>WHYT01017715.1:3358-45375 GCA_009806455.1 Tetrax tetrax | reverse complement strand
ATGTTCCGTGATAGCGCCTCTGCGATAACGTATTTAAGAAGGGGAAAGCAGAAAAAAAAAAAAAAAAAAAAAAAAAAAAAAGAAGAGGAGCAGCAGCTTGCTAGCAATTCACCAGAGGAGCCAACTCAGCTGCAGACAGACAGGCAGGCAGCCAGGCAGGCAGCCAGGACTGAAGTAAAAGCAGCCTGAGTATCACTGGCAACAACCCAGACTGCCTTCCTCAGTTTGGACGGCTCTCCCTTAAAATATATGTACATAGCTGTGGATCTTTAAGGGCCAAAATCTGTGAATATCCAGTGAGTACACTGTCCAACACAACATAACAATAGACTTCCAGCATTTTTGCTCAGGTTTCATTCCCAGCAGGAGAGCTAGGTTTTCTCTCCTCTGCACGCGAAAACTGAGATGAGCTCTTTGTGTCCCAAGATTTGAAGCCTGTGTAGGCTTTAAAAGCTGTCCTTCCTCCAACAACAGCTGGTTCTCATTTAATCCGGAAAAGCTGTGCAGTTGCCATTTGTGGGTGCTGAGGAGACTTGCAACACAACTGTGGTACAGAATTAAGTATTTCTCATATTGTCTATCCCCATGGTTTTTATATCCATATCTACTTCAGAAAGGTATTTTTAGGCTCAAAAAAGCAATATTTATTAAACGTTTTGAGAATCTTTAGTGAGGCACTTCGTAGGAACAAAAATTTGTTTAAACCTGAAAAGGTTTCTATGTAGTGTAGTGGAGGTACTGGGTGGTTTTATCTTCATTGCAGATGGAAATGTGTGGGGAAAAAAGAGCCAGACCCTAGTTTACACTTGTGGTAAATATAACACCTACTATCCCTAAGAAAAGGAAGGAATAATGGGAAATTGACAGACAACTGTAGTAAAGAACTGTAATGTGATCTTTTATGAGAGGGAAGGATTTTGAGAAATCTTTGTAGACCTGCCAGTTCTCCATCTCCTTGAAGGCTGTGCTTGGAATTTACAGAAAGAGTGGTAATTATTTGAGGCACTTAAAAATCAGTGTAGCTTTAGCTGAAGTAGAACCAAAAGAAAGGAGAAAAATCAAGCCTATCTTGGTAAGCTTCCCCTTTTCCACATGCATAATGTATTTTAGGACATCGTCCTGTCTCTCACAGCATGTAACGGGTGGGGCTTTTTTTCTTCCTACAAAAATGTTGAACAGCAGTGCAATTTGATACGGAAAGTGATTTATTCCCCTGCTGATAACTGAGATCATCTAGCATTCCAGACAAGCACAGTTAATGGATGACTTATCCTTCACCCGGCAGCTGATTACAGGACCTCAGGAGACAGCAGGCAGCTTTGAGTGAGGTTATAGAAACAACACGCCATTTTATTTTCCTTTTAGTGTTATTGCAACTATATTCAGCCCTGGAACGCTATGGCTGTGTCAGCCACAGCCCCCTGCAGCACTGGCATTCGTGTGGCTGGGTAGGCAGCGCTGAGCCACCCCTGCTTTAAGACATTAGTTCTCCTTTTCTACGATCACTGTGTAAACATTTGTGGGGCAGACTAATGGACAGTCATTTGTTTGCTGCCTGTAGATAGGAGAAGTCCTGCCAATTCTCATGACTACTTTTTATTAAAAATCCTGCTAACTTTTGAGTTGGTTTTAAACCCCTCCAGCCCTGAAGGAATGTCAGTGTACTGAGGAACACACCTTAACATGAATTCAAAGATGCTACCTTCTGGCATCTGCCAGTGGAATTTTGCTCCAGTTGGTTCCTACAAGTATCCATTAAAAATGTCTGAGATGATAACTGATACTGCCATCAGCAGAGATAAATGGCATCTGGGCTGATTCTTTTTTTCTTAACAAATGCTTCTTCCAAAGATGAAGACTCAGTGGCTGAGCAGCAGAGGGAAGCTCACCCTGCTAGGGTGTTAATTATAAATCTTAAGTAGCTTTCTTTTTTTTTCTTTTTTTTTTTTTTATTTTGAATTTAAAAAAAAGACTTGATTCAGATGATACCGTTCCAGAAAAAGTAACTCTATTACTTGTCACTAAATATCTGGTCTTGCAGAGAAGTTGTCACATGGTTAAATTTTCTCATGCAGCTTAGAGAATTAATTTATTTTCTGAATTTGTCATACCCCTCTGCATCTTCTAAACATTGCAATGTCCAGTCCGTGCTACATGTGTCCTTTCTATGAACTTTTAAGTAAGACTCAGATGTGTTTACGAAGTATTGGTAGAGAATTTGATACAAAAATACAGATTTTCTTCCGAATCTTTTTTTAATACTGTTCTTTCTCTTTCCAGTACTACCAGCTCGACTGCAAGCAGTTGTGACACGGAATTTACAAAGGAGGATGAGCAGCGGCTGAAGGATTACATCCAGCAGTTGAAAAATGACAGGGCAGCAGTGAAACTGACAATGCTGGAGCTGGAAAGCATCCACATTGATCCCCTTAGTTATGACGTTAAACCTCGTGGAGACAGCCAGAGGCTAGACCTGGAAAATGCGGTCCTGATGCAGGAACTTATGGCAATGAAGGTATTTTATTTATATCCAACAGGCTAACTGCAGTGCTGACAATGCCCCTGTGCTACAAAACATGCTCAGTCACACACGTGGGAGGCTTTGATAGTGATCTCTGGGTAATAAAAGGTAACTTTGTTGAAAGAAATAATCAGGGCTGCAAATCCAGTAGTCAGAAGGTGGCTGAAGACAGTGCATTAACAGTGATGAGCTGTATGTGTTTTGAATTAGGCCAGGACTTCATCTGTGGCTCTAAACTTGGAATTCTCTCCTTGACAAGCCAGATGCTCTCTCTAAGAGATACAGCAGCAAAGTTGTTTGAAGGTGACCAAAAGCATGATACAACACTTCCCAAGAGACATTTCATTTACTTTACTTACAAGGTTGCAAATGTGCATCTTGAATATTTGTGAACTGAAGCAGAAGAAATTCACATCCTTTTAATATTGCCATGGGAGGAGGAATGATCTGTCAGAAGCTATCATCCATAAAGCTCTCTAATGGTCAGTCACAAGTCCAGAGCTGTTCTAGGCACTGTGTTGCAATCTGTAGCTCAATTCAGAGCCCGAGCAAAGAGTGCAGTGTGTAATAACTTGTAGTAACGAGATTTTCAGAGAAAACTCCAGTTCCTCAGGCCTCATACATCCAGTTCTAAAGACATGATCTAGAAAAACTGACCAGGTGTAGAGCTTATGTCATTTTAAATCTGCCTTCTGTATTGACTTTGACAGAGGTGAACTAAAAAGGAGAAACATATTAAAGGGCAATACAAGCACATATCTGCATTTAGAAATTTTTGGGCTTTGATTCAGTTTAGGTAAGTTTAATTTCTGCACGTTAGCAAGTCCTATTTTGATCAACTAATGGCAGGTATGTCAGATAATGGTACCATGTGGGACAGCAAATGCTAATAGTTTAGTAAGCTTCTAAAGCTATAGATTTTTGTTCAGATGTGCTACTACTGGCTAAATGGTAGCTTAGTAATGATAATTATGTTCTTAGGGGTGCTACTTTTCCATGGTGAAAAATACAATTTTTGAATAACGCATTCAGTATTTGCAGTTCAGAAAAGAAGATTGCCTGCTACCAGTCAGAAGTTTTAAAGTTATGTCAGTTGTTTGAATACGTTGTGGCCAACAACAATATATTCCACATAATTAAAGTGTACAGGATGTACTGGGAGACATTTGTAAATAATTAGGTGTATATTTCAAATATTACACTTCCTTCTTCTCTTTTGCATCCAGATCTTCCCTGAGATGTTTTGTACACCTCTCTTACCTCTTATCTTTAGCTTGATTGGTAAAGGTATACTGCAGAGCTATGCCTTGTGATTAGTGCCCATGTGCTGTAGTTTAGCCCCATTCAGGACCAGACTACAGAGTCTCTCTCTCAGTCCCCCCACCTTTGAAGAGAACAGGGAGAGATATTAGACAAAAAAAAGGCTTAAGATAAGGACAGGGAGAGATTCTAATAATTACGTTATGGGCAAAACAGTCTCAACTTGGGGAAAACTATTTGTTTATTATTAAAACCAAAGCAGGATAATGAGAAAGAGAACAAGGTAACTTCCCCCTACCCATCCCTCTTCCTGGGCTTAACGTTATCTCTACCACCTTCCTCCCCACCCCCAAATGGCGCGGGGGGAAATAGGGAATTGGGGTTACGGTCAGTCCATCACTTGTCACTTTATGCCAAGACGTCCTCCTCGGGGGAAGAACTCCTCACATTCCTCCCCTGCTCCAGCCTGGGGTCCTTCCCACGGGCTACAGTCCTTCATGAAACTGCTCCAGCACAGGGTCCTTTTCCATGGGGTGCAGTCCCTCCAGAACGGCTGCCTCAGCCCCAGTGCGGGCCTTCCGTGGGCCACAGCCTCCTTCAGGCACCCGCCTGCCCCGGCGTGGGGCCCTCCCCGGGCTGCAGGGGGATCCCTGCTCCTGCGGGGCCTCCATGGGCTGCAGGGGCACAGCCGGCCTCACCATGGGCTGCACCTCGGGCTGCAGGGGAATCTCTGCCGGGAGCAGCAGCACTGCTCCCCCTCCTGCTGCACTGACCTTGGCGTCTGCAGCCATTCCTCTCACAACAGGCTGGCAGACGCCTCTCAGGATCCTTTTTACATCTTATTCACTTCTCATCTCCTCTCCACTTCTTGCAGCCAGGCCGGGCCGAGTTGGGCCCAGTTGGCTGCCTGGCGGGAGGCCAGAGGGTGAGGCCTGCAAGGCCCACAAGGCTCGCGCCTCCCTCTCTCTGTCCCCGCTCAGCTGCTTCACATCTTCTCTTCTCTCCTTTTTTTTTTTCTATTTTCCCCTTCTTAAATACATTATCGCAGAGGCATTGTCACAGAACATTCTGCTACCAATTGTCTTGGCCTTGGCCAGCAGTGGGTCCGCCCTAGGCCCAGCCGAGTCCACTGAACAAAGGGGAAACAACTTCTAGCAGCTTCTTACAGAAGCTACCACCTTAGGCACCCCCTCACTAAATAAAATCAGGACACCTTGCAATTCCCTGACCTAGGAATAACACACACAGTTGCATATCGTAATTTCTGGCACAGTTTTGAGTGCTGGTAGTCCTTTTGTTGACTAAGCAATCATCTGACTTGTTTTTGACATACGATGTCCACACAGAACTTTTGGTTGGACCTAGCACATTGGGTTGTCATGGCAGAAATTGTTTCTAGAAGAAGAAGAATAAACATTTCTTTTTGGTTGGTTTCTGTGCAGTGCATACCAGAATAAACACGCATTTTACATAAGTCCTTTCTGGTAGAGAGAAACTGACAGCACTGTTATTCATTATAATTTGTTGTAATTACTGGAATGCACAACTGCAGGAAGTCCTTAGGTTTCTGAAAGGAATAAGATGAAAACTCAAGTTCGTCAAAAGTTGGAATGGATTTGTAGGTAAGTGCTCTTCTACTACGTAAATTGAAAACTCCTGCCTTTCTTCCATGCATAAAGCATTACAAAAGGCACAGCTACACTCTGCATGCTTTGGTCCCAAGAGAACATGCTGCCTTATTAGTGTCCATGGTTGTTGCTCAGGTCTGCATTACACTTTGTTCATAATGTTCAGTGAGGTATAATGTCATGGAACCTAAGGGCAGGACTCATGAATGTCTTGAGTTTCTGAGTATATTGTTTGTATCTATTATTTGGAATATGTACCTTGTACAGAATAGTGTATGCCCCTGTTTAAATTTTCTTATGGTATTTTATTTAACTTGAAGCAGATGGACTCATCTGTGCAGAGGATTTCAACATGTAGGAGCTCTTTTTGTTCCCTCCCGTCTACATTCTTAGCAAGGATGATACAGCTTGGTTGAGCTACTCAGGGTTTTCCTGCATTGCTGAATCTCATGATCCGCTGCTATCTTCCTGAAGCTTGTATTTGTATTGGAATCTGCTGCATCTTTTGGCACCTTTCGTTTGTGAGTCCCAGTGAAAACTGATCACCACATCAGCCATAGTGCTTCTTGCATCTATGTGTTATGCTGATAATGTTCTGAAAATGCCTGCCTTTACACTATTAGTCCTTGATTATTGATGAAAATTACCCATAAAAAGATAGTTTGGGGATGGCTTCTCTGTTGCCCTGTTTTATTTTTTTTACTGATTCAGACTATCAGATGTCGTGGTCTGCCAGTACTTCTGTAAAATCCAGTTCTTTGCTTCAAGCAATAATTAACCATGTTTCCAAATATATTCTCGTCTGCAGTTTGCCGTCATTCAGTGGTCTTGCTTTGAGGTCAGTTGTCGTCATGCCCCAGTTAGCAAGGAGATTACTTCTGATGGGTGTAAATAATTCTTGGTTTACAGCCTTTCTGCATTTCAAAGGACTTAATCTAGATAAGAAGTCTCAGCTTTCTACACTGATAATTTTTCCTTTTTTGTATACAGGTGGTGATAATATTGTATATAATGTGCTTTGAGACTACCATCTCTTTGTGGAAAATGTTAAAAATCTCATTGTCCACCTCTATTACAGCATTTCATGCTCTTGTATATAGTAAAATACAGTTAACTAGAGCATGGCATTTATCTGCTCTGGTACTTATTTTACTTCTGAAGACTGGTTTATTCTACTTTGTGTACTGCGATCCTCCTGGAGTTCCTTTTCGTGACTTTTAGAATTTTTTTTGCCACATAAGAATCCTTTCTCTTTTACTATTCTGACATGACCACATCCAACAAGTTTTAATTTTGAGGATGCTGTGGTGTTTACTACGTTGAGTCAGGAGTGTTTAGTTTTCATTCAGGTTTTCATCCAAATTCAGAATTACAGAATGACTGCAAGTACAAAATATTCCTCAATATTCATTTGATTAGTCCTGAATTGAATGCTAGATTTGGTGCTAGAATCTTGTGCATTTGCATGCGTTGTATAAGTCTTTTGCAATCAACTGGAGGAGTGACCACTTGCTACCTCCTCCTTTTGTAAGTGCCACTGGTGCTTTAGGCCCACACTCTGAAGAAGCAGGTATGTTAAACTGCAAAATGTTTCACCAGCGTCCTGTAATTAGGAAAAGAGGGACTGGTAACTCTACAAAGGTGATGCTGTCATTGAAATGAAATTTAGATGCTATCTTTAGAAAACATATTTTCATGGAAAAAAAATTACTGCATGTGTAAAGACTAATTAACTAAGTAAACCCGAGCTGCTTAAATTTTCCCACATGAAATATTACTGTTGCCACCCTGCCTCACAGATTGCATGTGTCCATACCAGAATCATCAACTGTAGTTTTAATTTTTAACTTTAGTCTTTCCATTACTTCCTGTTCCTTCCCTGGGAGCCTCTGTACTTCAAAGTTACATTGTCTTGACATGAGAGAACTAATGTGTGGAGAGTGCTTTTGGAGTCCACGATATGTCTTCTGGGACAGGATGCAAACTTGTGAATTCAGGGATGATGATCTAAGCTTACTGTCTTTATAAACAAGGGAGTTAAACATTGATCCTCAAATTTGTTTTGAGCTAGGATATGTAGTACAATCAAATATCCAGTCTTTAAGTTAAAAATTTTAAGTGATGGGAAAAATCAGTTCCACAGGTTCATTGTTGCAGTGGTTCACCTTTTTCTTTTATCCCTTATGTATATATGATATATCCCTTATGTATGTATGATATATATATCACCCCCTTATTTCTAGGCTGAATTTGCCTAGCTTCAGCTTCCAGCCTGGGAAGATCTTGTCATGACCCTCCAGCATAGATAGCCCTCTGTCAAGAGTATCTTCTGTTCGCCTAAGTGCGAAACTACTCTGCTCAATTTATTTCTCAGCCTTCGCTAAGCAGGCTAAGTAGATTAATGGCTTCAGAATTAGAGCCTTAAGAAGCTAAATGCATACACTTAAGTATACCAGACAATCCAGTTCAACTCCAATAACTAAATTTCTCCATCATTATTTATCAGTATTATTTACATTTTTACTGTTGACAAAGGAAATGAATGGTAAGTTTGCCTAACAGCTAAATTTTTGTAAACCACATTTGAATGAAACTGATTGTGCTTCTAACCTTCAGTTCATAAACAAGTAGATTAATAAATTAATTCTTTTAAAGCCCATACAAACCTTTCCGAGCCTGAGGGTTTTTAGGATATGGATTTTATTTTTGCATGGTTAGTGATGATGAGTAACCCAATGATTACTTGTGATTACTATGTGCTGGTTGTAACTGTGCTACATGTACGTGCACTGCTTACACTGATTCCAGACAGCAAATTTGTGATAGGAACGTAGGTTCAGAAAACTTAGTCTATATGCCAAGATTTGTGTTTGTGTAATCTTTATAAATAATGGATATAATAAAAAGAGTATTATTTTTGAAGGATAAGGTAAGATACCTCTGGTAAGAAACTTCTGTCATTCAGAGGTGTTTACACAATGGGGAAGTCTAGAACTGAACTGTAATACAGAAAATGGCTGCATGAACTTAGTATTTACCCATGAGGTGACCTAGGGCACAGCAGGCTCAACCGTGAGAACATGATCCTGGGTTGAAGATGTTGGTGGTTTGTTTTTTTTTTGGCAGCCTTTTGTTTGTTTAATGGATATTTTTTTAAACATATAAAGTAAATTATACATTAGGGCTATCTCTTTAAATGTTTTATTCATGCTGGGTTTTCCTGGGTTCGGAAAATAAGTAGACGTTTTGTGGAAGAAACTTTTCTGAAGTGTGGTTAAACACAAAGAGCCTTCTGGCTCAGGGTACCCACCGGCTGCTTTTCACGGGAGGCTGGGAGCAAGCGCTGAAAGAAGGGTCATCGCAGTCATGCCTTATTCTTGTGCACAGCCACTCTCAGAGCAGAGGTCTATCCCCAGATAGCACTTGTTGTGTTACAATAGTTGACAGACTGTTGTAATAGTTATCATAAATATCAGAGTGGCTAGTACACACAAGAACTAGCTCTCAGAATTGAGCTTCTTTCTATTAAGTACCAGTGTCCATCTTCTGTGGAGGTATTTATGGAAGAATATAATGGAGTGCAACTTCATCAACTTCCGGTTGTATATAGCTGGGATTCTGAACATCTAGAGGAGTGAAATTAAAAATGGACATCGGATGGTGGTATGCCCGGTTGCCGTTTTTGACTAACTCGTTCTACCACAGAGGCTGGTATTACGAGGTGGGAATACGTGAGCTGTGTTTGCCGTCCTGGTCCCTCACTGCTATTCCAACTCTAATTCTTATTTATCAATAAGAAAATGGAATTTGACATTTAAGAAACTGTTTGGACAGGAAGGTCAGACACTCTTTTTCTCAGGGCAGTGATCTCTGAAGGGGAACGTAGAGGCAAAGAAAATTTCAGCAGCTGTGGCAACCCTGTCAGATCCCTGATACTCTAGTTTCAGCACCACATTAGCTGCTGTGTTGCCTCTGAGCTTATTTCTGAGGCTGATTAAGGCATGGCACAGCTCATCATACTCGGTCTCAAGATATACTTGTCTTTTGGCAAATATACTATGTGATTATAAAAAGCCGTCTAGATGCTGGTGGTGTTCTCTATGGAAAAAAACAGTCAAGTAGGAGAAGCGGATAAAAACCTTGTTTAACCTTATCTTCTATGATTCCTTTAGGTGTGTAGTCCCATGAGGCAGCATGCTGATAATGTTTCTTCAACAGGAGGAGATGGCAGAGCTCAAGGCACAGCTTTATCTGCTGGAAAAGGAGAAGAAGGCATTGGAATTGAAACTGAGCACTCGAGAGGCCCAGGAGCAGGCCTACCTCGTCCATATTGAGCACTTGAAGTCTGAAGTGGAAGAGCAAAAGGAGCAGAGAATGAGGTCTCTCAGCTCGACCAGCAGTGGAAGCAAAGACAAACTGAGCAAGGTCAGGGGTCAAACAAGTTTCCAAAATCAGCATAAACACTATTTATTGTATCTTTCCCCTCCCTATAGCAGTCTTTAGCACGTTAATTGTGTTGTTAGGTGGTTCTTTCCATGCTGTGGCTTACGAGGTCTTTGCAGAATTACTGTTAAGCCTGGGCTAAAATAAGATTGTCATTTTGAGGCAGAGAACAACAAAGCCATTCTTGCCAAGCAGTCAAGCTACTGTGGTTAAACATGTTGTGTCTTGCCTGTTGCTGGTCACTGGAAACACTGAAAGAGAGTCTAAGCAAAACGCCATCCTCCCCCTACTCCAAACACAAAATAGAAAAAAATAGCGCTCATTTCTATGAAGCAGTTAGAGCATTGTAATGACAGTCTCTTTTCCCAACTCAGGTTTGTAATGATTTGAGAATGAAGACTTTTCCTCCCTTAGTTGAGTGCAAAATAAACATTTCTGCTTTTATATTAATAATTTGCATGAAGAAATAGTGACACCTAGAAAAACTTTAATCCTGTTATTTTGGTGCTGTGTCCCCAGAAAAACTATGATTAAATATGATTAAAAACAAAAATCCAGAGCTAGTGTATAACTGTCTTTCTGATTTGTTTCTGGCAAAGCATCATCTGAATTGTTTGATCCAGTGCTTCTTTGTTTCAAGTGTGGTGTCAAAAGTAACATAAGGCACCAGCAGTTTTGCACACTATAGCAGAATTCTGCAAATCACTGGGCTGTGATGGTTCAGGAAACATTTAGAAGGATTTGTGAAGTGTTAATCCATTAGTCCATTTCTTGGTCTGTCGGTACACTGCCATGTTCTTGTGACGTTGTGATGTTTATTTCACCTCCTTTTTAAAAGTATCTGTGAACTAAGAGGTTTTCAGAGTTTTTCCATTAGGATGGTAAGTAACTTCAAATTAGATGTCCTTTCCTCATTTCTCAGGAATGCAGTGATGGCACCACAACACCGTTAACACTAGCTGAGCTGAGAACATACAGTGAGAGTGAACTGACTGCTGAGCTGACAAACGCACTCAGGAGGTAAGCAGCTTCCTTCTCATGAGATATGACTTGGTCAGGTACAGGGTGAGTTTTAGTTCTGAGCCTTCACTCTTGCCATCAAGTGAATTAAGAGTGATCACTGATTTTTCCTGTGAGAAGGAAAAGGATTGAAGTTCTTCTGACCTTCCTCCCTCCATTGCTGTTGTTCTTCAGCTGGTGAAAGTTCTCAACATGGTGCTCACATCCACTCTGTTGCAGGTTCTCTAAAATTCAGATTAACTGTGTCTGTAAAAACCCTCAAAATATCAGGAGTGTCCGTATTCAGGCAAGAATATGAGACACAAAACAGTGATGTGACTTGCTTGAGGGCATGCAGAAAACCTTTAGTGCAGACAGGATTTGAAGTGTGATCTTTGGCTAAGAAGGTTGGTCGCAGATCAGAACTTGAATAGGAGTTACAGGAGTGGGAATTGCAGTGATTTTCATTACTCAGATGCTGCATTTGCTACCTGACTATGTAAGTAGAGCCACAGTTCAGTTACAAATGACATTGTTGTGTGAAGCATTAGCTTTCCACTGAGAGAGGAAATTGATGTCTTGACAAACTGCTTTTATCAACAGCCAGGTTTTAAGCAAAAGCTTTCAGTACAGTTATACATTAACTAGCTATTTGTGCAGCAGCTTTTGCTGCACCGGCTGTGTTCTAAACTTAATGACAAAGATATTCAATGTTTTGATAACTGTTTCAGTACTTGTTCCATCTTTTCTAAGACATGGCTATCTAATATCTAATCTGGTTATTGTATTTAGATCCCGTCCAAAATGCTATTAAGAATTTTGGCTGGGAAGAGTGTATTTTGCTTTTCTGGTCTTTGCACCCTCTTTAATGGTAGAAAGTCCTCTCAGGCAGTTGTGGTGCTTCGTTCCTGAAGTCCTTTTTAATAGATGCAACTTCTAGTGTGCCTAGGGACACTTAAGCCTGAAAGGCATTATGTAAAAACATAAGATCGTTACCACTGCAGAATCAATACATCTCATACCATTTGCTTAATAGTCTGGCAGTTGCTGAGTGTTTAGTTTGCTTGATGCATGAAACAAAATTTTGTGGTTAGAATAATCAAAACTGTAATTTGTGTGTGGGTGGATAAAACCCATCAAAAAAGTGTTTTGCATAAACATTGCATAGAGCCATTGACCTCCCCCACACTCCAGTCCTGGTGTGAGGAGCCCCACTGGCATTTTCTGTCTTCACTCAAGCTGCAGCTTTTTCTCATTCTTGTTATATTTCCTCATGGATTTCGAGAAGATGCCAGTGACCTTAGTTAGCGGAGGCTTGAGTATAGTCATGACCTGTGGTTTACTGACAACACAGAGAAAAAAACTTTGCTTTATCTACTAAGCTTTAAGTTGATTAGCATGGATTTCTAGCCAGAGGCCTAGCAAGTACAGTTTGTCAGCCAGAAATGGGGAAGAAAAATAATCAGATTAAACCGTACATAAATTTTGGAGTGAAGACTCTCTGTATAATGGAAATACAACTGTACTAAATGTGATTGCTACTGCCAGTGGGGCTCAAGCACAGTTCCTGCAAGCTGTGTGGACAGGGTATTTTTCTCTCTAATCCATGTGCCAGCCAAATCAGACTGAATGGTTAGTCTCCTTATCCTGAAGTCTTCTCTCTGAAGGTCAGTAGAAGGTCTGTCTAGGACACAGAGAAAGGTTACTGAAACCTGTTTAGCCACAGCTGTGCTAAAAGTACCAGCAGTTCCTAACTGCCATCCTGCATAAACGGAGCCTCATATATCACAATGAAATTTATACCATCATGGATCCACAAAAGAGTTTTTAAAATAATCAAAGTGCATTTTCCTCTCTGCAAGTGCTACAACAATACAGAGTAGCCTGAAGTGACCGTGATGTCTTTAGGAACAAAGTGGATTTAAATCCTTGCACTTAGCATGTCGTGATCCCTCAATGCTCTTCCCACTTGTATGGGAAAACAAGTGCTGTCACTGTCTGTGAGCCAGGAGAGATCCTGGTGGCTCCCCCTACCACCCTCCTCACCCACCAAAGACGTAGGACCAGAATTCAAAGTAGAAAGTATTTTGCCCAGTAACTGTGTGTGCTGGGTGGCAGGAGGGAGATGTGAAACAAGTGAGTATCACACACTGAATCTGTGGTCTAGAAGCAATATTGAAATGCCAACGTTGAGGAGTATTTCAGTGCCAGTTGCAGTTGGTGCACACATCCAGCAATTGGACTTATCTGTTGTTATGCCAGGCAGTAGACACTGGTGCAGAGGACAGCAGCTGCAAGGGGCAAAAATCCATTTGCTTTTGAGTCTTTCTGTTTGTCAGAGAGCGTGGTGTCAATCAGCAACCCTGCTTACTGCCTCCTCCACACCCTGTCTTCGCAGAGACGAAAATTCTGGCAGCTCCTCCCTCTGCTGCTTTCTCATTCTCTCTTTCTGTTGCTGCAGAACTGTGAGGTTCTTCTCAGTTAATCAAATAGAGTGAAACCCAAATAAAACAGCAGGATGCAGTTACAGTTTCTACTTTGGTGTGGTTTGGAATCATTTATTTGTTCATAGTCTGCAAATGGCTTTGCAGCAGAACAGTCATATCCATAGAGGTAGCCTGTCTTCTCTCTGCAGATGCAGATTTTGTCATAAATCTGGAATCCAGAAGCATGTTGTGAAGCTCCCCAAGTTGTCATTGTTAGTGCCCATCATCAGAAATTCAAAGCAGGAGCGATTCTTCATTTATTGTTTCATAATGTGTTTGTTCTAGTAGGACTCAGAGTTTCCCGTAGCAGTGTTCAGCATTAAAACCCATCGATGCAGTTTAGCCCCACTCGGGACCAAGCTACGTGGCCTCTCACTCACTCTCCCCACGCTCTGAGGAAATGGAGGAGAGAAAATATACAAAAAGGCTCGAGATTTTCAACAGGGCTCTGAGCCTGATCTGGTTGGAGATGTCCCTGCTCCTTGCAGGGGGTGAGACTAGATGGCCTTTAAAGGTCCGTTCCAACCCAAACTGTTCCATGGTTCTATGATGTCCATAAACAAGCTTGTTGGTGGCAAACACTATTATTGGGAGGGCAAAAATGTATTGCCAGCAGCCTCGTGACCTGGCGCTGACACCTCATTGATTGTGCCAGAGGCCAGTTTTGTGAGAGAGGATCTGCTTGAATACCCCCAATTCAGGCACATTACACAGTCTCTGAGAGAGGCCTTAAAATGACGTAGAACCATAGAGTGCAATCTCCAACTGAATCCAATTGCTCAGAGCCACATCCAACCTGGCCTTGAATGTTTCCAGGGATGGGGCATCCACCACCTCTCTGGGCAACGTTACAGTGTTTCATCACCCTCATTGTCAAAAAATGTCTTCCTTATATCTCGTCTAAATTTACCCTCTTTTTGTTTAAAACTATTACACCTTGTCCTATTGCTAGAGGCCCTGCTAAAAAGTTTGTCCCCATCTTTCTTACAGGCCCTCTTTAAGACATCTTCCTTGCTGGTGGGTTCTGCTCTGCTTCAGCATAGGAAGGGAGCGCTGTAGATGACTTGTATGAGTTTATAACTTAGTGGGAACATACCAGGTTATAAATGGCATTAGAGATTGCAGCAAGGAGGCAGTAAGAAACATTCCAGACAGGAAATAATCTTGCTTTAGCATGGTGATAATAGTGGTGGTACAACTAATATGTTCTTTTTTTCCACTGAGTTCTTCCATTTTGTGAAAAATGCCAAGCTGGCAAGACTGAAACTTCTCCATCTCCCAGGCCTTGTTAGAAATGCTTAGATTGTTCAGGTCCTCCTGCAGTCTCTCCTTGTATTTCCAGTTGCTGACAGTTTTTTTCTGTCTGCATTGGGTTTTACTTTGTGTGTGTATTTAGAGAATCCTTTATAAGCATTGAAGTATTTGGGCAGGAAGGATCTGACAATACTAGGTAAGGACCATGGCAGACAAAACACTTTGTAACTAGGCTGACTGTTCAGACCTCAGCTGGGTCATCAGTTGGCATGAAACTACGATCTCTGATGGCTGTGCAGGGTTACATGAATTGTGTCGGTCTAGACATATTTCAGTATCTCCCTCACAAAGGGTGACTTTCCACCTGGCAACACAACAAAGAAGCTATATATTTACCATGTCTGATGGCTTTTGAACTAAGAGATAACCTAGGAAGTGATTCACTAATTGAGAAGTCGTAATGGGGAAGGAAAAGGATGATAATCAGTAGGTCAGGCAAACAGTTCTTTTTCTCTTAGAAAAAAGTACATTTTGCACACAGCTATGGTCCTGCATTTCTGGAAGTAGAAACTGCAGGTATTTCTAGCAGGACATAGAAAATCAATCCTATTGCAATAGCTTCCATGTGTCTGTTGAGACACAGTAATGTTCTTTGCAGTCTTAGGTCCTTATGCCTGTCTGAAGACAGCAATCCTGTGTTGTGCTGAACTTCTTGTTTTGATAGAGCAACCGTTTCAACAGAAAGCCATGCCAAGGCATGGCAGTGACTCTCTCCTGACACAATGTCTGTCAAAGATCAATCAAGCCACCTTCCTTTCTTTTAAACTTCCATAGACTTCATGTGACAACATCTTAGCTTTGTCATGTTTTCAAGGGCCGTCCTTATTTTAGTGGTAGCAGCAGGATCCGGGATTAGGTAGAAGCATCTCTGAAATTCAGATCTCTCTTGACCATCAGTAAGGCTAAGTATTGGAAATGAAAAGAGGAACACCTAAAACACATTGTATTGTAATGATTTTGATTTAAAATGGCTCTTAAGAGTTGAATGAGTAAAGTCCTCTTTCTGTTTGACCAAAGTAGAGGATGAATATACAGTTTATGAAAGTGGGGGGAGGGAGGTGGGGGCCGGTGTTTAGTAGCTACTGATGAGTTTTTCCAACGCATTATCGCTGCGTTTTGTCAGTTGCATTTGCTTATTTCTCGTCTCTCCTTATCACGTTCATTAAATGGGAAGACAGGCAACTTTGAGATATTTGAAAAACAGAGACTGGCATGGATTCAGTTATTGCAAATTTCGGGGATCTCTGTCTTTTTTATGACTCTGCGGTCTCCTGCCATGGCTTCCCTTGGCTGCCTGATGGGTTTAGGGGGCACGGCCTGTCTCTGGAAATACCCCCAGAGCACCCCACTGAGAGAAGCCTCCTCGCAAGAAGAGAAATGACTCATGGTGATACAAGGGCACATTACTCAGAAGCACCTTGGGAAGCTATTTTTTCTACATGCATCACAGATAACCATCATTTTTCTCTATTTTTGATGTGGAATAAGTAGTTCTCTTTACCACTGTGTGGTTATCTGAACTGCTGAGCTGCTATGCACTTGGATGTAAGCGTCACAGGGAGCTGCAAATAGCTCCGGGTCTGGATAGCTTCCAGGCTGAGCTGGCAAAGCTGGGTGGGAGGTTTGAGCAGGGAGTGCAGCAGGCAAGCTGCTGCCTCCCTCCAGGCCTGTTCACTCTTTTTGCTGCCAATCTGTTGTTTCAGGACCACACCTGGCTTGTTTCTCCGCTGCCAGTGGTGTAACACGTCTGTGGTACCCTCTGATTTTTGAGATCTGCTCTAAGCATCTAACAATCAGCAAAAAAGCACTACAGCATCTAACACCAGCAAATAATCTGCATTCCTTTTAAATGTCCAACTGTTACCTCCTGAAGAGGAGTCAAACGCCTAGAAAAAACAGTTGAGTCACACTGTTCAGCTGCAACTGGAAAAGGCAGAGAGGGAAGTGAGGGAAACTGCCAGGCTTAAAACAACAAGAGGATATTAGGAAAGCGACTAGGAGCTTTCCTCCTGTGTCCCTCCCCTTCAAAGCAGGGACTGTGCAGAAAGCTAGGAGCCGTGCAGGAGGTGCTGCTTCTCCCTCCCTCCTTCCCCAAAGCCCCTGTGCCTGCAGGCTGGCCAGCCTGCATGGGTGCCTGTGCCCAGGAAACTTCGAGCCTCTGTCGCCCTGCACTGGCTGCCAGGCTCCTGCCTCAGAGCTTTCTGTCTGCGAATCTCAGGGGCAGATGCTGAGCTGAAGTGAATGGTGTCACTCTGACAGGGAGCCAGAATTTCAAGGGGTCTGCCTGTAGCAGGCAATGCTTCCTGATGGGTAAAAGGATGTTTGTAGCAATGGCGAGATGTAGGATGATTACACCCCACAGGCCCCTCACTCCCCTGCCCTGCTGCAGGAAACTTTCTTACCTCCTGATTTGGAGAGAGAGCTTGTTAACTGCTCTTCTGCTCTAGATTTGGCAAGAGCTGTGGGTGATCCTGGCCCCAGGGCAGAGGGGCGATAGCTTGTTGGGAGGGAGGGAGTTGGCTGGACCTGCTGCAAGCCAGGGGCAGAGAAATCAACTTTCTGCATGCCAGGGAAGAGCAGCTTCCTGTTTGCAACACTGGAGAATTCTCAGTGAAATGAGCAAGGGCAGGAAAATCCCCGCCTGAGAAGTCTTCTAGCATATGTATCTTGACTATGTCTCAAAAAGCCCAGACAGGATGGAAAATAGAAGGTGTGCAAGATCTTGCTTACATTATTCTGGGCCAAACGCGGTGTCATTTTGCGAAGGCCAAGCTGACAGAAAGTGCAGAAATGTGCCCAGTGTTATATAATTTCCTTTACGGCTCTGGCAGAATTCCCCACTCTCTGCAGCGGCCGCCTTGAAACCAGAGAAAACGCTAGGCCCTGTCCGCTTGCCTTCCTGTTCAAACCATCGTGTAAGCCTGAAACAAAAAGCCCTTGAAAACTACTTTAATAACTGCTCACTGGGTGTTTTGGTTGTGGAAATACAAAACAAAAGTCTTTGTTACCATCATAGTAGGCATTTCACTGGAAATAGTGGGGTTTTTTTTCAGATACTGGAGTAGGCTGTCAGCCTTCAAATACATTCTCAGCTTTTCCTTGGAAAGGGAGCGGTCAGGGATTTCCCCAGCTGACTTGTCGAGTACCCTGCAACAGAGAGCTCTTGTCTTGGAAGCGAGCCATGCCCTCAGATCATAAGCTTGTTCCTTCTGCTGGGAACACACGCTCGTTTTCTCTGTGCGCCTGAGGTGCTGCGGCTGTGTTTTCCGCAGCTTCAGCGGCAGTAGCCAGTTGGAAGTAAAATCTCTTCTGACTTCTGTGATCCAATAGACTTGTGAGTTGGGGGCTCACAGAAATTGTGTTCTCTTAAAAATACTTGCTTCTCCTTCCCTCTTCCCCAAAAAAACCACACACATAAATGCTTTCTTGGGATCCATACTCATCTGTGTTACAGCCCTGGGACACGATAGCCATGTGAGTTTGGCATGTGGTCTGCTATGCTGCTTTGCTCTCTGGACTTTGGAAGAGCATCTGGCAGCAGAAGGCTGTGCCTGTAGCAGGGGGATGCTCATATGGTTGGTGCATGAAATGCAGTTCCATCCCTGGTTTGCAGCCTTGGCACATTCTCATCCTGAAAAATGCTGTATATGACTAGGACTATTGTTTTGAAATATTCTGTTTTATTAAGCCTGTAGTGGCTGATTCTTCATATCCTGCTGGTTTATAACAGCAATCAGGAAGGTGAAGTGGTGCTAGAAATCCCATGACAACAGTGCATTAAAGGAATACACATAGCACCTCATGATTTGTTGTCACTCCCCTTCGCTGCCCAGCTAAGCAATCCATTTTGGAGGCACACAAATAAGGACAATTCTTTCTGTCCAAACTGAGGTAACTAGTGATAGAAATTGAGAGAAGTGGGAAGAGTAATTATTATGACCCACGGGAGTTTTATGAAGGGGTGGAGCATTTGCTGACCAGCCAGTGGGGTACAGGCCTGAGGTCTCTCATCTGCTACTAAAATAGAAGGTACAGCGCTGCAGGAGAAAACCTCGTGTGTTTTTGCATGCAGTAGTTGTTAACCAAGTGTATCTGTGTCTCCGTTTCCCACACTAAAACACAGTGTTTACTGTGCCTTTGCTGTTGCTGCCATGTCTGTCTACTCAGGTGTTACTTCTTCTATGAAATGCTTCTTGAAGTAAAGATATTTAGATAGGCATGTTTCAAATCAGGAACATTAAGCGTAGAATTAGATCCCGATGTGGTGTTTTTGTTGGAATTCGGGACATTTCAGCACATGCAATCAAACTACCCATTGCTTTTGCTGAGATTAAGGTAGGAGTAGAAACTAGCCAGTGGTGTTTTCACTAACTTGAAGACATCGAGGAAAGCTAAAGGAACTGTCTGCATCTTGTCAATTTAGGGAATAGATACGTTTTTCTGGTATAAATCTAAATTTGAGGCACCTCAAATAGACTTGAAGGATTACCCCCTGTTACCTATTTAGCTAGGTGGTTCAGAACTAGTATCTAAAAGTTGTTTAGCTGGCCTGTGGAGGCCCAGGGTGCTTTCTGCTCTGCTGGCTCTACAAAGATGTTACAGGCCAAGTGTAAAGAAATAACTTCTTGATCTTTTAGCTGAGTTTGCTCTGAGCGTGACTGGTTGAAAGGGTGGGTGCAAAACCAGACAAAAGGTGATGTAATAGTTTTATCAGGTAACAGTCACCATAGCAGCCAAACTTTACCGTGCATGACAGGTTCCTCCAAGTCTTTCTACTGTGTTTCTTTTCCACGCAGCTTTTGTTACAGCAGGTGTGTTAAGGACTTCAGCTACAGGAAATCCTGGCTCTACAGGGTTCTTTCCCATGAGACAGTGTGCAGTGTTTTCACAGCTATTCCTTTAAATCAGCCTCACATGATTTCTACTTTTCTTTTCTCCCCATACTAGAAATGTTTATTCCGTCAGACTTCCTGTTCATGCTAGGTCACAGGGCTGGGCACAGTGCTGTTGAGCCTTCCCCAGAGCCCCTGGCTGTGGCATTCTTCGGAGGAGACAACCAACAGATTTACTGTTCTGTCCTTGTACAGCTTGTATCAATAGTGCCACACGCGTTAGATAACAGGTCTGGCCTCTGCTGGATCTGACCTTTTCTTATTTATCTTATATTGCAAGTTTTGTTCTTTTTTTTTTTTTTTTTTTTTTTGCAGAAGACAAATTTTGACCATAGACTGTTCTGAGTCTTTCTGACAGCTAAGATAGGATATTAAAAAAAAAAAAATATATATATATATTTGGGGTGGATGACAGTGAGCTTTTAACGAGTAGGGAACAAGACTGAGTAATTTGAAAACTGAGACTATGTTACTTCAATGAAAGGATGCATAAAGAATACTGATGGTTCTTCATCAACAAGGCCCCTGTTATGTCCTTTTTAATTTGGCCAGTAAACCAGCGTCTGCAGTGTGTTGGGATAAACTGCTAACTTGGAATATTTCCCTGGCTGACTTTGTGAAAGCCCTTCTGTTGCTGAAGCCGGGCACGGCCATCCGTGCCGCATGTGCTGTCCATCTCTCTGGTTATAAAATGCTGCCGTTGCCAGGCCAGCCTCGGGACTGCAGGCTGCCGAGCTGGGATGCGAGGAGCATCCTGTGCCCAATCGGGGGAGCTTTCGCAAACTTCAGGGTGTTCATTCCCATGGGGCTCGGTGGACTTCTGTGGGAGCTAGTGGTACTCTTGTTACGGGGATGAAATCCGATTTACTCAGCAGTGCTGCAACAAAAACAGGAGGGAAAAGCAAATCACTGCAAGGCAGTTCTCTAGGTAGCAAAGCACGGACAAATGTCTCCGTAACTGCAAAGTTCCCAAATGCAAGGTTTGACAGTGCAGCATCTAACTTTGTCCCGATGTAGCCCAGTTCTATGTAATTCTTACTCCTTCCTTATTTTTTTTTTTCCCCCAAATCTGATGGTTTTCCCTCTGGGATCCCTACGCCACGAGGATGGGTCACAGAGAAAGGCTCCTGGGTCTCCACACCAGTACCCTTGCACAAGAGCTGGGACAGTCCCATGTCTATAGGAGCAGGCTGTGGGCAGCCATCAGCTCTGCAGCCATGAGCTCGCCAGGAAGAAGCACCTGCCCTGGGAAATGCTTTTTAAAGCCAGCTTAAACCCTGAGCTTTAGTGCTTACTGCTCCCAGGAACTGCTGCCTCGTTCACTTTTTCTTCCCTTGTAGAGATATTTGTAGTGTTAAAATATTATAAGGTACCTTACTTCCATTTTGACACACTTCATGTGGTTAGTTTTTGGTTCATAGTTAATAAAGTAAGTATTTTAAGTATTGGTAACTGTATCAGCATTTTAAACCTCACTACCATGGCTTATTTGAAAGAAAAGAGTATCTCATAGAAGAAAATGCCTATGCTCTCTCTTCTGTATTTCTTGTGTTACCATTTGTGCACTTGCAAGCTGAAGTGTTATTTATGTTTTGACAATAGTTTTCTCCCTCTTTTTCTCCTGATCCAGGGAGAAGAAACTGAAGGCTAGAGTGCAAGAATTAGTGAGTGCTTTGGAGAGACTCACAAAAAGCAGTGAAATCAGACATCAGCAATCTGCAGAATTTGTTAATGACCTTAAAAGGGCAAACAGGTAAAGGATCTACCAGCAGATGGATAAAGTACTGATTTCTTTTTGTAGTGTTCTGGTAATGCACTGTAGTCCTCCCCATACCTTAATGAGCATTTTCTGGATCCTTGTGTTCACGAGTTGACTCTTTAAGGTTATAGTTAGAGATAGGGGAGCTGTAAACCTGCCATGTAGGACACAGCTAAGAGCGTGCGGGAAATAGGTTAAGTTATTAGTAAATGCATTATTATTAAAATAAACCAACCACTCCATTTAGTCAGATTTATTAATCTTTTAATTTTGTTTAAAATTGCTCCCTTTGTCTCCAGCCTCTCTATTAATAATAGAGCTGGTTTTGATATTCATACTTCTTTGGTATTAATAAAGTGGCTTTGATAATCACACCACTTAAGTTTTATTGCTCACTCAATAGATTTTACTGGCACTGTGTTTGGATGCACTGAGAATATGATGGATGGTAGCTGCCCTTCCTGCAAGAAGCCTATTGCATACAATGTAATTTTCATTAATAAATTATAGTTGAAAGTCCTTGTGGTAAGGAGCAGTACACATCTCAAGCTTTCCTACTGAGTCAAGGTGGAGGCACAGAAGATATTTAGCAGCTGACAAATTAGCATAAGATTCCAGCCTATTTTTTTTTTAAATGTAAAATGCAGAATCAATGCTGGATTTTGTAAGCAGATCCTGGCCATGCAATCTTTTTGTAAAGCATTACGCGTTTAATGTGGTATCCTGTCTTGCAAACAGTGCTCTGCAAGGTCATCATAAGCAACCTCTAGTTGGCTTTTAAGCCATGTTTAAAAATGTTTTCAGTAACCATTAAAGGTGTGTACTTGCTCCCCAAAAGATTAGCATTGATCTGGGTTTGGATCAGTAAGGTTTGGATTTCATGAGTTTTAAAGCACTAGCAGATTTTAGGAAGAGGATCAGTACCCAAACTTCGGAGTGCCCTGAAGGTTGGGGTTTTGGGGTGGATTTTTGTAGCACTTGCTATGAACAGGGCTTTTTGAATAACCTTGTATTGCTTTGCATGTCTAACAGCAACTTGGTAGCAGCTTATGAAAAAGCAAAGAAAAAGCATCAAAATAAGCTGAAGAAACTGGAATCACAAATGATGGCCATGGTGGAGAGACATGAAACACAAGTAAGGATGCTCAAACAAAGAATAGCTTTACTAGAAGAAGAGAACTCCAGACCGCACACCAATGAAACTTCACTTTAAATGCATCTCTTTCAAAGATGCTTAGTGCCATTGCAAATTTCTTTTGAAGGCTGGCTTTTAGATAGCTTCATACGCTAAAAGCTCTGACAGTCAACGCTGACACACTTAAGCACCTTCTCTGGGATGCCAGAGAGGTGCCATGGGGATAATACAAGCGTTAACCAAGGACTGTTTCATAATGTAAAATGGCAGTGCCTGAATTATCATGCTATAATTATGTACATTGTCTGTGTCATTGTGTCTATATTCATACGAGTTCTCTTCCATTTTATGTATGTCCCATGGGTGACAGTGTCACATAGCAAAATAATTCATGTTAAGAGGTTTTGATTTGGGTAGTTTGGAGCTAATGAGAGCATTTTCCCTATGCTGGAGCTCCCTCTGCACACAACTCTGCATTCTACCCTCAAGACTTGCTGGTGTGGTGAAATCAACTAAATAGGCAGCTGCCGAGTGGGGATATGATACACTGGCTTGCTTTCTTGTGCTGTACTTGCAGTACTGTTACACACAGTGCAGATCGGGTAGGAAAGCTCCTGTTGATTTGGAAAAAAAAAAACCACCCCAAAACCAAGAAACCCTAGTTGTATCTCTGAAAACTATGATAACGGTGTATTTCTTACAGTTCGTGAGAAGACTAAAGGCTGTGAGTTTCACCCTGACAGATAGTCTGTGTCAAGGTTGGGTAAGAAATTACAGGAAACCTCCTGTAATTTCAATTTATATTGCATGGTGTTTGCAATTATTTTGTGAAACAGTTTGTTTTTCTTGTTAATACATTATAGCCAGGGTTTTCTTTAAGAAGCTGGGCCATTTTTGTCATGTGCGTAGTGCTTATTACAGCTTTTTGTGACCAAGAGGTAGAATGTCTTCTTTTTTATATTTGTTTTGACCAAAAAAAAAAAGGTACTTATTAGGAATGTACCTGTTTAATATTGAATACATAGGCACAAAAGTATAAATGTGTAGGTGTATGGATATACAGCCACAAACAGAATGTGAATGGTGAGGTCTTCATACAGCTTCTTAGGTTATTTTTTTTCTTACTGTTAACATTCTCTTCTTTCGTTTAAGTAAGTCACATCATGTTACTGCATTATTGAAGTGACTGAATTGAAAATGTTGGCCTATTATGGTAATGAACATTAAGCAATTAACGGCACTCAGGTTTATTTCTCTGGGGAGCAAAATACTGGAGTCTGCTCTAGCACCTGTTTCATTCAGAATTTGCTTCTTTTTGACTGAGTATGTAAAACAGCTTCCATGTTTGTTTTAACAGTGCCAAGCAAGGGGTCCGTTAACTTCATTAGCCTGATACTGTGTTATACCTATAATTTGTATTTTTCAGGCTCTCTTTTCTCCACTGAATCTGATTTCAGTTGTCACCTGTTCTTTTAGCTTTACATGTTGAGTTGCACCTCAAGTTTTATTAATGTATTTAGAATTATAATTTCTCATTTATTCCTCCAATTTCTAGTACTAAGGAAGTATTTTTAGAGGACTTGAACTGTTTTTGTCTGCTCTTCAGTTTGGCCAGGCAGCTGAAATCATTGTGGGAATTTGTGTTCAGCATATGACATTATTGTTAAAACTTGGTTACATCTGAAACTGTAGCAGTTGATGTTCATGACATTCTTATTACTGTAGCTGCTGCTTTTGTTTTTTCCTTAGGGTAGCAAATCATACTTCTCTAGAGTCCAATGCATCAGCTACAAAGACAATATCATAAATGATTGACTGCAATAGCAAGTTAAAACAATGCCAATTTCAAAATCAAGTTGTACGTAGTGATGCCTTGAGACTGTTTTTTTTCAGTCCTCTTTCTCATATTAATTGTACTTCTTAATTCATAATGTGAATTAAATTTTTCACAAACCAGTCTGTAAAGGAAACAGGCACAGTGCTGTCTTACTGTCTTTATGGTTTTGCTATCTGTCTGTGGTGTTCCAACAAGTTTCTCACCAACAAACAGCAATGTGGGGTTTTGCCATATACTTCACTGGTAGCCAACGACACTTGTTTCTGAAGAAACACAAAGAAAACAATCCAATCCACTGTGTACTGTGGCAAAAATGCAGTTAGTTTTGCCTTCCTGCATTTGAAACACCCACGTAACTTGAGGTTAGTTATGTCAAACTGACCATGTGAAATACCTTTCGCTTAAGGTGACTAGAAACCACTGCCGCACTGGATTTCCTTGGACTCAATTTTTTCTATTTATTGGTAGCTAGAGAAGCTGTTAAAACATTATACAATGAAGCTTACAGCATTTAATTGAAACCTGTCTTAAAGGAAACACACACATTAAGAAATTATAAAATGCACCTGGGTTTAAAAGCATAAAAAGCTACGGTGTCCCTCAGTGCCTTTTTCAGGCTTAATGCTTATGCAGAATCAGCAAAACTGAATGTTGGTTTACTACATTTACGGCACTATCTTCCCTGCCCACTGTGCTCTGGAAGTGTTTTAGAATAAAGTATACATCATAGGAAATGTAAGCCACTACCTCTTTCTTCCCATAGGTCTAAGAGATGGAAAAACAAGACTGGTGTCACACAGCTATTTGCCAGACCACCAGTTATTTTGCCTAAGTAAGCAGCTACTGCTTCATTTGTTGGCATGCTGGAAAAGGCCAGTAGGGACGTGGTGAAAAGTTTATTGCCATTGTGAAAAACTGTTCACTAGTAACAACTAGCTGCAGTTCCAGTGTACCTGTTAAAATGGCACCAACTCTGAGAATAAATGCCAAAAAAATACTTCCTGACTGTTGAAATACAGCATACCAACCTTTAGACGAGCAACCTAACTCACCTAACGCTCGTTGCAGAAATAATACATTACATTTGCAAAGCAAGAAAAATAGGTGGTCCTTGACAACAGAACCCATGTTGTTCACTCGTTAATTAATCTTAGGAATTTTTTAATTATTATTTTCTAGGTCACCAGAGTGCATGAAACTTTGTATTTCACAGTGTGTTCAGAAAAAAAACCCCATACTTTTTCTAATTAAATGTATAAACCTTCACCAGCTTGAATGTACTTTTAGCTATTGCAAAGCACATGTGACTAAGTTTGCATTAATGTCAGTATTGTTCTACTGGTTTTATTAGGATTTTTCTCCTCTTTTAATATTGTATCACACATTGTAATTTTAGAAACTTTTCACTTTACAGAATTAGCTTTAAATGTGTTGCTGCCTTTTTAGTTTTTCTAGCTGCTGTAAAATAGCCATTTCGTGTTTATTTGATATAGAATTGTAAAAACTGCATTTATTTATACAGAGACATTTATAATACTTATTTTACAAATGTTCCTATATTCTGAATAAATTTCTAATGCTGTTTCTTTGCCTTGGGAGTTGCTTTACCATACCTCCTTGGAGTCTTTTGTTGAACAGGTCTGCTTAAAGATACTACAAACACTTTATCCGAGATACATCACGGAGGGAGATGGTGTGACACTGTCAGGAGAGGTCCCATAATGGGGCCGTGACAAGCTGGTAAGAACTCACTGGAGATCTGGTCACAGGTTTTAGCTCAGGAACATTAGCACTTGCAAAAAAGCCCCTACAGCTTCAATGAACGCTTTACAGAAATAGAATGGCACATATCAAACTGTTTCCACACATCCAGTTCTTTTAATGACAAGTTATATGGACCAAAAAAATTTGCTGTTTCATAAATACTTTAAAAGCAGTGATTGAAGTTCACATACTTCATTTCTCCACTACCTCTAACACCTTTTAATTTTTTTTTTTTTTGGCTTTCTGTTGTGTTCGATGGGGCCCTTGTCCACATGTGCAATTGACTTTAAAACGTAATACTTCTTTTACTGGCATTATATGTAAGCAGTGCTGCTGACTGGCTTAAGGCAACATTTAAACATTCTACAGTGAAAGAATAATCCCTACCAGCAGGATGGGCTTTACATTTCACACAGATCAGCAATGCTTATATTCATACTTCAGTACTTCAGTTACGTCTATGTATAAAGAAGTCATTTAATTTTACAGAGAAAAATTACAGTATAGAAGAAAATGTCCATTTAGTCATAGCCTTCTACATGGTGTGCTTGAGTTTCTGAATCAGTGAATAACAAAATCACAATCATCAGTACAACAGACAGTACAGGTAGTTACAGATTTTATTTACTAAAATTGAAGAGGTGACTAATGTAAACTTTCTTCAAGATAACATAATGGAAATGGAATTAAATCTGTAACTTTACATGGTTTTAACCCTATTAGCTGTACATACTTTGTACTTAATTAGCACTGATATGCCAGTTACATACCAGTGAGGAAAACAGATCAAATTCTTGAGCTTTAAACAAACAGGAGGAAGACATAACCCTTCATGCATAAGCCATGTAATAAAACAGTGGCTCCCTAGTTTCTGCGAGGCATGCAATGCTGCACAGAAGAGTGTTATCTTTGGGCAGCAGTACCTGAGTCAGCATGGGTCCTGGAACACATACAGGAATCCAGCATTATGCCAGAGTTGATGAAGAAAACCCCACCTTCTTCTGTGGAGTCTGTTTTGCTTTTTAATGTTGAAGTGCGTGCCTTGCCAACCCAGCTAAACTGCTCCTCAGGACTGAAGTACAGCTTCCACATAACTGCAGTGCCATGCAGACAGAGTGAAGTTTTTAAGAATACTCTAAGTATAGGCTTGAGAAGTAATTGCCGAGAGCTCTTACTCATGCAGTTTTGCATACGTTTCCTGTATAACAAAAATATGTACCCAACTACTGCGACAGAAATGGTCCATCTCCCTAGTTTAGTAGTTTTGCTCAAACATGCTTTAAAAAAATTGCAAAGTAAGTTTTGCTCACAGTGGGAAGTATGTTGTAGATAACCGAGTTTGCAGGATCTATATTCTTAAGAAGCTGTAAATGCCTTGTTTTAAAATGATTAATGCTCCATGAGCCGTAATCATTTTCTTAAAGGCACTGCACTGTAACCCATAATGGAAACCAGAAGCTAGTTCTTCTGATCAACAATATAAATGCTTCACAATGGCAAAATACTCAGCAGTGTTTTCAGTAAATTTCATAGTGGACCTATTCAAATTTAAACATTCTGTACCCTGTGAAATTTTGGTACTGACTTAAAAGCAAGCTTTTTTTTTTTCCTACAAGTATTGACAGAGGAATTGAAAACATTTTTATTTCTTTCCCAGAAGTATCCCAGAGCTGAGAACTATTTAAAGATAAGGGTTTCTGTAAAGCTGAATCTATACAATAAGTTAAGTCTATCTTAACCTAACATTCTTAATGAAAAGACAAGTTAAAACCCGAGCATTTAATTTTCATGTACTACTATTAATCCAGAATACTTTCTCTTGTATATATCTTGAATATGGCCAATGTAACTGCTACATACGTTGTCTTCAATCTACTTGAAACAGTGAAATGCACACACAGCACAAATCCTACTGCACCTATCAGTGCTTATGTACAGGATTAAGAACAGTGCAAATATTAGTACTTAGCCTACTTTGATTTTTGAACTACACTATTGCTATAAATGCATAAGAACAAAAACATATTCTGCAAGAGTAGTGACATTTCCAAGCCTAATTTACTGTAAAAGCACCTTCAGTTAGTTTGTAAAAATTTACCACATTTAAATAATTTTGGTTGCTTCAGAAGCTGAAATATTGTAATAACAAAAACAATCAGAAATTATGAAGTCATGTATAAGCACCAGATTATTTAACATATACAGTGCAAGACAACTTCTGTAAATAAACTTATTTTAAATCAACAAGAGAGGCTACTCTACCAGTTCTCAATAATTTTGAAGTTCCAAACACATTTAGAGTATAACCTCCTAATTTAAAAGATGAAGGCACCTGACTTTACCTCTGAAAAAAACTCTTGTTGCTCAGAATTTACAAAAACAGGTAGCTGAGGATTAAACAGCCTACTGACCCAACAACTGGACAGCCAGTCACCAGGGAGCAGCAGTGCCGTCTTGCAGCACAGGATATTAGAGCTTGGTTCTTAATGTAGACTCTTGCTTTTCACACCAGAATGACATGAGTGCAGCCATAAACTGCAAATCAACAGAAGCAACTCTACTACAGTAAGTAAAAGTTGGAAAAAATAACTTTTTATCTGAAATCACAATCTGAGAGCAAGTCTGTTAGGAATAGCCAGACCAAAGCCTGCCTTATTTTTAAAAGGAACTGTCACATTCTTAACAGACACAGGTAGGTGAAAGAAAAAGCACAGTAAGTATTGTTCTCAAATTACCAAATTAAATGAGGAAGGCTGGAGCACAGCACAGAAGCCTGGAACAGTGACTAAGCCCAAGATTTTATTAGAAACTATTTATGCAAGTTTGGTCTAAAAAAATTTACATTGTGTTAAAAAAATACTTTGATTGTGCAATAAATAAAAGCTATTTCCCCTCTTCTTCCCAGGATCACCGTTTCCAGACTTCAAACTATGTAAGACACTGCTACTTTCAAAAGCATGCGGCTGTATCAAGGAGTTGAAGTTATTCCCATTTCAGCGCAGAACATAGGTCATTCAATTAGGCAGATCACTCTTTAGTTCAAAGTTTAGGGCATTCCGTGAAGGAGAGATGCTAAAAATCTCACGCAGGGAGCTTAAGTAGTACTAGAAACTGCAAAGTAGTACTAGATTCCCTGCACCCTCACAGTTGTAGGCTTTTTGTTAAACGTTTGTTTATTCCATGATTCTTTAATCTCAAGAACACTGAATGACCGTTCATAATCTGAATAACCCCACAGAGGCAGGCATTCTGAAATTGAGCAGTGTTTGTTTTTCAAGTATCTTGACATCAGCTCTGGAGTCTGACATGCAAACAGTTACTCATTTCTCTGTGTCCAGCTCCCATAAAATCAAAACTCATGGAACTAAATTCTGTATCTATCTCACTTGTTGTTTCTTCACTTTTTTACAGAAGATAATGTAAACTGTACTTCTAAACTTAGAAATATACTTAATTATAAAAGGATGGTGAAATAAGAACAGAAACAAATAATAGTAAACAATTCAAAGTGTTCACAGTGTGGGGCATGATGGAACCCATAAGGCTGATCACATGCCACCACAGAAATTGTTTTAGAAATCCGAGAAAGCAGAAAGCAATGCTACTACAAGAAACAGTACCCTTATACAAAGAAGTAAGTTATTGCATATTTATCACATTTATTTGCAACTCACATTAAGGCTAGATTTACTGAAATCATGACATTTAGAAGCCCCACTTTGGGTTGCTTAATGAAGCAACTAATTTCTCTTACACTTCACCAACCTTTCACTAAGAAGAAAAAAATGACCCAGTGAATATAAGAGGGCAGCCAGCATCTCCTATTCATAGGACACGCTTCGTTCTGAAGACTTCCTCTGTCTGGGACGTGATTTCCCAAACAGTTCACTGAAGCTCCAAGTTCACTGTTTCATCAACATCCCCCTTATTTCACAGAGCACTAGATTAAATATAACTAATTTATCTGAAAAGTCAACTTACTAAAGATTTCCACAGCCTGATATTTAATCATGCCTTAGAAGAGTCTTGTGAACTCCACAGGCAGTAGCAGCCTCAGGATATGAATACAAACTCTGCCTCACCATGAGTAAAGGCACTTTTGCTGGGAAATCAACTACTTGCACTAAAGCAGTAACTAAAGATCAATTTTCACCTGAAGCTGAATAACATAACCTCCTCCAGCATTATCCCACCTTCTCAATTACTGTTCTTCACCATTTACTGTTTTGAACAGCCTTTGGATACCTTTTTTTTTTTAAAATCAAAGTGAGACAAAGCTAGATGGAGCTATTTCACAATTTGGTCTTGAAAGGCAAGGCCCTCAGGACTCTTGTCCTCCAGAAGGAGGAAATGCTGCCGTCTGTTTCTCCTGTTGACTGATACAGAAGTCCAGCGTTCCCATGACCAAGATTATCACAGCATTAGAGTCCCAAATCACCTGATGCCTGGCAGGTACATAAACCAGGAGATAGTTCTAAAGCTATTTCTGAGGAAAAGCACTAGGTAACAGATCACGTAGGGTAGATGAAGTAGGGTAGTTGAAGGAAGACCAGGATTTTGGTTTTGGATGACACGTGTTGCATAAAGACGCAGTGCATGAACATACACTGTGACAAGACAAGGGCGTAGTTCATTCAACCTATGAAGTTACTAATTACTCACCTTTTTTTTTAGAGAAAAGTCCATTTTTAAATCTGGGACAACATGCTTGTTATCACAAGCTGCTGTGACAAACTGTTTCAGTGCATTTCTCTCAACTGCAAAGCATGTGTTCAAAACCCCTTAACTTCAGTCATGAAGGTGATTTCACAGTTTGTCACCTCAACTCTTACTGGTTTTTTGTTTGTTCCCCTGCCCCTCCCTCTAATCTTTGATATTTTACTAAGAAAGCATTGTAGCTGAAAATGACTGAGGCTATATCATTTAAATGCTAACTGCAAGTGCAATTCAGTACTACTGCATTTATACAGAGCATACACTACACAAGAGATCTGAGGACAACAGCACAAAATACAATACTGGACACTCTTAGAATAGTTATTGCAAGCCTGATTAAGCCGTTTTAGTGTCACACAATGACTCTATTATCCATGCACCTGCCTTCCTCCTCGGTGGGATCTACAGAGGCTTATTTACATTCAGTATTAATTCTACACAAGTAACCTCTTATAGACAAAGTTGAAGCTTTTCTTTTTTTGAAAGCAGCTGCAAATGGGATAACACAAAACTTTCCAACTTCTTACCTAGCTGGGGACAGCGCCTAAGAGTTTAAGCTAGACACTTTGAATGGCTAAGTTCTACCCAGTTTGTGTATCCTTACTGAAGACAGAGGCAGAGCAGGTACAGGAAGTCAGTATGCCATAGATCCGACTCCAAGTACTACTGATTGCCAGCCAACAGAAACAGTTTGTGTGAAGGAGGGAAGGTATTTTGGGCATGCAACCAGGAAAGAGTAAGGATGACAGGCTGAGGCTAGGTTTGAAATGTGCAACTTGAGTTTCAAAAATCACTAGGACAGAGCAGTCCTCTGAGAATCAGTTCCATTGCCACTGCCGTAATATTGCAATGTACTACACAGTAATGACTAACAAGTCCAATAATTTACATCAGAGCAGTTAGAAGTTTAGCAAGCTGGTATACTCCAACGGTTTCAAAAAAAGTCAATGACATTCTACAAAACACACGGCAAGTTAAAAAATACCAAAGATAAAAGAATGCCCTCTAATGCACAGCTAGGAACAAATGAACTGAACACTGGAAGGTACTTTTGTGGACAAAGGCTATACTGCATTTAAAGTGCAACACTTGACTATGCCACTCCCATACTGCAAAGAGAAGAAACCCTTCCAAACCACCAGTCAGTCCCTGCATTGCATTTAAAAACAAACAAAACAAAACAAACAAACAAACAAAAAAAAAACTCCTGAGAAAGAGTAAGGCTGGATAAGAAACCTCCTCAATTGCAACAGGCAAGTCTGATTTTTGTTCCTAGTAAGTTTGCTGTCAGAGGTCAAAACTTTTCATTATGGCATCATGGTCAAACTTGAAACTCAAGAAAGCTCTTGATGAGAAAGCAAATTTGTAATGGCCATTGCATGCCACAGACTGTCCCTCTACATGTTCTGGCAGTGGGTCTTCACTGGAGCAACACATCTCATATGCTGCATCTGCTTAAAGAGAAAAAAAGCACGAAACAAATTTTAAACAAATAGTTATTAATAAGAGTATCAATAACAATACAAAGCCATACCTCAAATATATATTGAATTAATATTTATGACAAAGTCTGTTTTCTGTTTATGACCGGACATACAGACATATTTACAAGTCATCTACTGGCTAGAACAAATCTTAAAAGTCACGACAATCTGGAGACACTCTCAATAGCCATTTTACCCACAGGAGCTGTTTTACAAGTCATTTCTTAATAAGGAGGAAAGAAATACGGCCCTATTTTCTGAGCAGGAAGCGAAGAGCTGTGTGCACTCTCTAGAGCAGTCCAGTGTCAACCGTAGCTTATTACTAGCAGGACAAAAAGCCTTAAACCAACACTCAATTACCAGAATTGTGTTGACTCCAACGCTATTTTCCTAAACCAACTTTCAGTTACATTTTACCCAGCCACCTGGTGTAGTCTGACAATCTTAGTAATTAAAGAGAAGAAGCAGCACATGAAGTTAACCAAATTAAAAAAAAAGAAAAAAACCAAACAAACAAAAACCTCCTGAGACTGCCTTAGAAAAATATGGCTTTATAACATAGCAACCTCATCTAGTCAGGGATGTCCCTGCTCCTTGCAGGGGGGTCAGACTAGATGACCTTTGAAGGTCTCTTCCAACCCAAACTATTCTGTGATTCTATCTGGTAGGTCAGCATACAAGAAAAAACTCTCAACGATCATTATTCAGATACCTTCAGCCTGTAATGCATGACAATGGATGAAATCCAGACTGCACTTGCCTGTTTCAAAGTTATCTTGAAGTCTTCTTGGATTAAGCCTTTTTTCACATTTCTGGTTAAGAGAACGACCATACATTACACACTTCATAAAGAAACAGTATTCTATTCCTTAGCAGTATAGCTTAAGCATTAGCTTTGACACACTTACTGATGTGTAGAATTATTGTACTTATAATTTAGCATGAATTCTGTCATGTTATTTTATCTAGTAAGCACGTTTCAAGTCTGCAAGTCTTTCAGAAGCATGCAACCTTTTAACAGTTAACAAGCCATTTTTAAAATACAGGCTTTTAGGGAAAAATTTTGAGTGCTTTCTAAATGTTTTAAGCAGGAAAGGTCCTGCATATGATGGTGTGGAATCAAAGATGCACACTCATAAGTCCAATCTCCGATCTTCAACTGGCTTGTCCCAAAAGGCAAGGGAAATGTATCTGCAAACACGCTGCTACTGCCAATTAAATTAGCATGTATTAGAGACACAAGCTTAAAACTCTCCAGGGAAGAGTTAAGTTTTAGCCCGAGGTATGCTGCTGTAAGTATACAAATACTGAGGACAGTATGGCCCTTCACACTCCATGTGAATTAAGAGTTCCCTGACCTCCAAACTGTATTAGAAAATTATCACTGGGACATGAAATATTTAAACTTCAAAAGACTGACAATCACAAAAATGCAAATGAAACACCACGTAAGTATTTAGCAAAGTCTCTAAAGACCCTACAGAGTAACTATGGAATATTAATAGTTCCACTTGTTTTCATCGAGATCCTACAGATTCCCATTATAGGTTTTTTCCTACACAGTCAAATTTCTGGGCAGTCAGTTCTTTAACTTTACATTCCTCTACTCTCAGGCCCAAACACAACTAACCATTTCTTGTCACAGCGAGGATTTTACAGGACAAGTTTATGGTTTCTGCACTTTTACAGGAAAAATAGAAAGAAAGTAATAACCACAAGCCAGAATGGGAAGAATCTAGCTTACACACAGTAAATAAGAAAAACTAAAGCCTGGACAAGCCAGCTGAGTTGCATGGAGAACTGGAGCTTACTGCTGCACAAGAGCCAGCAGAGTAGAATTGGAGAGCCATAAAGAACAGGGAAGAGGGTGAAAATAAAAAAGACATTATATTAAAAAAAGGGAGATATGTCAGTGAGCCTTTTCCCAGTCAGCAGAACTGTGGTGACAAACACAATCAGTTACTGCAAGGAAAAAGTAACAAGTCAAGAATGACATACTGGAGTTTACAAACTGCTGTAGTTCTACTGTATGATTAAAAAATTATACAAGAATCTGGCATTCAAGTCAAGTCTACATCTCAACATTTTTGCTAGAGAGAAGGTAAATAATAAGCATATGCATTACTACTTTGCATCTAAATGTTGTGTAACAAAACTCCATACTTGAAATAACATATCAAACATGAATGAATAAAACATCTGCCACACTGACTGATTTTGACTCACTACAGTATGCTATTACCTGACAGGAACTGTAAAGCTGCAGGATTGTCTACTGAAAGAGCTGACAAGTTTTCAACTGCTAAAATAAGACTGACTTCCATTATGCAGAATTTGAAGTTTAGTATGCTTGTTTATAGATGTATATGCATAAAAGGCAAGAAATGTCGTATTTCTTCAAACACATACCAAAGATTGTGATCAAATATACTTTTGATAGATATGCACTCTACTTTCTTTCAGCAGGACATTGGCCTGGACATTTGTTAAGCATTACTGGAACCTGTTAATGAGACAGCCACTGCGTGTTTCTTACCAAGGTATGGTTTTGCTTAATTGGTTGACTGTGGACTCCATTTGTTCGCTTCTTTTGGCTGGAAGTGTCTTGATACTGCTTTCTGCCATTGCTCCTCAAGCTCTGACTCTGTCATTAAGTCCAAGATGTAGTCAAGAGAAGAGCTTAAATGGCAGCATTGAACATCACTGCACTTACACTTCCTACTTATTAGTTAAAACTTTCCTTCAAATAACCTCAAAACATGTAATCAGTATCTTTCGTAGACAAACTGAAGCACGCTGAAATTAACCAAACATACACCCAAGTTACAAAGAGTCATCAGCTATTACTTAGTTTCTCCTGCACTATTACAGACACCATTAGACAATAAATTCAGTTCAGTGAGTTCCCATATACCAATGCATATATACTAGTGGTAGCCAAAATATTTCAAAGCTGTACATGGAGGACACCAAAACGGTAACTAGTAATTACTATATATATCTGAAACATCAGAACTACCACCTGACACCCACCATCCCTAATGTCAAAGAAATCTGAGAATCCCCAAGATTTATTTCTTTTTTCCAATTTTTGCATTCTATGGTGATAAAATTCAGTATTTCTGTTCCAGAGAGGAACACTTCTGAAGAAAAACATCCATTTAAAACAGCTTAGATGCATATGCTTGCATAAGAAACAACTTACCTTTAATTTCAAAACTTCAGACATCTCAGGATGATTATATGGCTTCTGTGGCTGTTTTGGCTTCATCCACTGCTCTCCTGAAAAGCAATCTGCAAACACCTGCTGACTGCAGCGAAGTTTGGATCTAGTACAGGAAAACAAACAGTTTTCAACACAACTTCAAAACTATTGATAGAAGAAAAGAACTGTGAAAGAATTTTCTGCTTTTTGAGAACAACCTGGAAGACAAGCTTAAATAACTTAGTGTGGAAATTGCAATAATGCCCAGTTTTGTTTTGCCTCCTGCAAACCTATGTTCTCCACAGAACAGGGCATTCTGTTGTTGTCAGTGTTGGTGCTGACCTGACTCAAATTACTGCAGCATAGCCTTCTCTTTAGGACTACAGGTTTTGAAGTTTGCTCTACCACTTTTAGCTCAGCTGAATCAAAAGCCAGCAGCACTTGTTCCTCTGCTGACTTCCACAGGTTTTACCCAGCTAGCTACTTCTGATAGTACTTCACAGTTCTACTTAGAAAGTCCTATTTTTCTTCTGTTGAAGTGTCAAAAGCATTGAACTTGAAGCACTGAAAGTTATCAACTTGTTTTAGCTTCTGTTTTTTGTATTCCCATAGACAGGACAAAAGAAATTATCTCAGTTCTGGCATATGAAAGAAATAACTCCTCATCCTATTTACAGTCCTATGAAATGCCTGAAATTTTATTTTTTTTGTTAATCCATTCTATTATTAGAAATGAATACTCGGAGAAAGAAAAAGCACAAGCAGTCTTGTATGACCAATGTTTTAGAGAAGGGATATAGAAGTGTTAAAACTGACCTGGTTCTTACCTAGCTTTTTCCAAGTTGGGCTTAGAGGGTGTGCTGCCTGTAGATGAAACTCCATTGTCGCTCTCTGAGGAATCTCCATTCCTTCGGGAAATCCATTCCCTCAATGGCCTATGAGCAAGGAGAAGTACAGAGAGATCTACTTACTGAAACAAATCTAAAGAAATTAAAGTTGTCTGAAAGACACTGGCCTAGCACTTGTCTCATGTCAAACATACCTGATGAAGGGAATTGCCATAAAAAATTTGTTAGGTGCCAAACCCAGCTTGGACTTTGGGGTCATGTCATTTCTGTGGCATGGCAACTTGTCAATGGAGAACCACTCAATATTCTATGAAATAAATAAATAAAATAAAATAAAAATACCCACTACTGTAGCCTACAGAATGTCACAAATGTGTAGCAACCATAATTATTTCACTTAATTAAAAAAATTACAATGCAAGACTAATTAATGGACCACAACAGAGTTTTTCATAAAAGGTTCATGAACAATGAGATCATTCTTCTGACAGCAACTACAAAGTAATAGAAAGTACAGCATATACTCATTGCAAGAAATGGCACCCAAAATATCCAAGGTATTATCAAGCAAATAAAATCTGAATAAGGGTTTCAAAAACTAACCAATAAAACTGAATGCCATAAATAAAGGTAGAGGCTTTAAATAACTTTCAAAGCCCCTACTCTTCTTGCTATTTTCATTTAAAATGCCATCAAAACTAGACCACCAATACTAGTTCAAAAATTATCAGAAAGAAGGGGATTCAGTTTGCAGAGTAAGTTTCAGTTTTTGTTATAACAGAAAAAAACATAGGTAAAGGATAGTGTTTGTGTTCTAATTTTCACATTATAGTTTTAACTATTAAAACTGTATACTTTGCATAACGGGGACCAAAACAAAGAATTCTGAATACACACCATGTAGAAGAACCCACATGAGTCTTCCTATTGCAGAACCTAGCCCCAAAACCCCAGGTCCAGATAAGATGCATGTTATAGAAGAGTTTTAAACTGAACAAGTTTTCAATATCGTTCTACTGGGAATACAAAAACGGCATGTCCAGTTGTATTTGATCAGATGAAGAGAGTGCTTCAGCAGGGAGACAAATACCTGTCATTTAGGAACTCTTCATCACCCCCATGCAGATGGTCACTGTTATACAAAGGGGAGTATTTACTGTACATTTTAAAAAACCTCAAAGGTCATCTTCTTTTACTTCATATTTTGAAAAAGAGATCTCTAATGCAAGAAATTAAGAAACTCCTGTCTAGTCAACAACAACTACCTTTTCCTATTTAGAGAGCCAGATGCCCTGTTCAGTGGCACCATCTGCATGAAAATAGAGAGATTGCTGTTTTAAACTGAATTGCACTACAAGAAAGATATTCAAACTTCAAAGATTATGGATACCAGGAACAAAGTTTCCAAGGAGTCTACTACCTGAGTCTCTGTTTCTCCCTTTCACAATACCTTTCAAAAGCCTAATGGTACACAAACCATCCAAAACAGTTGCCATTTTGTGTCCCCTTCCCAACCTCCTCCTTGAAATACACTATTCTCTAAGTCTGGACGGTATTAGCCATGAAAGAGAGAACACAATCCTTAGTTTCTCCTTTTGATACATAGGCTTTTGTATATTGCCAATAAATAATTACATCTTCAAAAGAATATATAGTTATATATATGCAGCTATAAGTAGGAATAACATGACATGATTAACCTATACATCACCTAAGAGAACAGAAGCGGAGAATTATAGTTTGACAGCACGCTCTAGTGTTGTTTTCGTGATGAATGGAGATGTCAGACAGATGGTCAAGAATCAGTCTTTGCAGTAGAGCTGCAAGAAGCTGACAAGACTACAGTGCAGAGATGCCGTTTCTATGCAGTATTTGAAGTGTTCATCATGCTTTGTAGTTTAATTATTCCACAGACCATTAGCTTTAAAAATCAAGCTCCACAACAAGGTTCCTACAGATTCAAACAAGAAAACATTTACCCGAATTTCCCTTCTAGTTTTGGGGTTGAATTTTGTGTTCTTGGGAACTCCTGGAATAATGTATAGCCGTGCTAATTGATCATTAATTCGCAGCTCAATGTATTCTTCTTTGCAGATATAATCTTTTATATCAAACCCAGTTTCTTCAAACACCTGAGAAGCATATAGATGAAATCAGTGTGCGTATTCACATTTATCCTTTCAGAACCTATCATGACAAGGGAAGGAATGACTGTTTTTCAGATCTGTCCATGAAAGCAGGACACTGCTGGGAAAAATAAGCAGTTACACATAGATATATGCTCAATAACAGAAAAAGTATCTAAGATCCTATGTGTTTTACATTTCTTTAAGACAGACAGGCCTCTCTTAAAAGTTGAAACAACCCTGTTACACCCCCATGTAGCCCTTTATTAAGATGGGTGAGGAGTCTTCTAGCTGCTCCTCCATGCTGACGGATGCATGGAAATAGAATTCACAGCAAAAACTACTATTTGGGGAGTAAAGACATCTTCAAATTCTAGCAAGCTTTACTTGCACCTCAGTTTTTCTTCTCTTTCAACAATCCTACTTCGTGAATATTCTATTGCCAATACATATAACCATTGTTACGTTTAGAACAAAACTCAGCATTAGGGCAGCAAAACTTGTGCTAAAAGATTCAAACTGCACATTCACACTGACAAACAAATTTAAAACTGCATTGTCAGCTACTCTAAAGAAAAAAATAGGAGTGTTATACCTGCTGGAGACAACTAGAAAGACAATGGAATTTTAAAATTACTTTTATTTGCATATTTTATAATCTTGCAGTGAAGGATCATTGATTCACAGAATGGTTTGGGTTGCATGGGACCTTCAAGGATTATCTAGTCTAACCCCCCCGCCACAGGCAGAGACATCTTTCACTAAATAAGGTTGCTTAAAGACTTACTTTGAAATACTTACTTTTGACAACATTCTCAAATACACAAGGTTTACAATATAGAGTCACAGAATCATTTGGGTTGGAAGGGATCTGTAAAGGCCATCTAGTCCAACCCCCCTGCAAGGAGTAGGGACATCTCCAACCAGATCAAGTCACTCAGAGCACCGTTCATCCTGGCCTTGAATGTTTCCAGGGATGGGGCATCCACCACCTCTCTGGGCAACCTGTTCTGGTGTTCCACCACCCTCATTTTAAAAAAATGTTCTCATTACAACCAGTCTGAATCTACCTCTGTTTTAAAACCAGTACTTCTTGTTCTGTCATAACAGGCCCTGCTGAAGAGTATCTCCCTGACTTTCTTATAAGCCTCCTTTTATGTACTGGAAGGCCACTATAAATCCACCCCAGAGTCTTCTCCAGACTGAACTACCCCAAGTCTCTCAGCCTGTCCTCATAGGAGAGGTGCTCCAGCCCTCTCATCATCTTCATGACCGTCCTCTGGACTCTCTCCAGCTGGTCCATGTCCTTCTTATGTTGGGGGTGCCACAGCTGGACACAGTACTGCAGGTACGGACACATGCATTGAATAACTAAGTTAACCTTATTAAGTCTTTGCTCATCCTTCCCCAGCCCTTGAGTTCTGCAATGACAGCGCACTGCATGTGTAGTTCAGGTGTTTCACTCTCTGGCCAGTCATTTGATACTACATAAATAACGTTCTACACTCAGAGATCAGTAACTGCTATTAGGAAAGTGTATTTATTGTATGTCCATTGCGTAATAGTGCAATGTTAAAATCTAACACTCTATTTTGCTTTTCCAAGTCCATACTAAATATGAGTGTCATGAAAAGCACCATCAGGGAATCAGAAATACGGAATTTTTCATTCATGTGTATTTTACAGGTTTGTTTTTTTTTTTTCAATCTGTGTTTTCTAGACAGTGATTCAGTCCAACCATGAAGAAAACTAATACATTTTACTACATTCCCTTATCTTAAGCTTCCCTGTCAAAAATTCTGGATATATTATGTTGCATGAACATTAAGTTTATACCAGTAATATTATTTTACAAGCTATTTTTAACATGCAGCCTCACTATATATCTATGTCTCCAGCAGCAATAAATCCCACAGATTATTTTATGTTTCAGATTTTACTTTCCATACACATTGACCCTTGCTCCTGCATCACTGAAAAATAGAAAAGTAAAGCTCCTCACAATTTTAGAGATTCTTCTACAAATCAACTCTTTAGCCTCTTTACATAGCCCAGTATATGTAAGATAAATTCTCATTCTTCTACTTTTTCATAGTTATAGTGGCCCTGGAAATTAATTTTTCAAAAGCCAGAAAGTACGTAAGATTGCCCAAGCACCAAAAAAGTAAACTGACAGCTCAGCAGAGAACTTTTGCAAGTTAGTGCAAAACAATTAAAAACATTGAACAGTGATTTCAAATTACATCACACTCTTGATTATCACTCTGGAACCCAGAAAAGCACTAAAAACTACAGCTAAAGATGCTGGCAAGAACAGACTATTAATTCACCTGATTTCAATAAAGAGATACCCAGGTAAAATGTCTTTTCATCCTGCTCTCAGCAAAATTTAATTTATTTCGCTTAAATTTGAGGGAATCAAATATAACTTACCTCTCTAGCAGCACAGTCATGAGGAGCCTCTTCTTTATTTACTTTCCCTTTTGGAAATCCCCAACCAGACTTTGCTAAATAGCCCTGAACCAAAAGAACCTGCAAAAGACAAACGAATGCAAGTGTCAAATACCCACTATTCTATCCATTTTCTGTTAAATGTCTTCCCTTCACCCTTCCCTGCTTCTCCAAAAAGATACGTTAGCCTGGAGGAAGGAACCCATTAGGTTTTCTGTGTTCTAGCAAGAACTGTGAATTTTTTTATGGGATCATGCAATTCAGAATAAAAAGCCCAAAAAACTGAGCAGGAAAGCAAGCAGAAGTGTGTTTACTGCCTCCTATATTATATTTCTGTACACATTCAACAGTGCCAAGTAACTGTCAGGTCTTTGTGAATCTGAAGCATCTTTTTTTTTTTTTTTCCCCCTCCAGATGAATAATGTAAACAACAAAAAGATTACTTCTGCCAGCATATGCTGGCTTCCTTCTAGCCCTTAACAATTATTTCTGTACTTACATTTTCAAGTGTCTCATCGAGAATAATTGCACCATAGGTTGGCACTCCCATTTTGTATTCTTTCCACTCATCTAAAACCTTTTGTACATCTTCACCTTGAGGCAGTAAAAAAGGGCAGTGACTGAAGAGTATAGCAGCATGTTAAGGAAGATAAACTTAAGCATCCAGTCTCAAATCACACACAGACATACAAAAGATACCGCCTCAATATTTACAATAAGAACACTCCCTCCCCTAAGTGGTTTCAAGACATATTCTCTTGGAAGTAAAAAATACTATGAATAACCCATTACCAAACTCTAAAGGTTGGAAAGCATCAAGTAATTTGGCAATTCCAATACAAGCCAATTTAAAAAAAAAACAAAACAAAACAACACAAGAAAAAAGATGGCACAAGGCTCCTTGTTTGAAGGAAAGTCTCCCCTAATTTTGAAAAAAAGGTATCCACATAACAGTTATTTTGCATATGTATTACTCAAACACTTTTTTTTTTTCATTTTTAAGTAAGTGAGACAGAGAAAAATAGTTTCATTTCCTGCTTGAAGTAAGTTGATAGAAATTTTTCCCATCATCATTTGTTAGACTATGGTACAGAATCTGTACCTAAGTGTTTACTATGCAAAAAAAAAAAAAAAAAAAAATTCATGGTA
>WHYT01017714.1:490618-599509 GCA_009806455.1 Tetrax tetrax | reverse complement strand
GTAAAAAAAATCATATTAAAATTTATGTGAATAGCAGACAAACAAATTCTGTCTTCCTGACTTTGGTATCCTAAGAATGATCAGTTGATTTCACTACAAACCATAAACCTGTTCTCAGGGGCATGACTGCATTATTGTCAGGGAAGTAAAACCTGCTTCCACAGCTGCAGACCAAAGACCATGTTTTGTAATGCAGAAATGTTAATCACATGAAGGCTAGGAGCAGACCTCACTCATACCTAATGCACCCTTCTCCAGTACAGCTGTGCCAGCAGCTAGTCAGTTTTATTTATTTTCTGAGTTGTTGTCTACATATATTTATTGACACAGACACCTATTTCTGATGAATGTTCAGTAAAGTAAGATCACTTAGTAATTAGTGTAATTACTAAGCTTTGAAGAATAGGACCTGGCAGTTGTGGTGGACATCAAGTGGAACCTAAGCGAGCAGTGTGCCCTTTCCTCCAAGAAGGATAATGGTATCTTGGGCTGTATTAGGAGGAGTGTTGTCTGCAGGAGCTGATCCTTCTTCCCCTCTGCTTAGGACTGATGAGGCCACACCTGGAGTACTGTGTCCAGCTCTGGGCTCCTCAGTACAAGACAAATATGTACATACATACTGGAGGCAGTCCAGTGAAGGACTGCAAGATGATGAAGGGACTGGAGCACCTCTGCTATGAGGAAAGGCTGAGAGAGATGAGGCTGTTCAGCTAGGAGAAGAGAAGGCTCAGAGGAGGAGATCTGCTTGCTAGGTACCATGCAGTCACCCAAATAAAGCCCAGAAGGACAAAGAGCATTTGACAGCAGGTGTTGTCTTACCAAGGCATATAGTCATTCCTAGAGAATATAGAAAACTTCTATGAGCTGCTTATTCGATTTATGGACACATTAAAAGTATTTCAAAGTCTTTTACAACAGCATCCAAGAATTTCTATTCTGGCCACAAAGTTAGCTTCCTATTTATAGAACTGCTCAACACTGTGCTTTTAATCTACTTCAAATACACTTTGGAAAGGTGTGGGGAGAGCTCTGCTAGTTGTAGCAAGGGTCATCTGGAAGCAGAATACACTGTAGAGAGTGATATGGGCTAATCTGCAAGTGGCTGAGAGTCCCCCGCCCCTTGTCACCTGAAGATAAAGGTAGAGCTGTGCAATATCTCAAAGCCACTGTGTGAACTATTAACTGAGAACCTGCAAGACAGTAAGTGAAAGTGGGGATTGTATAATCCAGCCCACAGAATATGAAAAAGTCACAGCAGGGCTATTTTAAGGGCTTTTGTACTACTTCTGTGTTTTAACCGACATAAAAGATTTCAAGATGAATGTGGAAAATGGCTTTTAAATAATCATAGAATCATGGACTCATAGAATAGTTAGGGTTGGAAGAGACCTTTAAAGGTCATCTAGTCCAACCCTCCTGCAAGGAGCAGGGACATCTTCAGTTACATCAGTTTGTTCAGAGCCCTGTCCAACCTGGCCTTAAATGTTTACAGGAACCCCCTGGGTTCTACCACCTCTCTGGGGAACCTGTTCCAGTGTTCCACCATCCTCATTGTAAAAAATTTCTTTCTTATATCTAGTCTAGTCTAAGCCTCTTTTACTTTAAGATCATTACCCCTTCGTTGTCCTATCACAACAGGTGCTACTAAAAAGTCTGTTCCCAGCTTTTTTATAAGGCTCCTTTAAGTATTGAAAGGCCACAATAAGGTCTCCTAGGAGCCTTCTCTTCTCCAGTCTGAATGATCCCAGCTCTCTCAGCCTTTCTTCATAGGAAAGATGCTCCAGCCCTCTGGTTGTTTTTATTGCCCTCCTCTGGATCTGCTCCAACAGGTTCATGTCTTTCCTGTACTGAGGGCTCCAGAGCTGGACGCAGTACTCCAGGTGGGGTCTCATGAGAGCAGAGGCGCAGAATCACCTCCCTCAACCTGCTTGCCACTTCTTTTGATGACCTAAAATGGTATGTAAGTGTTCCATTCCTATTAAGCAACCAAATTAATCAAAAGAGAGGACTGGGTAACTGATGGATCAGTTCATGGAAAGTGCTTCTCCCAGGCTTGGAATCCAGCCACTTTGACACAGAAACACAGCAGCTCTCTGTCAGCTGCCTAGAGTACCACACAAAAACTCAGAGAAAGAAAAAAAAAGAAACAAAATGCCATCACTCTCACCAGATGCACAGGAAATCTGAAAGACGGGCTTTTGGCAACCCCAGTAAGAATTTAGCCTGGTACATGAGGTCAAATGATGTCAGAAACTCAGAGCCAAAACTAGTTTTACATATCATCTAAAAGATAATGATCTAAATTCATCCATTCCTGGCGATGAGCCTGGCATTGTGACTCAGGAATGACAGTTGCAGGCTTTCTGGATGGATAACACAGCCTCTAGCTCATCTTACAGCTGCCTGATTACATTTTTGATGCAATGGATACATTACTGTACATACTGCAGGAACCGAGCAGAAAGCTGAGGGGTTCAGAGACATTGTCTGGTCCATTACATTTCCTGAAATCCTTTCTGTCTCACAGACAGCTGCTTGTACTATACAGAAGATTTTGTGATCACATTACATTGATTCTGCTGACTAACTGGCTGCATTGCACTTTGAGTTCTTCTGAATATCCCCACAAATGCATGGCATGTGCAGTCTGGAGGCTTGTCACTCTTCTGTTTTCCTACAACTGTCAAATCATCTTACATTTGTAGTACACAAAATTTTATCTCTATTCTGTATGTCCCGTGTGCCCGCAACATCATGAAATCTATAAACGATCTTTCTTTCACCATTTATTTTTTTTTATCATCATAGCTTGGTGTTGACCGTTATTCTGGATTACCATAAATCAGAGCAGAAAGATATGGTTGCTACCAACCAGATCATACCATTGGCCCCATTGCAGTAAAACAGTATTACACAATGTATGAGAGTATTGATTTATACTGAGAATGAAATTCAGAAAAAGGGATGTCTAAGAAGGGAAATGAAGATTTCATAAAGAATTCAAGTGTTCGTGAAAAATGAAATGGTGGCATTATATCCTGTCTTTTGATGGTAAAGAAAGGATTGCTGTTGACATCAGTATGTCTTAGCTGAGATCCTGAGTCAAAATAAAAAATATGACAAATTTGTTTGATACAGAAGTAAAGTTAAATACACTCTTGACCTTGTGGAATCTGAATGTGTCAGTTTGTAATCCATCTTGGATTTGCCTCATTTAGGAAATATTTTTTTTTTGTACCAAGGATCCCTCTCTTGCTGCCTACAGGCTTTTCCCATTAATCAGATCTTAAAAATCAATTTTTTCTTAGATTTAATTTCTGCAGAAAGCTCTTCATAAACAGAGACATACGTGAAAAACACGAACAGTGATAAAGAGACAGAGCTGCCTGGATTTGCTTTACTAGTCTAGATTGTCAATGAAAAATCAATGGAGTACCAGGAAAGAGGGGCTGAGTAGGATCGTTTAAATTACCAGAAGTTCATATCACCTTTAATTTTTTTTCTTTAAAGATCTGAATAGAGAAATAATAAGATCACGCACTGCAGCAAAACCAAGACCGCAATTTCAGCCAGCACATACTCTCATCTAGTTTAACCCATGGCTGAATGTCAGATTGTTCTCATCTTTAGCTGTACAACATAACAGCTCCTCATGAGACCCTGAAAATATACAGCCACTGTCTGAGTCAAAGTCAGTCACAGTTCATAAGGGATTTTGACAGCCATGTCAGTCACTGAAATTGAAAGAATGACCACTCCTAATTCCTGTTCCTAACAACAGGAATTAGCCTCTCTTCATCAGAAAAAAAAAAGAAAAAAAAAAAAGAAAAAAAAAGAAAAGGAAAGAAAAAAAAAGAAAAAAATCTGAACCCTTAAAGCTGTGACAGGGAGGACAGTAGGAGGGGGCATCCTCAGACTGAACTAATAACATGCAATGGTGTCTTGAGCCCCTGAGAGATTGCTATTGGGTTATGGTACTCTTTGCTAGACCGCCCAGAAACAGCTTTGAATCCCCAGCTGGATCAGGACTGTGCATGCACTGACCCCTTGTATTCTTCCTTTTGCTCTTGGGAAGAGTCCTGTGTGTGACTGGTTCTGAAATGATAAGACCTGGCAACTCTATGAGTCCCTAGTCAGGGGAAGCAGTGATAGACAGTTATCCTTTGTCCTTCTCACACAAGTCAGATACAGCAGATACAGACATATTCAGTGAATAACACCACTTGCTGCTCTACTGTTCCCTTTTTTTTTCCAGGGCTGACCTTTCCAACTCTATCAGCATGCAAGTTGTGTGAATTTTGCACACAAATTGGTGGAAGTTACGTCATCCTAGTTTACACCAACTTAGGACAGCTTACAACCCATGCAAACTTGCATCTAACAAAAAGAAAATATGAGTAATGAAGAAAAAGGTGCTTAGTCAGGCTAAAATGCATCTTTCCTGCTTTTCAACTTTTATTTATTTAGATAAACATACAAAGACACCAGATAAAGGAAGACATCTTAAAGAAAAGGGCAGCCTTTCCTTCTCATGCTGATATGACTACTTTCTAATCAAACAATTTCTCTCTCATTTGAAAACGCCTGAAAACATCTACACATTGAGCTGATGAGATCCAAGGTCTTGAAAGTGGAGTAGGAGTATGGATTGCATTGAAATGTAGAAAGTGATCTGCCTACAGTGCTGCTTCCTGCTGCAGTAGGATAGGAACCCAGTGAGCTACAGCATTCAGGAACATCAGTGGGAAAATGGCTTAATGCATGCTTAGTGCACACACATGTAGTTAAGTTATATGCAGCTCAATGATGCTTCAAAGAGTAGGAAGACCTCAGATCATTTGTGGTAGCTGATGTTGCTGTCTACTGGCACTCTCCAGCTCTACATTTAACTTGTGAGAATATTTAACCACTTAAGGAAAAAGATGCTTAGAAACGAGACAATTGTCTAGACTGTGTAGAAAAAGAATTAGAAAGAGAATACGGTCATTCAATTGGTCAGAGGGGAGTTCCTTTCAGCATTTAGAATATTCTTCTGGAGTTAGACAGACAAGCTTAAGCATGTGAATATCTAATATAAGAAAAAGCTACATGAAAACCACAATAAAAGTCACAAAAATTGTCAGGATACCAGTACTTAAAATGTTCCTCTTATGCACGGGTTCAAATCCAAGCAACTCCAGAACCCCAAGAAAGTATACTGAAAACCAAGATCTGGGAGCATCGAACTATTGGGCAAATCTCTAGTATCTAGCGATCCCTGTTCCTTCAGTGCTAGACATCCTGGCTATATCTAAAGCATATGGGAGCATTCCCAGGCACTGGAACTTGACCATCCGTACTAGAAAACTATTAAAACGTTGCCTGCTACAATTCTGGCATATCATAACTAACTCTCTCCCAAGGACACCTCATTCCAGGAACATTTCCCAGTAGGCAGTTTTCACACAGCCAGTCTGTTCTGGAGTTTACGAGAGTTTGTTAACATGGTCAATGGGCCATTGTATGCCAGTTGGCCTAATTGTCTGGGAATGTTCCTGGGAATGTTTAACATAATCATTTATTTGTGCCCATTAGTTTTGAGCCAATGTAGCAGCTCACCATTATCAAAAGGGAGGAACCTGTTCCTTTGCTTGACTACATGATCCTACCCCCTGCTTTATACCAGTTCTGGTGCTTGTCAGGCCCTTTTTTGAGCCAATTCACCTCTGTAACCTGCAGAAATTCATTTACTTTTTCTGCCTAGTGCAGGTGACTGCTGGTTTAGGAATTTGAATCTGCTCATTGCTGAGTCTGGCAAGCACCAAAGCCAGCTCAAGAAAGGCATGGCTGTGCCTGGAAAGAGGAGAAGGGTGAAATAGCAGGGTGGAGTACGATTTCTCCCCAGTAATGCCAATGATGCATTAGGCTGTGCCTTATAACTACACTTCATCTGACTTACTGAAATGAATTCAGACTGTAGTTCCAAGAGCAACTTGAGCTGATATAAGCCATCATTGCTGCTGCAAGCGGAGGATGTTCTTGGCTGCCCTTTTCCAATTTCTCATTTCCCATATCTCATCCCGCCCTTGTGCCAGTGCAGCAGTGTACACAGCAGTGAGTGAGCTGGACCAAGGAAATGATCCTCAAAGGGAAAAAACAACGTTAATCATAACTTGATTTAGTTCACTGCATGGCCACAAATGCTAATGCCAAAATGAGATCTCAAGTGAGCAGGGGGAATGGTGCAGAAATAAGACCGAATATCAGATTCAGGTAAAAAAAATTGGACAGCACTATCAGTGTTTATCAACTTAACCTGCTAATGGAACTCCCTCAAGAAGCATGTGAATATCTAAAAAACTCAAGATGTTCAGATGAAACAATACTGGAGAGGGGTTTAGAAGGGAAAAGGGCTTGTAGGTACCCTAAATATAGATAAGTGTTCAAATACCATTGCAAAACCAAAGACAAATTTGTTTCTCATTCTTTTTTTCTGTTATAAAAGTTGTGTTTTCCGAATTGCGTTAGCTATCAGGTCCTATTAAAAAAAAAAAAAATTAAAGAAAGCTCTAATTCAGTTAAACTCGACAGGATATGGGGCTTGAAAAAATCTTGAAAGTTGTTTTGTTCATTATGACAACCCGGAACCGCTGAATGCAAACAGCTTTGTGGTGCAATAACTGAATTCATCCTAGTGTGTTGTTATAACCTTTTTATTGCAAGTATGCCTTCTTTCAGTTTATTCTGAAAACACAAGTGGGAAGAGGCAGTGGAGGAGAAGCATTAACTTAGTGTTGCTGTCAGGCTGATCTAATTTGTAGTATCCCTTACCACTAATTGCTTACATAAATTGTATATTGAAGCACAGACAGGAGCCATATTAAATTTTTGGAATTCTGATCCAACTCCAGAATGTCTCATGGAGCAGTTTTCATTACGCTCTTGTGTAGGCTTTTTAATGGCTTTAAACAGTTCATTAAGTTATTCTAAAAAGCATAACATGTTCTACAAAAAAAAAAAAAAAAAGCTTTCTAGTGCTTTTGTTTAGTCAAGTCTGCCATATAGCTTTTCCACTGGGAGCTTTAGGACTTGGGAAAATGACGATGCTACTATTTGATAACTTAACTTTTTATTTTTTCTCAATCCCTTTCCTCTCAAAGAATTGCACAGGCTATTTAAAATAGTAACCAGTGCAAATCAATGCAGTTATGTTGATCTACCTTGCAGTGTGCTGATTTACACCAGTTGGAAAGCTATCAAGGACAATCTTCTAGTGCTTGCAATGCAGCGGAGCACTAACAGTTGTATCATTCATCACAGCTGCAACTGCAACTCTGATGCAACCGCTTTGGAAATGGAGCAGAGCTCAGGCCTTTGACAGCACCAATAAACATGAACATTAATTACCTTGACTCGTTGTGAGTGATTTGAACAAGGCAAAATCTGTAGGCAGAGGCGATACCTCTTGTTAACCCACCCAGTAAAACCGGAGGGAAGGTGGAAAAAGGGTGGCAGGAAAGCTTTCAGGCACAAGAGTGTTCTTCAAGCCAACCATTTACATGGCTTAGCCATGTCATTAGATTTGGATGAGATTCCTCCATACAAACCTTTTGAACTACATTTGAAACCATTTGAAATACAGATTTCCCATTTTTTATTTTGAAACTGCATTCCTACATAGAGACTAGTCCTACTCTAAACACCACGATTAAAAGTAACAGAATCAATGTTTGCATTTATATTTTTGAGATCAGAAACCAACATTATTCCTTCCCTACTTTTATTCTTCTCTTTTCTTTCTTTTCCTTTTCTGCTTCTGTTTCTGAAATTCCCTACTTCTAGCTTTCCTTCCATTTCTGAGATGATTTATCAATATCCATCTTCCTTCTCGGGCAGTTATATTCACTAGTCCAGCTAAGTGTGCGCCCAGAATTGCAAGTAATTCAGTTTGAATTATATGGTGTGAAAAGGAGAGAGTTGTCCTAGAAAAGATGAACTCAGCAGCCATGCTTATTGTATTTGTGCACTCGTTGCCTTCCTGCTGGGATAATTTTTCTTCATTATTTATGCATATAAAAATAATCTATGCAAGTAACTCTTAACAGTTCCACCAGAAAGCCCCACTTGGAAGCCTGTCTCAACACAGCTCACCAGATGTTCTATTGAAGCACCTGCTGAGCCCTTCAATCACTGCCTGCACTCCTGCTGCCGTGAAGGTTCAGATGAGGGTGAAGGATAAGAGCACCTCATATTTATTTACTTGCTTTCATCCAGGAGAATGGCAAGAGAAGCACAATCAGATTTAGAGACTTTAGCTGAGAATTTCTTTATCTGTTGCTGAAACATAGTCATACCTGAGGTGGAGCACAGGCGACTCTTTAAAAACAGACAACGTACAGACTAAGACAGTAAGATAAATACCATTAGAGCCATCTTGAGTGAATGGGAGAATTTTAGCAGGTACAGATCAGCTATCCAAGTTGAAACCGATCCAGGACATTAGATTTAACACTTCTGCTTTAAGAAAAAAATCAACAGATCCTCACTTGTGGTAACTATCCAGCACATCAGCTGATGTCAGAGCATACAAAGGTATGCCAGGCATATATAGTTACAGAGCACATGAAATTAAAATGTAATGATAATCATACAATTTCTAGATAATCCAAAATAGAATGCAGAAGTATTCCACTGTTCCATATTATTAAGAATGTTGCAGTAAAGAGAAACTTGATTAAAATGTCTGATCAAAGAAGTGAAACAGTTCTGGGTTGATTCAGCTGATCCCAAGGCTGGCGAATGCATTCATCTACACCTTTAAGCAAATTTGAATTCAGAGCCCTGCTGCTGTCCCTGAAAAGGGGCGAGCTATATCTTTTTCCCTTCTGTGGCTGACACCTGCTGCATTGTGAGTCTCAGCAGCAAAGCAAGATGCACACAAGATAGAAGAAAAAAAGTATCTTCCAACTTCTGGAGAAGCCAAATTAAATTCAATTCAGCAGCTGAGAGTGGCAGAGAAAGTACAGCTTGCATCTGCTACAGTTGCTGCAATTGGAGGTGTGAGTTATGAAGAAGATTTGCCAGACTTCTTGGCCTCTGAGCAAACCAGAAGGGAGCAAGATGAACTGATGCCAAATCATGGGCTGTTTCCAAATGCAGCAACCTGTGCAGATCCAGAAGGTCACAGACTGCAGCTGGCCAAACTGCAAGTGAAACAGAGGGAACAGTCTTAACAAGCACCAAAGTGCCAGACAGGAAAAAGAGGTTTGGGTGCTAATCTGTTCAAAATGAGGAGCTGGCCTGGGGTAAACTGCTGGAGATGGTGAGGAATATGTGGGAACTGTTTGTCTGTCTGCCCGATAGACACCCTTCTTCAGCATTCTGGTAGACTAGTTAGTCTGCTTTACACATCTGGGATACATTCACTCTACACCTCCTTTGAATAGGGACAGGGTGTGAGATGATAGACACTTCCATTGTTTTATTTATCATAGAATCATAGAATGGTTTGGGTTGGAAGAAACATTAAATATTATCTGTTTTAACTCCCCTGCCATGGGCAGGGACACTTTCCACTAGACCAGGTTGCTCAAAGCCCCATCCAAACTGGCCTTGAACACTTCCAGGGTTGGGGCATCCACAACTTTTCTGGTCAAACTGTTTCAGTGCCTCACCAACCTCACAGTGAAGAATTTCTTCTTTAGGTCTAATCTAAACCTACTCTCTTCCACTTTACAGTCATTTCCCAGAATACACTGTTCTGGTTTTCCAGCATGGCCCTCACCTGCTCCTTGTCTGAGCTTTTGGCCTCAGTTTTACTTTAGGATTGCATCTATTGTCACTGACATCACTGGACAGCAAACCATGTATTTCCCAGGGCACTGCTTCTATTTGTATTCTTGTAAAATGCTTTGTAATAAAACTAAAACTTTAGGAAACTAGAATGGATCCTCCAATTTCAGAGGTCAGAATAGGAGTCTCTCAACTAAATATTTGCCAGAAGTAGAAGCTATTATTCCTAGTCAATTGGATATTTCACAAATTTCCCTCTACTTATTCACCTTTAGACTTAGACTCTGATTGCTTTTTAAAGATAGCTGAAGTTCAAGAAAATAGATTTTATTCTCTCAAAACCCTTGCTTAAACTTTAGTAAGGAATAATTTAACTCACAAGGAAAAGGATTTTTTAAAAAGGAGAGGAGAACTCTTAAAGAAAACTGCTTTCCTTCCTCTTTAGGGAAGTTCTATACTGAATCTCAGGTTGCCTGCACAATAGACTAGTTCCAATGTTGGGTTTTAAAAATCTAGCCCACTCTTGAAAAAGTCTTAGTCCTGAAGCATAGTTATTTCATTTGCTTTTCTTTCCAAAGTACTTCCTTGCCACACTTTCAGATTGATCAGATCAAGATTGTTTGGGTTACTGATAATTCTGTTGGTATGAAAAGTTAAGCTATGTCTTTGGGACACCGTGCTACATCACTAAAGCTAATGAGAACTTGGCCGATTACCTCAGTGGAAACAGAACCATATGTTCAAGTAACATCATGGGTCCTTCCATCCAGTAGCTGGATAAGTAAACACCATGCAATCCCTGTGGCCATGAGAACATCATAAATGTAAATTAAGCAGAGTCAGCTGTTTTAAGGAATAAATAGTTTGGTTTGAGTAAAGGTAAGATTAAATTGCAGAACAAGTAAGGATCAAAGAAGTAAAAGCTGAGGCAGTCGGTTTATTCCTATAGGCATATTGACTAAATGAGCCATATAATAATGACTCGATATTCCTCCAAGTAACAATTAGACCTTGCATTTTAATAGGAAAACACAATCAAAATTCACAGACACAGACAGTCTAGGAGAGGCAAAGCTGGATCTTACCCAAAGCCTCAATGAATGGAGTGCACAGAGTTTTCTGCTAAGCTCTCCTGTGGGACCTCCACTGCAAGAGAAACCTCACATGGAGCAGGCCCTTCTTTTTCCACCTTATTTGGGAAGATAGAAGTCTAACATCAAACTTTTGCTGACAGTCTTCTCAGTCTTCTGGACACAGTGTGATTTCTTGGCCCTAGCATTGGAAACTATGGAATCAACGAAAGCTACAGGATCGAAGGAGCAGGTTTCACCAGCGGAGCCTGGGTATCCAATTTTCCCCATCAAGTCTATCTACCATGAACAAATATTTGGCTAAAGAAACAGTGTCCTCTCTCGGCACAAGAATTTCCACAAAGGCCAAGAGAGAATCAGATAGCAGAGAGCAATATAATTGTGAGCCTGGAGTAAGATGGAGCTCTTTGGTCTACTGCGGAAAGCTGATGAGTGCCAATGGGCACATTTTCCCTGAACAATATATTAATATTCAGTGAAAATATCCATGGTATTATAATTACGTGCAGGGGGTTTAGTTCGTTTCCCTGGCTCAACAGCCAGGCTTTTGGCTATCTCCCCATTTCCTCTTTTAATCCAGCCCCAATTGCAACCAGTGGTTAGTGCAAGGCTGGTCTAAATCACAGGCTCACCACCTGTGTGAGCTGCTACTGCATATGTACGTCAGTGCTCTTCCCTACAGGAGTGGTGAGGTTGTCTACAGATCCAGGGTAGATAATTAAGGACTTGTGAGAGTTGCTCTGTTACCAAATAAGTATTATTTTGCAGAAAATACATCACATCTACACACTGAGAAAAGAAACCTCTGCAGTGATACCACAGAAAGAGCTCATATAACAAGTTAGACTGCATATAACCTTCATCGTTTCATACAGTCAAGCTCAGTTCCTCTTTTGTTATACCAGATGCATGCCAGTGCACATCTGTTAACATAGCAGAGTAATTTTTGTAATGAAGTGGAGAACTAAAGCCAAACTACAAGTAAAATGCCTCGAGAATGCTTTGAATGACCCGGATATAACCACCTCCCTCTCTCCAAACTCTGCTAGATGTTTAGGTATCATTTTAAAGTGTCTGAACTCAGTAGGATCAGAGAAGAATGCTGCAGATCTCTTATCTAAAGACTTCTCCTTCTCCCATACCTGTCCCAGCAGCAATGTTCTTTCACCACAATTCTTTACAAACACCTAAGTGTGAGTTCTCATTTTCATATTGAGATTCAAGCTCTACATTTTAATATGCAAGATGTGTCCCAAAGAATGCCCTTCACTAGCTTGCTGCAGCTCCCTATGAGTGAAGCGTAGTATGAGATTTACTAAATCTTTTGTCCTGCTACCTTGCTGGAGCTTTGCTTTCCTAATCAATCCTGTGTCTTTAGTCACTGGCCTTTTTTTCTAGTCCTCTTTTTTTTTTTTTTTTTTATCCATTGGCCTGTTTGATACACCTACCACATTCTGTCTCATAGCCAGTTTTTAGGAATAGAGAATTTGTTACTTAACAGTACAATTCCTGACATGACAGAGTGCAAACACTTGACTGATTCTGAAGTATTATCACAATGTCAACAATACAGCCTATAAATGAAAGACTTAATCTGAAATATAAATAATAACCAGGTAGCATTTTATTAATGCAATGCAGTACTTTAAAGAAGACAACATGAAAACCTTCTAAATGGAGTCTGGTATTTTTTTCTTTTCTGATTAAAAAGGAGGCAGATTGCTCAGTGTTGCTTTTGTTGCTAGCTGATTTGCAAGCATCACCACCTTCCCAAACGCTCACAGCTTCTGAGGGTGATGGACCTCGTCAGGAAAACGCACTCTGATATCAAGCTGCATAAATTGCTTTTTTCTTCCCCTCCCTTGAATGTGTACAAGTTACAGAAGGAAAAAAAAAAAAAAAAAAAAAAAAAGAGGAGAAAACGCTGAAAAATGTGGCTTTTCCTAGGCACACTCTTTAGCGTATTTTTGCTGTGCACACTTCTTTCACTCAGACAAACTCTTTTCATTTTCCCCATTTCCTTGGTTTATTAGTATTTTTCTCCCTACCCATTTTAATTTCTTTTCTTCCTAAAGAGCTGTTTTTAACAGCTGCATCTCCAGCTGTCAAGTGAATAATTCAGGGGAAATGTCTCACCATTGCAAGAATTGTTCTACAAAATACTTTAAACTGTCTTCAAGATTGTTAAAAAAAAGCTTCACATGACAGCTGCATTCACAGAGTGCTTTATTAATGGACAAGGCAGCTCTTTATGATGCGTCCCTAACCTTCGCCTTACTTTGGGCAAGCAGTTTATTGTGAACACATTTACCCCTGCTGACAAATGTCTCATCCTCAGAGACTTTGGTTTTCAAAGCCTTTTTTCCAAAGGATCTTTGACATTTGTCTGACTTGGTAAGATTTTCAAAACATACCAACCACCACTGCACACAGTGATGCAATGTAAATAAATCTAAGAGTCCCTAAATAAGAAATTATAGCTGACCATGACCATGATCATTTCTAGTCTTTATTTCTTGAGATAGTCATGTCTCAAACACTGGCCTGAGCCTTACATACATTAAGTTACATTACTACATCTGTTTCTCCTGTCCCCAATGCTTAGCATGATAATCCTAGGCCTTACATTTGAATATAGCTTCCTTCAGCAATAGCTTGCTCAGAAGCTCAGGGTAGCTGTTCCAGTAGTTCTATGCCGTCACAGACATTGCAGACTCCTATTTCAACAGTTATTTTAAAGCGATACTGGTATTCTGCAAAGGCTCCTAAAGAAACAGGGCCATAGAATCCTTGTTTGTTCTTAAATATCTTCTGTACATATCACAAAACTGCCCCTCAGGGTTGATAGTGATACATCATCTTACTATGGGTGATAAAGTATGCCTTGGAATGTGGACTTTCAGCTACTTTCAAAAATCAATGAGTCATAGGTACGGTAAGAAAGACACTTCACCGCATGTAAGGCCAACATTCTCAGCTATCACATGGATGGCAACCAAAAGGAAAAGCTATAAATATCATCTTCTCTACCCCTCTTCTCCAACCCTACACTGAGGCAAAGGCTGATCATTATTTTATTGATTCTGGCCAGCAATGGTGTAGAGTAAATCACAAAATCAGATAACCTTGTTTCCCAGCCTTTGTAAACTAATTATGTCTATTAATCACAGACACCTCAGAACCTGTCCCTCACACTGGAATAATCTCTTCAGCAGAAACATCTTCCATTTTATTTACACTTTACTATCTCCTTGCAAAAGATACTTCATTCTTTTCTCAGCAATTTAATGAGACCAGCCAATCTGTTGCTAAGATCAATTAATAAATTCATCAAGAAGTTTTGAAAGAATCAAAAAATCAAATCAGAGTCAGCCTTTTCTAGCCACAACAAATGACAATCAACCAAAAAGCAGAAGCACAGGTCTAGGTAATATCAACTATGTTGATTTCACACTAAATGGAGGATCAAGTTGTGGGGATGCCTCGTGTTTTTCTCAGCTGTTGCTAATGTTGTTCATCTTCTCTCAACTGTTATCAAAAGTTGATAAGCTTTCCTACATCACAAATTCCACTTCCGAAGAGATTTTGTTTCAAAGCAAGTCAAAGCACCTTTATTGTGTATATAAGTTTTGCCTGAATATCAAAGCATAAGATGCTAACCTGGAAGATCAGATGCTTTGGTGATTAAAACACACATCTTACAGGTTCACTGAACTCCCATAAGCAGATTAAACATCAGACAAACAGATGGTAAAGACACAGTCTTTACCTGCTAAAGGCTGCCACATATGGACCAGATCTTGCAGTGGAATAAGCACATGAAGCTCTTAATGGCTCTCTAAAGAAATGCTCAATGATGTCAGACACCAGATGGATGTGAAAAGCACATACCCATGACATGTGGACCCAGCTGCAAAATGAGGGTTTATGAGGAGACAGAAGAATGAAGGGTACAGAACAAAGAGAAGCATGTAAGCAATGTGAAGTCATTTGAAAAGACAAAAGAGTAAAATTTGTTGGGGATTTTCCATTAATTAAGATGATTTTTCCAATGAGAATGTTCTCTTTTGCTAAATTTCACCTTTTATAGGATAACATTTTAAGGAGAAGAGGAGAGAGGAGAGGTTCGGAGAGGAGAGGTTCAAAGAGGAGAGGTGAGGTTCAGAGAGGTTTGGAGAGGAGAGATAGAGTGAGGCGGGGCAGCAAGGCAAGGCAAGGAAAAGGAAATATGTTTTGAGAAGGATTTCTCTGTACTTATGTCCCAAAGATTATCTGAAATGTGGGAATCTGTACTTTCCACCTCTTAGCTTTCTCAGGCTCTACCCATTCCCCTGTACAAAAGTGCTGCCCAAAAGGCAAAAAGCCATCCTGACCATCTGTTCTAGTCAGGTTGCTGAAGTACAATTTGGCCCTACCTGGTGTAAGGAGATTAAATAGGTGACTCTACAGAAAATTTTCCAGCATTTCTTTCTATGATTTCTAGATTTCAGGATTCCTGGTTTCACTTAAAAAGTCTCTTCATACAATCTGAAATGTCAGACACCTATTAAGATAGCACAAACATTTCTATCTTTCTCAATTTGTCTCTAAATATAGATAAGATTATAGCACACTATCAGAAGTATCAGAGAGCCCTTGTGTTTAGATCGTGCTAGTGTTTATCATATGCTTCATTCAGTCTGGGATATTTATCATCAGTCTGTCTAAGAAGAACAAAGTAGCCTTATTACTTGGCTTCCTTATACTAAAAGCCTTTTTTCGCTTTTAAATATCAGTGAAGTATATCTCTGTTCCTGTGTTCCGCATCCAGGAATATTTCAATTCAAGTGAAACATGATAATATTTTTCCAGAAGTCATTAAAGCTGTTACCAGAGTAAAACAGGGCATTCTGTGATATAAATCCAGTTATTTTACAACCATGAAGCCAGTGAAGGTTATTGTGGTTTTTCTAATACACTCAGAAGAATAATTCAAAAAACCCAAGCCAGGGCTTTTAAAACAGAAATGCAAGTTTTTGCCTAACAGTATCATTTGCAGGAATATAAACGTAAGCTTGGAAATAAGTTAATACACCGTATGTCATACAAAGGCTTAGAATTAAAATTTGGGTTGTGTATTTCACATACATTCTTATTTTAACAGAAATTGCAGTAGACTAATAACAAAAACAGACCATAGTAACAGCTTTCTATCTAGTTATTAACTTCAAGTTGAAATAAACAAGAAACGTTGATAATATTTAGAATTTGTTAGGCCATTCATGCTCCTGCATAGTGAAGATTTTCACTAACTTTGAGCCTCATATTAAATTGTTACCATTTATTTAAACCAAATATATATTATATTTGTGCAAAACCAGTTTCAGTGAACTCTGTAGTTTGTGCTTGCACTGTGCTTAGTACATTGAGGGCCTGATCCACAGTGCTCTCAGGCCTCATAGAATTATGAGGAAATAATATTAATACTTCACATCAGATCCTACACACAACACCTTTGAAAGACAACCACTCTTAGGCCATCTAAAGGCTCTTGTATCCTTCTATAAACACAAACCTCAATTTAAAAAATAAAATAAAATAAAGGAACAATGATACTTACTTCTCTCCTGTTTTAGAACAAGACTGGGATCTTTCATATTTTCATGACAAGAAAAAAGAAGAACAACAGAAAAAGAAAAGTAGCCACATGAAAAGCTGGAAGACATTGAATATAATCTGCTTTGTGTATCCTGGAGACAAAACAAGATGCAGGTGACCAAAAGATGCAAGTATGTTAAAATGAGCTGATTGTCAGAGAAGGAATGAGAAGCTGCCTGTGGCAGCTTGCAGAATCTGTGATTAACAGGTTGTAATTAATTCCCAAGAGAAGGGAGCTACCTTGAAGAAATCATATCAAACTAGAGCCTTGAGGCGAACACCAGGTGCACCTGTAGGTTTCTTTGGTATTTCACTGCAGGGCTGTAGCATATCAATAATCACGCTACCTTAAAAATAGCTTTAAAATCTGTTTTTCAAAAGGAGATGAACTGTTCAGGATAAGTTATTTTTAAAATCATGTACTCTACAAAGCCTCTCCCAAGGACACTGAAGGAGAACTGCAGAAAAGTACGAAGCTTACTGTGTTTGCCTGCTTGTATTAGCAATCAATAACATCCTACACCGTTAATGTCTTTACTCAAATTACAGGATTGCAAAATATCTATGTCTCCACTCAGGTCTAAGCATAAAGTTGTGCTCTTAAGGGAGCTTGTTATAATAAAATAACACATTGGGCTGGAGCTTTCTTGCACCCATGAATCATGCACTGTGTGTAAACTTATCATGCTTCTGCTTAAGATGGAAGGTTTGGTGAAGAATTAATCAGACATGGGAAAGAAAAATTGATAGGAAAATATATGGCTTCTTATTTGAACAAGTATAGTTTTTTTCAAAAAGTCTGGAATCCTGAAATGAACTAATGCCTGTACCTGCTATTTTTGAAAGCTGGCTCATAGGGTTTGACTTTTCTGGATGGTGAGGGGGTTGATTTACCACGGAGCAGCAGGAATCACACTCTTCAACAGTTTGTTTGCCTAGATACAAGAAAAGATCAGGTTTACAAGATTCAGCAGCAGAAAAAAAATACAGTTAGCCTTTTTTAACCCTGTATTTCACAGCTCCATTAATACTATGTCCTGGGTGTCATCTCACAAACATGGCTGCTGTTCTTGCTGGTTGCTAAAATATTTTAAGTATGCTGAGGAAAAGCACTGAGGAACAGGTGGGCAGAGCTGAGCCACGTGTACAAAGAACAATTTAGACATAATCTCTTCTGTAAATAGACAGTCCTCCCTTATTATATTACACTGAAAATGTATGCCTTGGAAGAACTTGACTGCTCTTGGAGCTACTGTGCTGCAGACATCTAGCTATTTCCCCTCCTGCACCCACATAAAATGTGTGAGAAATCTCTATCATTTTCAGCTCCCAGTGTGCTAAAAGGAAGGATTTTCTGGGAGAAACAGGGATCAAGCTCAGGGAGGAAAAAAAAAAAAAAAAAGAACCACAAAGACATAAAAGAAGTAGGAGTAACAGTCTGGAAGCAAAAGACTTGGACCTGGCAGTAACAAAAAAGGCAAGGCAGAGAACAGTCAAAAGGCATAAGCTGCAAAGTAAGGAGCCAACCAGAACAGGACACGTCAGCCAGAAGGTTGAAGTAAGGGAAGGAATAATATCTGACATTTACTGAGGATGCTCATTACCTAAAGCTGTACTGGAAAATTTTCTTGCTGAGCATTAAAAACCTAATGCCAGTGTAACAAAAGCCTGGCTACAAATTCATCTACAGAAGTCTATAAAGAAGGGTTGGTAGCAGAGCAATTGCCAGCTATCCTGGCTACAAAGCATGTGGGACTTACATTCAGCTTCCTGAATCTGAAATCTCATAAATTCATAGAGTTAGTACAGAAAAAGAAAGCACAAAAAAAAAAAAAAAAAAAAAAAAAAAAAGACTGATCATAGTGATGTTGATTATTTCAAAGGAGTATTTTAGTATTTTCCTCTCCAGCATAGCATAGCAGCATACACTGTGCTCCTGGAAAATATTATTCAAATAGCTTTTAGTGGCTTAAATAACTTTTGGTCAACTAAATGTTGGTAGCACTTTTGAGTACAAGAACATTGTTTCAGCCTCTCAGTAAATGCCCAGTCAAGGTATTTATAATGTCCTCTTGCCCCAGATTGCTCATACAGTTTAAATTGCTGGTTTTCATTCTGTCATAAACTGTTGTGCACAGTTATGCTGTTATAAATTGCTGTAGAGATAGCTAAGTTTCAATAATGTAAAAGAAGAATACAAACTTCGTACAGCTGTTACCAGAATGTACATGTGCTTTCGGTACGGCTGGTGTACGTTGTCCTGTTAGAACCACCTACAGCATCTTAAGCACCCACCTGTAATAAGTGTACCAGATCCCACCTCAGCTCCTCCTGCAAGCAAGTAGTATTAATTTCCCTTTGAAACATGCAAAAATACCATTTTTTGATGAAGATTCAGGATTATGAAATCTTAGATTAAAGAGGTTTGGAAGATGTGATTTCTTTCAGCTGCTGATTCTTCCCATGTCATAAAACCACAGCGCAAGGTGTACAAGGAAAGCTACCTGAAATTGCCTTGCATTTACTGTACACAGAAACTTGTTATTCTTACTGCTGAAGTGCACCTTCTTATTTGCTGTAATGCAAGGTGATTTATGGATTCTTGCTCCTCAGTGAAAGGCCATTTCTCTGCTGATGACAGCATGCTTCTGCCCCATAAGAAATCTTGAGATAATTTCAAGTTGTTTACTCCTGGGTGAGAACCTGAGATTTTAAATCTATTAAGGATTTGAGGGAGGAGGGGAAATTATTATTTTAGATGATGGGAAATCTGGTGTAAGTCAGCTAACGGTCTTGCACTGAATTCTATCACATAAAAAAATAACAGAATATGCAAGTTTGTTCATTTATAGCTGACATAGCCTCCTAGAGAAAACATAGAGCCTTGCAGAGAGAGGGGACTTTAAAGATGAAGATAATATCTGATAATTTAATTTTAGCCTAGCAGCATATCATTTTGGTTACAAGCTTAGCCAGATTGGTATGTCAACAAACAGTCCCAGACAGTGAATCCCAGACCTCAGGGGAAACCTTTCAATTCATACCAGTTCTGGATACTCCATACTCTTCGTGGTAGATCCCGGAAGGACTTCTGAGAAGTCCACAGCACAAGTGAAAAGTGAGGCTATAGCAAACTATAGTGATGCAAGAACTCAAATTCAATAATTAATTTGTTGCATTCAGCCTCTTTTTCATTGTGTAAATTCTCATCATTTTTTCACACTTTAGAAACCATGATGAATAATTTCCCTTATAAGCTACTTTTCATGTATGTGAATATTAGCAAAGTTCCATGTTTGCATTCTCCTGCATTTCAGCAGTCTTTGCTTTTGCTCCCAGAATATGAAGAACATGTCATCTTTCTTCTTGTACCAAAAATCAAGCTGCGGGACAGCTGATACTAGCATCAGCTACATAGCTGAACAGTGGTTTCACCAGAAGGATGACTCTTCTTCTAAAATACTGCTGCTTTTTCTTTTTAATTCATTTATTTATTTTGTTATCACTATCAAATGAAATTGTTTATCAGAAACTCCTCAAAATCTTTGGATTTTTTATTCTTTCCTGGAAAATTAAAATAGTCTTTTAAATTAAGTAATGCTCATTATATCAAAATAGAGTTTGTTTGTTTGGCCCCTACTCCAAGCCCAGCCATGGCTAGTGCTTCAGTATGGTCCAAAATGTCCACAGATAGATGTGTGCCTGGAGATCAAGTGGGCTACCAGGCATACCAGGAGATGAGGCACATTTGAGACTGACCATCAGCTGCAGTTGTATCACAGTCACTACTGTCCAGATCAGACTCAACTCCAGCACAGGAAGGTAAAACTGTTATTGGTCTACATAAAAGTGATGGTGGATGTTTCCACACCTTTCAGGTGGTATCTCAAGGAATGTCAGTATAAATCACACAGGCATGCATCTCCTTCTGTTCTCACTTGTCAGGTTTCAGATGGTATTTTTGACAATGTGATGCCAGCAGTTTGACTGCTGAGCACATGCTGAATTCTGCACACTATGTCTCCAGCTGGAATCAAGGGTCGCTGGCAGGTGACATCACAGATAAAATCTGGTTCTCTATATCTAGTCTTGCAGTTGATGTGAGCTTTCATGTCAACACTAATCTCACTTCACTAAATGTGTTTATTTTGTAATATCAGTTTCTTTCTACAAATTTTCTTAACTATTTATTGTGGCCCATTTATGGCTGTGATGCATGCTGTAATGAAGGATAGAATGTCACTGCTGCATGGAAAAGGGATCATTACTGCTTTAATCTAAAATTAGCAGCTCAGGGTCATTTGGATATTTCAGATTTAGAGATTAAAACTGTCTCATGCTGTGAAATGTAATGTAAAAATAGCTGTATCTGTCTTCTGGAGCTCATTTCCAGGGGATCTCATGACACTCGCCTAATACAGGCAAGGGACATCTTTCCAACTCATAATCACAGTGGAAAAATACTAATTCATGCTGTTTGCACACTGTCAGTTAACGAAAACTGAGTATACAATATGCCTGTCAAATATACAGTTGAATATGTAAATAAATATAGGTATATTAAATATATAGTTGATGTATATAAATATCTGCGAAAAGCAGCTGAGAATCCTTATTTGGCTTATAATACATGGCTGCTTGAGGAAGTAAGAAAGAAAGAAAGATAGGAAAATTGGGATTTAAAAGAAGAGACGGAACTACGAGCTGGCTATAAGAGAAAGTTTATATGTTTTAGCACTCTGAGATCATTAGAGTAACCGCAAATCAGGAGTATCTCAAATAACTTATCAGCACCACCAAAATCTGACTAAAAGCAGTCTGAGCCTGAAATCAGCTAATTCATTGCAACAGGCTTTTGATATTTCCAGCCTTCATCTACAAGGAATAGCTTGTAGATGGCTGGTCCTAGCTGGGGTGTAAAAGGAGAGAGCATTCAGCAGACTTTTTTTTCCAGTTCTCACCTTTGCGTGTGAAGGACAGTTATAGTCCCAGCCTTTAAACACGCTGGGCTATGGGAAGATTTTCAGCTGAAGTAACTTGGTATTGTGCCAGTGACTTTAATGAAGCTATTCTGATTTCTAGCAGAAAATAATTTGGCTCAGAAAAATGAAAGTCAGTGAAAGTCCAGCGCTTTCCTGAAGGAGATGAGAAATCATGACTGGCAGATTCAAGCTGGAATAGTGAGGACTGCATGCTGTACTCATTTGACAGATGATTTCCGTATCACCCTGACAGACACATACTCCAACTATTTGGTGGACAGAGGCAGTTCTGCCTAATTACTCACATGATCACTCTGACTTACATCTAGTTGATTGGGAGAGAGGGGTCTGCCTAAATACTAAGATGATTACAATACCACCCAAACTGCTTTTCTTTGCATCCCCATGCTCCCTGAAAAGCCATCATTGAGCCCCAAAGGAAAGTGTTCTTATCGGGCACTTAGAAGTACTCTTTGTAAGCACAAATTTCTCATACTATTATTTACTGAGGAAAAGAAAGGTCATTTCCTCTGTCCTTTGTAGTGAATTAGCTGTAGGAAGGCAGTCAAGAAAGCCATTTGCAAAAGACCCCTTTGCCTTTCTCCATGCCTGAAAGACTTGGCTTTCCTTTTTCTAAGCGACGAAGCTCATTGCTACCTGTGGTGAATATAGCAGGCACTCTACTCATTCCAAGTGCACACTGCTTAAGCACATAATCTTCTTATGCACATTAGTTTCACAGGTCTTGACTCTGTCCCATTAAATGCACTGCTGTTACAAGAATAAGCTTTGTATCAATTGTTTGCATAATTCAATGATTAGACCAAACTGAGGTTCAAAGGCAGTTTTATTGGATAATCAAAATCAGTAAATGAGGGAGTTCTACCTGTCCACAAATTCATTTGAAAACAGTAATAAACTCCTAATACATGCAGTAAAACATGAGAACAAAATGTTGCCTGAAAAGGAGGCTGAGGTTGGAAACAGTTGTTGAGTGCTCTTTGAAAGCTTCCTGAGAAACGCACATCCCATTGAAAACCCAAATCACATATAGTACACATTACAGCTGGACCCTACAGCCACCACCAGCTAGCCCAGTTCCAGTACCAAGTTACATCAGCAGAGTGCAGAGGTGGCTGTGCTGTCTAACTCTGGCTCAGTAAAGTAACTCTTCTGTTGACAGGACTCAGTCTCTCTGCAAACGTGAATATGTGCCAGCCTACTCAGATCCAGCTTGCGTACTGCAAACAGGGAAGTAAGTGTGTTGGTCTATAGAGACTTATCAATGAGACTCACATCACCAGTCATGTAAGGTCAGGATCTGATTTTTCATGTCCCTGAAGTGTGTAATTCCAATTGAAATGAAACCAAGTTATGTTCTGTATATTTAAAAATATCTGTAGTTCTTCTGCTACTAACAAATCCTATTTGTATTTCAATGAATAATATTTCAAATATTGTGATAGTGCAGCCTAAAAGACAATATAAATACTAAAGAGACAGGCTCAGAAAAAGACAGAGAATTACATTTATCAAGTCTTGAGGAAAGTGCTTACAAGTCTTAGAGTTTAAAATGGGGAAAATGAGCATTCCTGCTATATGAACAGGTCTCCTACCATTTGCTGCTGAGGTCACTCACACATCAGACTGATGTGTGGTCAACAGAAGAGCAGTAACCTCTTGAAATTAACCCCTCCCAAAGCTTGATGACTGCCAGGCAGTTCTTCCTTCACAGAAGAAACACAAATTGCCAATCACAAGATAATGTGATGAATAATAAGTATGTAAGGATGACAGACAGGGCAAAACCATTGAACTATTGATCTAAAAAGAAAGCTGTCTTGAGGGGTCCACAAGTATCTACTGTCCTTAACTGCAGAATGCACTTCCACCCTTCCTATAACAAAATGCAGAATTACAGTAAAAGTTCAAAAGCTACAACCATGCCATGAGAAGAAAAATACAAAGATCTCCTATCACCTTCGTTCTTACACTACACAGTACTGAGTTAAATTCCCAGACGGCTTTAGGAAACCAATAACACTATAGAGGAAAGCAAAACAAAATTACCTGAATCATGCCAGCCAGCCTGACCTTGGAGGAAATGGTGTGTTAACCCTGAACATGCACATGAAATGCCTATCAGGCAAAATCAAGAGATAATACCCGAAAGAGTATTAGTGTTTCTCATTTTAGCTTATCACTAACTGTTTTCAGTATCTAGTGCCTGAAAACAAATCTAGAACTGAGTTACATATCCTGGGTAGCAAAGGAGTTCCTTCCTTGCCTCTGGCAGGCAATATAAGGCCACACTATCATTTTAGTCTTTTTGTATTCCTTATTTACGCACACCAAAGACATCACCAGCTGTTGTTCATTTTCCTACCATAAAGTGGACTTCAACTGTAATAACTTCAACTGCAGACTGCAGGAACAGTAATTGAAGACTGCACATTATGCTCTTTCCTTCAATATTTTTAACTGTAGTGATTTGTCCCAATTTAATTTGTTTACTGCAAATTGAACTCCACTCAGGTTAATTTTTATTCTCTGTGGTTTTTTATTATTATGTTTGGTCTAGACACAATATGGATCTTTGACAATAAACCTTCCAAGCTCTACTTTATGTGTTTGGGAACTTTATGACATTTAAAAAGTCTTAATAATACACCATCATAATAAAGTCAAAGAATATGTATCGCCCACACGCATCAACATAATGAACAAATTCACATGAAAAATTATATAAAAAAGTAATTTTTCCTGACCCAAAAAAAAAAAAAAAAATGTACTGAGCTTTGCTATATATCAATGCTAAATATCCATATCAAGATGAAAGCATACCTGTTGTCAAAAGGAGTGAATTTTGGAACTTGATATGAAACAAGAAATTGAAGGGTATTATCTGTCTTGCTTTTTAATTCTTAGCTTAACGTGTGGCTGCAACAAGTCTTTTTTGTGAGGTTGCAGACAAGAGTTTCTCTTGTCTTGGGCAGCTGTACATTGCATAAGGGTTCCCCTGGGATGCTACTCCCTTAGGGTGTGACCAGGTGAAGGTGATGGTTGGTGTGGAAAAAGGAGACATACACCTAGAAGGGTCAGTGGGATAGGAGCCTCCTAGGACCAGGAGGCACACAAAGTAACCTGGAAAAGAGACTTCCTTAGGACCTAGAGGGGACCTCATGAGTATTTATGACCCAGAGGGGACCTCATGAGCATTTAAGGGAAGTTACTGAAAGTAAATGAAGCAGGGGAAAGACTGAAAAACAAAAAGGTCCAATGACACAGACAGGAGAGGGAAGATAGATTCTCAGATCCTTTATTCATATCTGTCTCAATCTCCAGGACTTTTCTTCTTCCAAGAATTTATAATTCAAAGTTAAGAATTAACTAATAGTAAATGAATGTATTGTGTAAACCTGCATGCTTTGCTGATCATATTTCCCTTGAAGAAGAACTTAAAAGGATAACAAATGAAACATCTTACCCTGATAAGGTCACAAGACTAATGGACTGCCAACAAAGTATGAAGTCAGAAGGATTCAACAGCAACAGAGGTAAAAGCAGCATAGCGAGATCACAACCACTGACTCAATTGAAGACAGAACTGACTTAACTTCTACACATCTTCAAGAAGCATGCGCACTAATTTAAATATAACTAACCAATGGTAAATTATTCATTAATTACTAATCAATAAATGTAAACTTAGGCAGGCTTTCACTGATCATATAATGAGACATAGGTTGCAGTTTCGGTATCAAGGAGAGTTAGCTTTGTGGACTACCACCTAGCTCCCTTTGCTGCACAGAACTCTAAATAAAGAAATATCTTGACCCCGTGTGTCTATCAGCCTTGCATATCAGGTAAAGATCCCACATTTCAGGACAACAGGGTCACTATATTCTAGTTCATTGGTTTCTATCAAAATGTAGGTTTAGAGATTGAAACTCTCTCTGTTGTTTCTGGTGTTCTCATATTAAGGAAAACATTCACTTCAGAGCTTTTGCTGACTTGAGATCATGTCACACAACTCAAAATTTATTTTAACAAAGAGACTGGACAAAATGAAGTAAAATTTTCAAACAAGTAACCTCATTAAAACACTGATCAGTATGCAGACTCCAAAATAAACTGGTTTACATGTCTAAGATGTTCTTGCTCTAAAAAGATCCCACAGTACTTTGCAAAGTTTATGTGTGATGGTCACTTGACCCACTAAATAAAAATGCCAGGTCCATGATGCTCAGAGTAGGAGCACAGAGCTTAATAACATCGAATATAGACACAGTCAACTGAACCTAGGTGTTACTTATCTTCATCAGTCCTGAAAGTGATAGATGGAAATAAATGGAACATCTTCACCACTTTCCTGTTCCCATCATTGTCTCTCCATGCAGCCCTGGCTTCTATCAACAACAGGCTCCTACAGAGATTCCAAAGTTGTGAATTGCTGTTTTCTTTCAGGCTTCATGTTTCTCTTGCACAAAAAAAAAAAAACAACCCAACTCTATTGTTTTAAATATTTGCATTTTAAAACTCTTGTTTATTTGCCTGACTGAGAAAGTGGAGAAGAAAGAGATGTAAACATGGGGACTATAGTGTGCTGGGAAAGCTCAAGTAATAATATATTTTCACATGTATCTGATTAAAAGCCCTGGAAGGATGGCGTAAGTGAGATACTGATTCTAATAAGAAGTACACAATATACAAATAAGCTTTCAGGAAATGTTGAGAAACAATCTTTGAACTGCTTTTCTCTAATAAATTTGATGAATGTCATACTTGCTATCATGATCATCCCAAGCAGGTTTAACGTATTGATGCTCAGAAAGAATCAGTGATGAAAAGTGAAGGTAAAAGAGTCAGGGAAAAGTTACCAAATTAATGTCAAGAAAGCTGAAGTGCCATAGGAGAGAGAATTTAATAGCAGGATTTTCCTATGAGCAGAAAAGTCAAAATAATAAACAAATTGGAATGTCAAAGTAAGTATTTATGTAGACGCAACTAATTAGCATCTGAAAGGTGATCAAGCCAACTGACCATAAAAAATCCTAAACCCATCAAACATATTATGGTTCTAATGAACTACTGCACCAAAATCAAAACTGGAACATAAGCTGTACAAAGACTGAACTAAATATATCACCAATAAGGTAGGAGCCATTGGTAGTATATTTGGGGGTATGAACATGAAATCTTGCAAAAATCATACAATTACATCTTGCTTCTAAGTTCATTGTTTAGATACAGCTAGATCTTGTGAAGAACAGATGAATTCACTTTATTATTGATATTACATTCAGATTGTTTGCGAGTAATTATTTCTGCAGAAGTGAAAAACAGTGACTTGGTTTTTTTTACAGAATGGTTATTCCTCAGGCAGTCACAAAGTTGCTCTTAACAAGAAAGGAAAAAGAAGCATTTTGCCTTTCAGGAGGGATAATTAGCTTTTTTGAACAGCACTGATCCATAAATTACGAATGGCTTCCTTCTTCTTTAAATATTTTTGTTCAGTTAATTCAATACTATAACTACTAAATCACAAAAACTAGCCTTCTGAAATGTCCAGGGTAGAGATCATCAATTAATTAGAATAAAATAGATGGAGCTCATTAAAAATAAATTAGATATTATGTTTTAGACAGGAAGAATAGTTTAGTGACGCAAACAGACTCTGTACTGTCATTATTCCTATATTCTACTCCCAGCCTTGTTAAAAACTACCAGTCTATCTCACATTACCTCATTTTGACTATCCAAAAGCATACCTTTCCTCTAAGCTAGCTGCCAAACCTCTCAGTACTCAATAGAAGGAAGAAGGCACCTACAGTGGCTGATTCATTCCTTCCTAAAAGAGAATGAACTGCCCTCTGAAGATGACTATTGAATATGGAGGACATTTAGGTGATTATTGTTAGGAGGTGTAAAGCTCATACTCATGGCATGAGTTATCTAGCTCCTCTGTCTTTAATTTTCTATCATTGCAAAGGATTAATAGCACTCCTTGCTTTACAATAATCTCTTGTCCAGGCAAAAAAAAAAAAAAAAAAAAAAAAAAAAAAAAAAAAAAAAAAAAAAAAAAAAAAAAAAAAAAAAAAAAAAACACCAAAATGAAAAACAACAACAAACAAGTAAAAATAACTGAAAATGTGCAAGGAGATTAGAATTACTTATTTTATTATTTTGAAACTGAACACAGCTTCAACCTATTTACAGGTAAATTCTTGTGTATAGAATACTATACACACAGTAAAATAATTTTTTTTTCCAGAACTTATAGTACCAACTTGGAGATTGGGAGGGAAAAGACTGCTATTGCTCTTCCTCTTTTGCTGTCTACAGGAGGAGCTACTGTCACTTCCTTTGAGTATAACTGAGTTGCAGGTAAGCAGTACTGGGACATCTATCAGGAATATTACTAGTTTTGGTGCTTGAACTAAAGTGCTAAAATAGACATAATGCTACAAAGGGTGTAAAAGTCAAAGCAGAGCTAGAGAAAACTTAGTATGTGTTTCTAGGATGAGAAGATATTCCTACAGATTTTCAGGAAAAAAGTATACAAATTATTTTATTGTTTTCACATAATCATTTTCCCTATGGATGAGGTCTCTAAAAGGATTCTAACTGCTCTATTGGTCCTGAAGTCAATGGAGACTTTGACGATGATGTTCAGGTCCATAGTCTCAAGTTCATCCTAAATTAAAAAGAAAAAAAATATCACCCTGATTTATCAACAGTAAGAGAAACCTATCCAAACTCTGTTTTGGTTCAGTCTGATTTGATAATTTAGCTTTGAAAGTAGATAACTCAGAATCCTTGGTAATATTTTGACATTGATCTATGTCTCCAAAAGTTAATAAGATGATGACACCATCCTCCTAAGTATTTTCCAGTCCACTAATAGCTGAGGGCCCACTTGTGCCAGTATTCCATCAGCTTTAGAGGATGTCTGATATGATATTGAGTTCACAGTTACCTCAGGAGTAGAGCAAGATTTAACAATAAAAACAAAACAGAAGCATTCAGAGATGGAGCTTACTGGTGTGGTGGTCTGATTCTATGTCCTTTGATGCACCAAATGTATTTCTCATACATATATTCCCATCATCTCCTATAGCTAAGGCCTAAGGATTTGTATCATCCTCAGCTAATAGGATCATAGAGCTTTTTTGTTATACATACTACACAGATTTTTTTTTAGTGCTTCATACTAACTCAATATTCCATTACAAGAATAAGTTATTTTTTAAAAAGAGAAGAAAAGAAACCAAAGTAACTTTTATCCCTATGCTATATCAAAAAAAAAAGGAAAAAAAAAATCATCTTACTCTGCAGCAAGTAGCTGGTCTTATCTTTGGAGCATCATAGAAAGAAATAAATGCACTTCTTGCTCTTGATGTTCGTACAAACGGGGCTTGAGGTTGCAGGTTGAAAGTATGCATTAAGATCCAACTGTATAGAAGTGGGGAAGGAAAGAGTAGTACATCAATGCTGGTCAGACATGAGACACAAAGGCCAGAGGTGAAGCTGCAATTCACATCTAATAACTAAAAATTCGTCCCACCTGCACAGGTTTTGGTTGTGATGATAATACGACCTAGGTTCTAATAGGGAAGAACTATCTGTGTGATGTTTTAACAATCATACCACTTTCAAAGAGGCAGAGATCTCAAGATCAACACCTTGCTCCACTTCTTTCCCAAGCAAACCTGTGAATAGTTTCTTACTGCACACAAGGCCAACATGACAATCAAAACCCAGTAAAACTACTGTATGCCAAATAATTACATTTCAGGAAACTTTTTTTACTTACAGTTTATGGGCATATAAGCACAGCCAAGTGCATGCATCATGTGTATGTGCAGCCTTGCATGCTCAGATCCCTTTGCAACACACAAGCAGTATCAGAGAGGACAATAGTAAGCTGAAATGATTTCACAAAAACAGAAAAAGGGAAAGCGGAGAATGTGAGACACCTGGGTAAAATAAAGGGGGCCTGGGCTTATATCACTGAATTGCAGTGCTTCCTGTGCTGTTCAGCTTTTTTCTGTGCTAAAAGGCCACCCTAGATGAATAACATATGAGAGTGTTTATAGCACAGACTATAAACTGCTCTCTGAAACATTTGGCACAAATGTATTTCCAAAGACGAAAAATGGCATACAACTAAAAAAAAATTTAGGGATTTGAGGTCATTGTTTTTACATACCTCAGAGTATCCTTAGCTTTATCTAAGTATAGGCTTGTGAGTAACATCTGAGAAAAAGCATATAAAATTTTAACTCTAAAAATTTGTTTTTACTTGCTTATTCTTCTTTCTTCTTCATTTCTATTTCTGTTTTCTAGAAATTAAAATAGAAATCTCATACTATTTTGTCTTCTGTTTTTAGTTCCTGTAAATCGGGGTCTCTGGAGGGTCAAAGAATGAACAGAGGAATTTTGCACTCTTGTTCTGGGAACAATTAAGAATTAAATATTGGAATAACACTGTCCAATTTAAGTATAGAGCTGTTCAACTGAAGAGTTTTTCAAAGACTGTTGAATGGCTCTGTCAGGGCCATCGTTCAGCAAACCCAGTGAGATGTATTCTCGACAGGGACAGAGCTGTGCAGCCTTAAATGAAGAAAGTGAGTATATTTGTGCTGCTGTCACATTTGTGAAGAGCTCTGCTTTTTGCACTGACTTATTTTCATGCAGGTTCTGTACTTGGGAGGATTTTTGTAATGATATAAATGCAAATAATATGTACCAAAATTGGAATAGTAATGAACATTTTTTTATAACTTTTCATCTCAAATTTCCTGAAAGCACTCAGTGAGTTTGAAGGCTGATCTAGGTTACCAGATTGCTCTCTGCAGGCAGCAGCCTCAGGGATAAAACGCAGCAAGTGCTTAACAGACCCAGGAGCATACTGGGGTCTGATAAAGCACATAGGCTAGAGGGCCAGGCTAGGTAGTTGCTGCTCTGGGACTTTATCCAGAGTGTAGGATTTAACCTTTGGCTGCTGCAGAAACCCGATGGGCTGCCATCACAGGTCCTCAATGCCTTTCTTGCTGTTATTAAAAACAGCTCAGGATCAGCCCACTAAGAAGAGAAGATTCTTTCCTGTCTACGTATCAGCCATGTGGTTTATATTTCACTTTGCAGTACTGTGGCTAAGCTGTTTTTCCCATTAATGTATTCATTTAAAAAAAAAAACAAAAAAGGATGGATAAAATAAGAAGAGAGCAAAGGCTTTGTGAGTTCTTTGTATGAAGTTTCAACAACTACCATTTTGTCAAATTCTAGTGGATGCCAGATTATCCCACAGTACCAATCTGGTGACTCCTTTCACCACTGGAGCACATCAAAGCATACCCTTGTTAATCAAGCTAAGCAAATTAATGCAGCTGTGTTATGACTTGCCATGTCTGGAATTTTTTTTTTCATATACTATTGTGTTTATTGTGATTGAGTCTGCAGAATGCTTTTATTGTTTCAATACACAGTGTATTCATGAAATATGAAGAAAGAGCCTACATGAATATTAAATTTTACTACATTAAGGAGAAGAGGAGAATTAACATAGCAAAATCACTGTAGTAAAAATTTTTATAGACCATTTTAAAATTGCATGTTCTTTCATATTTAGAGTTGTCCAGAAATGTACATGAAATACCAAGCTCATAGATATTAATATTGTTTATAATACTCCTTAAGTAGATTATCATTTCTCAGGCTGCTGTGTTGGTGTAAAGAAATCCTTCAGTGCTGTCAACACAGTTTGTAGGTAAAGCTACATCTAAAGATTTTTAAACATCAGAAGGCTGATCTTGGGACAGACAGATATTGATCCTGTAAGGAGCTTTGGCAGTTTCTGGCCCCTTACATATGATTATCAAAAGTATTCTCTCTACAAGTTTACCCTCTCAACGTATTTATTGATCTTGGGGGTTGTGGATCTGATAGAGGGTCAGATTTGATAACCTATACACCAGAGCTGATGCAATTAATGCTGCCCCTAACGGTGCCTGTCTGCTTGCCACCATTTATAGAATGTGATAAGTATGTGAATGCACTGTAGCTAACCCTAAATACAGAAGCCAATATCAGCTGGTGCAGGCCAGAGCTCTCTCCATATTATGTGACAAGGTTGCGTTTCATGAAGAACTACAAGCCAGTTTGGAATGATAAGATAATGCAGCCTTGATTTTTCCAAAGACTTACCTGTCTTCCTTATCGGCATGATGGCTTTCAGCTTCAGGATCAGAAGTGCATTGGAGAAGCTGGATTATACTTGATAAACATATTTTGCTCTCACTGAGTTCTGAATGCAGAGGATATGAAATGAAAATGCTATCAAGAAATTTAGGCTCCCAAGCATATGCACAAAAATGTACAAAACTCGTTCACATGAACATCAGATGAATCAAAAGGTTTTCCAGCACACTGTTTCAACATGCATTCAGTCTCTCTAGGCTTTCTCTTGACCGACGTTTGTCCAAGCTAGACATGGTGATACTTTCTCAATAAACCTGTTTTATGATGTCTCCTGCCTACAGACACACAAAACCTTTCTAGGCAGTAGCTGGTGGAAAGCTCTCTGTCCCTATCTAGCTGCCATATTTTATTTTCAGCAGGGAATGCTTAGCTGAGAAAGGAGAGAAGTTCCTAAGAGAAGAGCAATAGGTTTACACTACGCAGTTTACTGACCTCTCAGTATGATTTAGGGCAATCCATGCAAATAAGTCATTTTTCCAAACACTGATGTGATACCTCTTTAGCTGCCTGTCAACATCAATAAGAATGATAAGGCAGTGGGACCTTTCACCCTGAAAAGCCTTATAGAAGAGATATTAACCTCCTGGAAATGTAAATCTGAATTCCAGAATACATTATGTGATAATGCAAGGGGAAAGTATAGTTTCTAATCCCTGGTAAAATGAAAATCCCATATGAAAAAAGATCTAAAGGAAAAATCATTTTGTTTTCTAAACACAATATGAAATTCTTAGTTCATTAATATTTGACTAGACATATTTTGTTTCCATTTCTATTGACTGTCATCTATATGATTTCACAATAACTCCATCACAATTTTTCTGCTATGGATTAATATATTATTCAATTTACTAAATACAGTACTCATTTCTGCTCATGTGAAATCTTATGCATAGTCTTTGCTTCTGTCTGTGTGCTAACACAGGAAGACTGATGCAAATTGATAGTGGTGTAATCAACCTTTTTTTTTCCATATGTTTATAAAAGTTGAGATTTTAGCTTAAACTAAAATGATAGATGACTGGAATCAGAGGAAGGGACGAGAAATGAGGAATTCAAAATCTGAAATTAGACCTAGAGGAAAAACAAAAGTGATATTTTCATTTCTTTATTACATCCAATTAATAGTCTTGATAGTGATCATGCCTGAACTCTATAGTATGCAAAAAACTCAGACAGAACATAATTTGACCTGGCTCTAGTACAGCACTTCGAAGTAATTGAATAATCAGTGTCATGTAATACACCATATTATTGCTATTAGTTAAAGGTGAATTTCCATTTAAATTTTTGATGTAGTTAATTCTAATATTAGAAAGCACTGATGCATTTTAAAAGCATTTCAGGTGTAGTGATTTATGTACTATTTTTGTTTTCTTTTGCCTAATTTTATACTCCAGAAATATCCTATCTGTTATGACAGGCTGAACTGTGCAATTCCCTACAAACTTTTATTCTGACATAACTAGTCAAAATGCATTTCAGTTTGTAGAAACAATCTGCCAGTGCCTAATTGTGGAGGTAAATTGCTCATGTTATGGAAACCAGAAAAGGCCAATACATGGTTTAATGCACTCACACAGGACACTTTAGAGACTTGGTGTTTGGAAGATTAGCAGAGCAGATGTCAAATGAATATTTTTAAATTATGCGTCCTAATTGGTAAATATAATTTTTCCCTTGGTCTTCAGTATAATAAACAAAACATTCATGAAGCTGGAATCAGAATATTTTCTGTGCTGCACAGTTTCTGATTTGCTGTTATTCCATTTCCTGGCCTTACCAAGCTTAAAATTATATGGTTGCTGGATTTTAACCAAAATTATATAAAGACTTTAGATAGCTACATTTTAAACTTTCAGATAACTAAGAAAAGTACTAAAATACATGGTTAAAACATTATCTTCCAAAACCCTAAACTAAACAGGATGATGATGATTATCATTGGGAAATAAGAAACAAGTACCTGATCTAAATCTACCCCCTACCACTGCCATCCCAAGAGAGTCAGCTCTAGGCTCAGGTCTGCCAGGATACACCCCTGTGTTTTCCAGAATGAAAAACTTATTTTATAATTAGGCAACAAGTGTTTTTCGACAAGATGGAAGATGGAGTTGCACAAGCCAGTCAATGGGGCCATAATTTCAGTCAGTTGCTGAAAAGCATTTATTCAGACAAAAAGGCCTCATCATACAACCCATCTTCCTTCTTGTGCAACTTTAAGTCAGCACCTTGCATGAGCGAAAGGAGACACCAAGTACAAGTCCTCCTGACAGAGGTTAAATCTTTCTGTGTAACTGCATCACTAGTGGACTAAAACAGAAAAAGGAAAGGTGTATGAAATGTTGTGACAGCCACAGAGATTTCTCAGCTCACTTGCTGTTCCTGAATAATAACAACAGTTTATGTTTTTAATCTGAGCTGCTCTAGTCAGACGTAGAAATACATTTTTCTTTTTTCAATCACAATGAGATTTTTAAAAAAATAATTGAACATATAAAACAAAAGATAAGAAGTTCATAATTATTGTCTTCCAATTTCTTCTCCTGGTGAACTTATAACCCAGATAATAAAATATGCTGACTTTGCACAAAGCAAGAACTTTGAGTAAATCAAAATATTACCCAGTTGCAAGAAAAAGAAATGGTTAAGCAGCATTCAGAAATGTACCACAGGTTATTGGTTTACATTTTTCCCCGAGTACTCAGTTTTGTTCCTTGCTTGATGCGTACCAAATGGAAATGGAAGGGCTGGTTCAGACCGGGTAAGAACAAGTCTCAATCTCTCCTTGAGACTGACGACGAATTAACCAAAGATTTGTTAAGGTTTAGAAAATGTTGGCATAGTTCTGTAAAACTGGGGACTAGAACTACTTCAAATGTGCTCCATTTTGGAAAGTAAGGCAATGTTTTTTTCATTACTATAGCACATCCTATTGTTTTATATGGATATGAAGGGTTCAAAAAGACTGGAATGTGCTCAGCAATATTTTTAAAACAGTCCAAAGATGATGTTTGAAGAGTGGGGTGGAACTGAAAATCAAGGGAATAAAATTAGACACAGCAGAAATTAAGCTAAAATGGGGACAGAAACGATTAAAGGATGGGCTATTCCAGTCTTTTTTTTTTTTTTTAATTAGAAGAGAGAAGTGTTGTGAACTGAAACAGATTCCTGGAGGGTCCTATGGTAAAGACCCAGATGGTTTCAGCCTAAAAATGATCACTGAAGGACAAGCATCCCAGCTAAGTGGGATGTTTTACACTAGAGAAGTTTTGGACCTTCTGTGCTTACTCTACTTTGATGATCTCTGCTTGTCCAGTAAATTCAACGTTTTTGGGACATACTAAAGTTGTCTTCTGTTGTCTTACACCAGTAAACTGGTAGATGTATGATCTATATAGACATGTGAGATGTTCAGGTGTGGCATCTGGGTTAGAACTTCTATCTGGTTATTACACATTTAGAAATCCTGGATAAATGTAAAAAAAAAAAAAAAAAAAAATCCCCAAATTATTTTAGACAGCATTTCATGTCAGGAAAAGAATATGCCCAGAGCTATTATGTTTATTTATCTCCCTGGTTTGTCAGAAGCTGAAAAGCATTCTTACATTCAGAAGTCTGCAAAAGAAATAATGCTCTAGTTTGTACAAAGGATTCTCTATCAAAAAAAAAAAAGGGGGGGGACTATATTTGAACAGTTTTATCTAGGAAAAAGTCTCTAGAGATGCTTTGATCAAATTTCTTTTATAGAAAGGGTATATGTTTGTGTTAGATCCTTAAGACAGACAATTTATGGCATTACAGGAGTTCCTTGGATAATTGCTTTTTTGTGATATAGGTGCACCAATTACTACATAAAAATTGAATTTGCTCTAGCATTTTCCCAATTAATTTTTCTTTTCCTAAGACTCAGAATTAGCTTTGGTTTTGTGACTACAGAAAACAAGCAACAATTTAATACAGCTCAGCAGAACTTTTCCTTTAGCCTTCATATCTTTCCTCCTAGTTTGGGTTTTTTAATGCAAAAATACATATCAGCCAGTGTTTTAAAAACAATATAGTTTCTCATTCTCTTTATGTTATTTTTACTCTGTTCAGACAAGGACTTGAGAAATTTCCTAACAAAGTCTGGAAATACACTGATTAGCTTTAAGTAACTGTAAATTTGACTCTGCATTTACAAAATTCTCTGCATAAAGCACACAAGTCTGTGCCACAATGTGGTTTTACACTCAGTGGTCACACAGACTGAAGAAAGCAAGGGCTGGAGCTCTGGTTTGGATCTTTCTCCATTGAGGAAAACTATACTCCAAAGAATCAAAAGGACAGTATCATTTTCCTACTTGACTTGAATGAGTTCAGCTTCTTCTTATAAACTTTTGCTTCCTATAAAGGGATGGTATTAATGGTCTCACTTACTAAAACCTGACCAATTCTGTTCTTTTTCAGTGTACTGTATCATTAAGAAACCATAAAAACAAACAAACTGACAGACACATGAGAAAAGGCACTTTAAAAGAACAGATTCATAGTGTTTGAGGTTTGGGGAGTTGTTCTGTTCTTCTTCCAAGACTTTAAATGACATTTTCAGGCCAGAAGGGTTATTAACAACTTAGTTATAAAGCTCTTAAGAATCCAAACACTGACTGGATTAACTACAAGGGTGTAGAGGACACGTTTCTGTTTCTGACTCCAGCCACTCCCATGTCTGTCAGCATGTCTGAATTAGAGCTGAATTTGATTATTGTGTTCAAATGTAGAGTACCAGTAGAAGCAAATGAACTGCTGGCTCCAGGTAGTCTCTAGGGTTATAGAGACGTCTGCAGTCTTGCCATCGCTTCTCTGTTGTTACAAAGCTCTGCCAAAGTGAAGGAATTAGAAGTTCTGGACCTACAACAATAACAGTATCAATATCTTGTTTGGGATGATGCTCTGCTCTAAGAGCTTGGGAAATCATAAACATCACCAGCACTACCATTTGTTCAGTGATGAGATCAGACAGAAGAAAGAGACCCTTTCTACCACCAGGTTCTGGTACATCATGTGCAATGTCCCAGAGTTATTAAATTATTAGCTAATATTACAAGCACATTTTTTTTTTTCCCTCAGACTGTTTTGTAACTTTGCAAACTAGTCTTTCTAAGTATATCACAGAAGGGTTTTGTTTTGTTTTGTGTTTGTTCCTCCAGAATCCCACTGAAAAGAAAAACCTAGCAAGATTTTTGTCATTTTAGTGCATGATAGATTCAGCACAGACTGGAAAGTGATAAGTAACCCTGTACTCCACTCCTGCAGTGGAGAAGTATATTGGCATGACAAATTAGCAAGGCAGGACAGCTAACCAAAAAAAACCCCAAAGCTTTCTGACAAATGTGATAAGGTGTGTATATGCTAAACTGTTGGTTTTTTGTTTGGTTTTTTTTTTTTTTTTTTTCCTTTTAAGTATTTGGCTATGCCTATATACATGTAAACAAGATGAGATTTTTTTTTTTTTTTAAGGAGAGGTGATAACAGATTGGCACAATGAAGAAAAGACAGACATTTTCTGGTACACAAAACTCCTTTTCAGGTCTTAACTGTGAAGAGATAAGTACAGTGAAGCAAAGTACAGCTGGGAACAACTTCTAAATTAGCTATATTATTTAATGAGAGAGGCTGACACAAAAAGTGGTCTGCTATGTAGTAATAAGAGAGGAATGTTATTTAGGGAAGAGAGGATACGGTAGGAAGCTACTGTGTGCCTGGGAGAATTAGACAATATGTAGATATTAAAAACAAAACCCTGAATATGAAAAAAACCCTTCAGATTTAAGTGGTTAGAAATTCAGAATTTGATTCAGTAACTTGCCTGGACATAGTAATCTAAAATGAACCATAATCCAAATCCAAATAACCTTTTCAATTTTTCAGGGTCCTGGATATAGATCTGTATATTGTGACTTCCAATATCTGTATTCAAAATGAAAGAAGGAAGGTAATTATCTAAATTATCATTAAAATTCATGTTGCTGTCTAAATCTGAAGTATGGGATTAAGTGGAAACATTGTAAATTAGATTTATTTAGGCAAGATCAAATCTCTGGATTTGAAACATCAGTGAGGTCTCCCCGTTGCCAGTTGTTTTGTGATCTAAGATAGAGGAGCAAATCTGCATAGAAGCATAGGAGACATCAGGGATAAACCGTACCTCAACTAGACTTTGAAAAATACGCTTGTTTTCCCCCCCTGACAATCCGTGTCAAGATGATATAAAGCAGCATTTACCAACAACTTGTAAGAGATTAGGCAGTTGTCAAAAGAGATGTCAATCCTGGCTTTACCCATCGTTTCCTGAAAGATTTTGGAGAGAACCACTAAGCTGCAGCTGGGTTTTGATAACTCTGTACAGCTGTGCACAGCTGGGCAGATGCTATGTTTACCTGTATCTTTAGTTCTGGCTTGGTACCTGATGGCTGGGGTGACAGTGAGGTATAACAACCATTTTCCATATACATGTATTATGAATTTGGTGTCATCCACTATGAACCACCCAATTCCTCTCTCTCATTTTTATTCATAACTGTATTTCTTGATTCCCACAAATAAAACCATAATTACTGCTGCTTTTGTTTAACATGATTTATAATTGCTATAATGATAAGGTCTCCCTTGGTAACAGTAAGTGCTTACCACTGACTTGCAGTACAGTTCTTCTGCAGCAAGCTTTCCCTGCTCGAGACATACTGTCTCTAAAGTGAACCTTTTTCTGCTCTATAACAACACCAAGAAAGTAGACGACCAATGCAGTCTATTTTTTCCAGGTTATGACAATAGTCTTATAAACACTTCAGTTTAAGCAGTTAGCCAGAACTTGGGATAGTTTACGTTAGAGGAAAGAAATTATATAAGACATTATTTGAGAGAAGGATGTTTATTTATGAAGGAAGCATACCAGCTTCTATTTCTCCACACATAGGAAGAAAAAAAAAAAAAGCCATTTGGGGGTTTATTTTCTGATTATCTTTTTCTTTTTCTTGCTTATGACTTCCAACTCTGCCTCTCCTATCATATCTGTGCCTGAAGAGAATATCTCTCCCTCCCATAGGATTATATTTACATCTGCATCTTCAACTTCACTGCGGCCTTTCTTTTCAGTTTCCTAGTTCAGCTCATGAACAGCTTGTCAAGCAGTCCCCTGCTTGTCAAGCAGTCCCCTACTTCTGGTATTCTCAGTCCCAGGAAGAAAACAGGTAAAGGTGCAAGCGGACAACACAGCTAAGCCAAAGTAACAATCAGCTGCTGTCAAAAAGACGTCCTGTTCACCTTACTCCTTGCTCCCAATGACCTGTCCAACTACTCCGTTAGACCAACACCATCACTCATCCAGCCCCACAGTGAGATTGTTCATGGAGTCAAACCAAAAGAAAACTCTTTATTTTTCCTGCTTTAATTTTGTCATTTTAGGTCCCTGAATCAGTTCACAGCATGGCTAGAGAAATGTCAGAGATAGCAAAAGAGGATCCATGGGAACACGGTTACAATTACTTACCAGCAGAATGAGTTATCGCTCAATCATATCCCCCTGGGCAATAGACATTTTGTAGCTTTCTTACTCCACAACACTCTTCATTTAAAAGAAAGAATATTCAGAACTCATCTTTGCTTCAGCAACAGCATGGAGCATTGGGGGCTGGCTGGTTCTCAGCCAGGTTGAGCTCTACGCTGCACTGATGCACAAGACCTGGGATCACAGAGGAGAAGAAGCAACAGACATGATAGGTGGGAAGGAAGCTAGAGGACAGTGATTTTTCTCTTCAGCAGTGCTGCCCAGGAAGATTGAAGCCTAAGTATTGTATCTGACGAGCCAAGTGATTAAATCAAAAGAAGATTTAAGAAATAGAGTTTGGAAACCTTATTGTAATCCAAAACTTTCAGTATTGAGTACAGGTAGGCGGAGGCCAAAATCACCATATTTGCAGAAGGAAAAGTAAATTTTATGATTCAAGCGTGGATTCAAAGACAAAGTTTCATCCCTGCTTTTATTATATGCTCAACCAATATCCTTAAACATCACATTCTCTATGTAGCAGGTATTGAAAGCCTACCAGTGAGCACAGAGCCAGAGAATGTGTTCCAAGCCTTGCTCTTACCCTAAGGGCCATACTCACTAATTTTGTAATTAAAGCACTTCATTTGGTTGTCCTATAATACAATATAGCAGCGTCTGTGAGTTTCTTTAGCAGATTGGGTACTCAAATAAACCAACATTAGATAACAAGAAGTTAAATGTAATTCATTACAATTTTCTAATGAACTTTGTCCCTTTTTTAAGGAAAAGCATTTGCTGCAGTATGTGATATTTTTAGATTAAAAATCGTACAGCAAAAAGTAACCAATTTGTAAGTTAAGATTATTTCTTTCAAATTTAGAGTTAGATTAATTTCAGGACCATATATGGTATGTGAATGTCAGAAAGAACCCTGAAAAGAACACTGGGCAGCTTCCCAATTTCTAGTTCACTGTTTTTCCTTCCCTTCTCTTTTCCTTTTCTTTTACGTTGTCTAGTAGGTAAGAAACAAAGCATTAAATTCAATGAACCTTTGCTGGTTAGCCTGTCCTGTCCATGCCCAACTGGACATCCTGTGAGATGGACAAGATCATAGAATCACAGAATCGTTTAGATTGGAAAAGACCTTTAAGATCATTGAGTCCAACCATAAACCTAACAATGGCAGTCCACCAATAACCCATGTCCCTAAGCACATCTACACATCTTTTAAATACCTCCAGGGATGGTGACTCAACCCTGGGCAGCCTGTTCCAGTGCTTGACAACCCTTTCAGTGAAGATGTTTTTCCTAATATCCAATCTCAGTCTCCCCTGGCACAAGTTAAGGCCATTTCCTCTCATCTTATCACTTGTTTCCTGGGAGAAGAAACCAACACCCGCCTCACTACAACTTCCTTTCAGATAGTTGTAGGGAGTTGTAGGCAAGGTCTCCGCTCAGCATCCTTTTCTCCAGACAACTCCAACAACCCCAACAATCTCCAACAACCCCAACAATCTCCAACAACCCCCCAGTTCCCTTAGCAGCTCCTCATAAAACTTGTTCTCCAAACCCTTCACCAGCTTCGCTGCCCTTCTCTGGACACACTCAAGCAACTCAATGTCCTTTTTGTACTAAGGGGCCCAAAACTGAACACAGTATTCAAGGCGTGGCCTCACCAGTGCTGACTACAAAGGGATTATTGCTTCTCTAGTCCTGTTGGCCACACTGTTTCTAATACAAGCCAGGATGCTGTGAGACTTCTTGGCTACCTGGACACACTGATGGCTCATATTCAGCTGGCTGTCAACCAGTACCTCTAGATCATTTTCTGTGAAGCAGCTTTCCAGCCACTCTTCCCCAAGCCTGTAGCATTGCAGCCACCTCTTTCTCTTCTACACAGATACAGAGAGCAAAGTGACTTCACAAAACCATTATAGTTTGATCTATGATCAGAGAAGTTTTTAAAAGGCAGGGTGGTTGTGCGCATGGAAATAGCAGGAAGGGAGCTTTTTCATATGCCCCTGTGTAATGCAAGACAGCACATCCATTTCTTGCACAAGCAACAAGATTTACCCCAGGGGAATAATAGTTTTGACGTTCAAAATGACACAGAAAGGAAACATTAAAGATTTTTTTCTTTCAAATAACAAAAAAAAGATGAGGGTGATGTTATGACTCTTTGTCACAGCGTCATCATACAGTGCAATTCCATACATTACTTTGGAAGTATGGCTATGGATAAATAAGTGGGAAAATTGATATGCCAAGTCCTTTTCATTGCTGCCTACCACAGGCATTTACTTTCAGTAACTATTGACTTGGGCAAGATTTCAAACAATGAATTAAACCTGGGCTTTGCAAAGGATGCGCTGTTAGTGTTTAAATTTTTGGTCATTAGTACTTTTTACTATACAGTCCTAGTTTTATTTCTTCACATTTTTTGTTTCCCCCCTAAAGCCATGGTATTTTGCCACCCTTCTTGGAGGAGATAATGATTAAATTCATCCAGTTATTGAATTGCCGCTCTCTAGAAAGATCATTTCACATATGAGGAGGAGTGGGAACAAATCAATCTGCTCATTGATTGACTGAAGGTGAGTTTTCATATACAGCATTTTTGGAGGGCAGAGAAGACCAGAAGGACCTTAGCGAATTCAGCATCTTTACCACTGTCAAAGTCTTGCACCCTGACAGAACTGAATTGTTAAGAAGCCAGCATTCCTGTTCATTTATATATGTCATTACTTCATATCCTTGTGTAAAAATTGTGAGTTAATACATTGAAATGAAATGTATCAGATTTTTTTTTTTTTCCAGAAAAGACAAATACTTGACGGAACAGACTTACAAAGTGTTATTGTTAATTTCAGCAGAAATTCATCATTTAAAGAGAAATTGAATTTAGGCACCTAGGCTCTTTCTGTAGTCATAGAGTGACTTAAGCAGTCCAGAAGTTAAGTGAGAGCTTCAGTGGGATTTATTAATCTTTGAAAGAGCAATATGAATTTCTTCTGTCAGAATGTGACATAAAGCTAACTCAGATTAGCTTGGCACTCATAAATACTCCAGTAGAAAAAGAAAAAAAAATTCTGATGAATTGGCACTTTGTTATTTGAGGTCATCTCTTCCCTTCCACTTCGTCAGTGAATTCTTATCTATTTCCAAAAAAAAAAAAAATGGATACTACAACATGTCTGAGAATGTATTTCATTATAAAGGACTCCGTAACAGTCATTTTGATGCAATACTCTATTCGCTAGCAAACACAATGGTTCGTCTGTGTAGCTTTAATTAACTTCTTGGGAAACTGACCTGTATTTTTATTCTCAAACAACCACATTTAGAAAATATAGAAAACTAAACTTTATAATTAAGTTTAAGATATTATAAAACTTTTTTTTATTGGACTGTTCTATAATTATCTTTGACTGATACCATTATGATACTCACAGTTTTGTGTCAGCCTTTTACAAACTGTTAATGTGCCTTGAGAACAAATCACTTTGTGACGAACAAAGATAAAGAACTGCAGGCAGAGTAATTCATTGAGTAGGATTGTTTATGACTGTGAAACCAAGATACATTTTGAGAATAATATCATTTTCAACAGTGGCCAGACTACGCTACACATAATCAACACTCATAAGAAAACATGGGATAAAATCCTTACCTTGCTGGAGCCAGTGAGAGTTCTGCTAAGAAATTCAATGATGAAAAAAATTCTACCTATAGTTTTTGCTCCCTGTTTTCTTTTCTTATGGATGGGATTTTGTCACCCTCATTCAAAACCAAAATATTCACAGGCGATTTTTATAAGGAGCGTATTGAGTATGATTGCCAGAAGAGTTAGTCTGCATTATAGCAAAGTATCTAAGGTGAAGAGAGTTAGGATACAATGGTGTAAAGTTTTGGTACATAAGGCTCATTACCTATGAAAATAACATAAACATGGCTGTACAGCTACATTATGTGTACTGAATCTGACAGGCAGCCCTACCAATTAGAAAAAAAAAAGCAGATTAGAGGGCTGATGCTGTTTCTACATATATTGCAAAAGGACAGTGTTTGATTGTAGGGGTTTTTTTCTCATTTTCTTGTTAACATAGACCAGAATCCTGTCAGTTAATGAAAATAATATTCTTAGTCCACTGTAAGATAGTTCACATTTAAAAAGAAAATCCTTCTACTCCCTGTACATAAAAGTGAGAAATGAACTCAAAGAAAATTAAAGTGCTGAGGTACCCAAGAATATATGTTAATGTAAAAACATATTATTAAGTAGCCTTTTAGTTAACATACTATCTTAGGTTTTGTTTGCTTTTTTTAAAGTTTGCTTTGGAAAACTTTTGCTTGCAAGAACCTTGTAATAATTGACAATATATTCAATGACTTTTAGAAAAAGAATATGTAGTGAAATTGAAAGTGGAGTTACTGATCAATGCTCTAAAAGCCTTTAAATAAATATTAATAATTTCCAAATAAAGTGTCTTTCAATAACATTCCACAGATAATCAATATTTATTTAACCATCTAAGGCCAAATTTTTGAAGAGGAAATTGTTTTTAGTAGGTGGCCTATCCATGTTCTCAGCAGATCTTAAGCATGTGTTTTAAATTTATTCGTATCTACAAGTACTGTCTTGAGGTGAATGTTTTCCTTAATTGTCAGCTGTAAGAAGAGACTGCAAGTTTTTTTTTCTATCGTCTTTGTAGAATGCCCAGCAAAAGGCAACTGATAGCTCCATTCAGACTTCAGACTTTAATGCAATGCAGATTAAAATATAAGTGACAACACCACTTAGGACAAGCAACAATAATAAACTTTAAAAACCGTATAATTAATAGACAGCCTAAGATAAAGTATCATAAGCCTCAGAACTGTATTATTCTTCCTGATAGTGAAAATGCATAGCAAATATCTTCTGTCAAGAAAAAATTATACTGAAGACATAAAGGGAATATGCAGAGTAAGAATTGACAAGTATTGATCAAAGTAAAAGAGTTTACCTGGAAGCCGGTAACTGAGTGGGAAATCTGAAGCTGGAAGCTTAGCCTCAGGCCAGTAACCTCCTCCAATCACTATTTCATTTCCCTTAGGAAATGTTTTGTTCCAGAGGATGTCAATCCTGGAATTTGAGCTAAGAAAAAAAAAAATCATATTAATGTCTTCTCATTGGTAATGGCAGCGACACAATATCACCCACTCAAGACATGAATTTTCTGGGGAAAAAAAAAAGTTATCTCAGAACACGTAACTTTTCCATGTTTATTGAAAAATTAGCAAAATTGCTTGTTTCAAATAGAATAAAGTAAAAGAAAACTCAGCATTTATCAGTGTTTAAACACTTTCAGAACAATTCTGGTGAGATAGGGGGATATGTTGTTAATTTTACTTTGATGTAAATGCAACTAGAATTTGGACCACCTACTCAACAAGTCTGGAATCCTGCTTCCACGAATTGAACTTCTGAAAGTGAATATATTTTTATATATATATTAAAGGCTCCATTTCGCAGAATAAAGGGCACAGTTCTGAACAAATTCCACTATGCAACTTGAGATCAAACATTCCTTCGTAATTTCAATAAATATCAGTTGGCTACATGGCCTTACTCTCCTTTTATCTTTCACAGCTTCCCCACAAATGGCTGTAAATGTGCCAGTTCTTGGAAGCATGCTGAAATATGACTGGTGACAGTAAACTTAGATTACTCCTGACAGAAATATTCTGCTTGGGAACAGAATTGAATTATGAATTTTGATTGTGATCCAAATTTGCCAGTGGAAATAATTTTTATATAAAACCATCACATTTTGACACACTATTTTCACATGTCTTTATTTAAAAATAAAACAAAATTGCATTTAGTCTGAAGGCATTACTTTGAAATGAATGTCCAAAAGTTTTCACTTTGAAAATGCAAATACATTATCCAGCCTTTTTCGCAGCCAAGTTTTAGCAACTCATTCAATAATCTCCTGTGTCTGTAAGTCACACATTAACTAAAAATCACAAAACAGTCAAAAAATATTTTGAACATGAATTTCAAACATGCTTATGGCATTTAAACAACTAAAACCTTGAAATGCTATAAAAAAGGGGGAAAAAGAGGAGGGAAGATCAAGATCTTTTAATCTTTTGAGTTTTCTTTCATTTCTTAGTTATTTAGAATATGTTACACTTTTTTTTTCCATTAGAAATATTGAAGTAGAATTCACCACTTAACAAAAGTGAACTGAGACGCCCAAAATTTTTTTAAAGCACTGAAAAAGTTGCTGAGAAAAAAAAAAAAAGTATATAAAAACTGTTAGCACCTTATTTAACTGTTAGTAAGTACAGGTAACAAGTATTATTAGCAAAAAAAAAAAGTAAGATGTGCTTGAACTTTTAAACATATATAATACATATCAAAATTACTGTATGAATTTGTAACACATTATGAAGCATTATATAAATGTTAATTATTATGTTTGCTGTAGCAACATAATCTCTTCTAAAGCTCACTCTTTCAAATATATTCTACTTTAAATAGAAAAACTATGCCAGAAGTTATTTATTGGTTAATATTAAGAAATGGAAAATCATGCCCCTTCACTGGCTATTATATGTAATTAACTTCAGAGATTATTCTCTTTAAATAGCTTTGTCCTAGGATTTTATGTTTCTTTTGCCCTACTAAACCTGGATCATACACTGAACACAATTAAAATATAATATACTTCAAGCTGAGACTTAACAACAGGAATTTAGTCACTGACAATGTGGTATGGTGTTATTTCTACCTGATGAGGCATTTTGTTTTAATTCCAAGCCACCAGTACACAGGTGGAGCCTGCTTTATGGGCAGTCCTGTAGAGGGAAAGCTGCTCTCTTTTCCCAGAACAGACATAACAAACATAAATGCCGTATGAACATTTTCCACATCATCATGTTTCCCAACAGGATCACTTCTGAGCTGAGAAGTTTTGTCTTTTAGTCTTGTTCAATTTTTATGCTAAAATTTTCTGTAGAAAAGGGTTGCCTGCTGTATGCTATGTGCAGGTGGAGTCTCTTCTTTTTGGTTCATATCAAATGCACTAGTTCCTAGGTCTTTTCACATTACCATGCCTCAGGCTCCCTCTTCTTCCAAATCCTTCCTGAAGAGAGCACGCTAAGGAAAAATAATTCCTCTCTTTCTAGGATATCGAGCCTGTTTTGGTCCTGCTTGTTTTTAAAATTTTAATTTAATTTTATTTAAGTAATTTAATTTAAGCAAACGGTTTTATATAGGACTATCTTGTCTAAGAGTAAACAAAACTATGTGTCTTGTTTGCTATTTAATGTTTTAGCAGAGATTAACACCAGGTATTTATCTAATAGCAGTTACCTACCAGATGATCACGAACGTGGCCGATTGGACTTGATTACCTGCCCAGTGGACATGACACTGAGCTTTAAGGATGTTGTGTTAGGACTCTGCTGTCTTCCTGTTCTGGAGCCCACCGAGGCATGCTCTGATATGTACAAGAAGATTTCAAAAGGTCTCAGAAATATTATCTGTATTTTTCTTCATGCTTAAACCATAAATGTCTTTTTGCATATGGCAAAAAAGATCATTTACAGCATTAGGCACTAACGGTGAGATGCCAATCTGTATTTTCTGCTGTCAGAGACTGATGATCTAGAAACCACACAAAGCATATTGCCCAGCATCTAAATGAAGATATCCCTCCACAAAGGGATCTGTTGGATCCAGGAACTGCCTGGAGATTGAAAATAATTTGAAAGGAAAATATAACTTTCCAAATTAGAATACCTAGGTAACTACCTAGGGATTGATCTTTAGACTGGTGAAAATATCTATGCAGGAATTGTGTAAGGAGAAATGCTGACTTACAAGAAATGCTTCAAGTACAACATTTAGATACTCTTTATTAGGGACAAGTTCTCAGCTGCTGCTGTTCTCGGCCTGCCTTTTTAAATTTTATTTAAATGTTCCTAACCATGTTTTTAAATTGAATAGTTACCAATTTATATTCATGCAAGATTATATCTGAGTCTCCTACCACAGCTTCCTAGTACCAGCATATAAACAAACAAACAAAAAATTATACCTGTCAAATCCAAAAACTACATTTTTATGTCCCCAGGTAAAATCTGTGGTTAGGAAACCGAAACTTTAATGTAGAAACAGGGCAGAAACACTCATCCTACACTACAGGCAATAAACTGGCTCATGCACGAGACTTATGTTCCACAGCCAGTCCTTCTATGAGTAGTTCACAAGTCTCTTTACCTGAAAGTGAAAGGATTTCCTCAGGTGTACCCTGAAGAAAGAATCCTTCACACAACTACTGCTGTTATATGTAGTCCATTCATATACTTATCTTCACTTACCAATGTCAAATTAGTTTTAAGTGTTCTTACCACAATTATTATTTCAGCATTGTCTTACATTTTATGTATGAAATAGCTGTATACTCTTTCATAACAATAATTGACTTTTTTAATAACAGTGACTGCTCATTTTTTATATTATCCTTTTTTTACTCCCTGTTTTTTTTTTTTTTTTTTCCCCTGGAATGGTGAATTGCTACAACCTCCAGATTAACAGGAAATAGAGGAACTAAATCTGTAAAATCATGAATAATGAAATCACCATATTCTGGAATAATACAATTTGAAAAATACAAATACTACTGAAGAGTCTGAATGACATGGAATACTAAGGATTTTAGCCACTCTCTGGTAAGTTCAGTGGATGTTTTCCAGTAGTCTCACAGGACCTAAATTAACCCTGGAGAGAAGCAATTATTAAGTTTATTCTGTCACTCAGGACTATCAGTCAGAATTCTGAATTCTATACCTTTAGTAATGCACGAAACTAACAGAAAGTCCACTGTTAGGGACGTGGTGAATGCCTTCCATATTTTATGGGCAGGACAGAGGATAGAATGCTATTCTTTACTTTTATCCACTGAAAAGGACTTTTTTTTTCCCTGTAGGTGGAATACAATATTCACTATTCTGATGTGGTAGTCCATCAGCAGAAATGGTTAGCCAGTCTTGACCTTCAAAGGTCCCACACAGATAAGAGAGTGGCAGACTGGTGAACCACTGGTGAGCTATGGATACCTCAGTTTCTCAGTGAACCATCTTTCTTCACAACCCAGTCAGCTGCCCATTCTTAGAAGAGTTTTGTGCACTCAGTAGTCAGGATCTGAGGGCTGTAGCAGAGGCAGTTGTTGCTCCAAGGACTATTCATGCACTATTGCATAGTACACAAACACTTTGGAATGGAGATAAAGACGTAGAACTCCTGTACTTTTAGTCTGCACAGTAATTCTCCCTTTTCTCTTACTAGTCATTAAGCTTCAAGTCCCTCACAAAGAGCTTCCCCTGGTGCCCTGAAGAGTAGTCTCCTGCCAGAATATAGACCGGGATTTAAGGCACTGCCACGGAGATGGAAGTTTAATGTGGATGGGAGCCCTCTAACAGAAACAACTGAGCCTGGATCTCTCACATCTTTAGCAAAAAAAACCCCTGAGCATAGGAGTCATATATCACAATCTGAAAAGGACTAGATTTGCAAACTTAAAGCATGTCGCTTCATATCTGCTGAATGGGGAAAATCTGTTGATATAATCAAGGACTACATTTTTTTTTTTTTTCCTTCTTTGAGCCACTATAATCAATCACAAGAAGAACTCTCCGTGAAATCTTCCTGTGAACACAAACCTCCTCTGAGCTATATTTCTTTGGATGGAGAACAGAGAGGCAGCCCATTGACCCTGTGTTCCTTGGGACCCAGATCACCCACACTGCGCTGGAAAGTGAGGGAACCTCCCGCAGGAGAACTTCATCTGTGTTTTCAAGGAAAACAGGAGCTGCACTACATTTTGCCTAGAGCATCATCAGTAAACGCTCTTTGAGAATGCTTTCCAGACCAAACCAAACAGGCTAGAGAGCTGTGAGACAAAGTCCCGAGGTGATTCTACACTAAGAGAGGAGCCAGACTTTTAGCCTAACCAATAGTGCAGCTCAGCTACCAAAGCAGAATTTAAGCACCTCAGAAAACACAATTTAAAAACTAAAGCATTGTTGGACTTTCAGCGCCTCTAGAGTTAGATACATTGATCAAATTGCAAACCTTCTTGCCTAAATCTGAGACAAATTTCTTGTGAATCCTCTTGCAATCTGGGCCAAAGTTCACAAGATTATCCAGGAATTCTGTTGCAGAGCCAGAAACTAAATCCCAAGATCCTGAAAAACAGCTATGTAAACACTGGATGTTTTAGTTGGAAAACTGAACACATTTTTCAGCTTATCCTGATAGTAAAAATAGTTGTTAAAGGCTTTTAGGGATGCAGAGGGGTGTGCAGCATTGTACTGAGAGAGAGCATGTCTTTTGCTGACCCAAACCTTTCAACTGAAAACCAATTTTTCAGCCAAAGAAAAGGTTATTTGCCATGTTTTATGACTTTAGCTAATCTTAAAATTCAAAACAAAAATATAACTTTAAAATGACAACACATTTCGTTTGAAAATTGTCAGAATGAACTATTTTGACCTTTTCTTTTTTTTTTTTTTCTTTCATGAAACCAGTTTAGAGCAGGAAGCTATATCCACAAACACTCTTATTTCCTGAAAACTACTTCTCATTAATTCGATGTTCTCTAAAGAAACTTCCCTGCTTTGTGAGTCCAAATACAGCTTCTTACCCATTGAACTATTCCTACTCTTTAGTAAGTTGCTGATATTAGAGTTCTTCTCCCCAAAAATAGTTCAGCTGTGTTCCCATCACTAACAGTGGCTTTAAAGGCATTTTAACTTTTAAATTAAATAGAAGCTTTTTAAAATGAAAAGAAAATAACTCTTCAATGCATTTAAAATTTTCTCAAGGAAGCCTTATATTAATTAAGATGAAAGTGTTCTTTTTTTTTTTTTTTTTTTAATCAAATCTAATTATAGTATATGAAAATACAGCTTCTTTGAACTCTTATTTCATAGAGGAAGGGAGGAGGAGATCTTCAGTATTTTTTTTATCTGAAAATAAGATTTGATCTAATCACATTTGGTTAACCAATTTTAATGGAGTTTGTGCTTCTTATATGTTCCTAAGAGGTATAGGAGAAAAATAGTTTGGTAGAAGGGAACCAGAAAAAAAAAAAAATCCATAAAGAAATGTCATCCTTACTGTGTCATATCTTAAGGTAAATTGGTGGGGTGCAGGAATTGTAGCAGTAATTATGAACTTTAAAAGCATAAAATACTGCATTCAAATGAGGACTTTAAAGATCCTGTTTTTCTAGGAAATCTCCTTGATCTGGATATCAAGGGGATAATCTCGAAGGAAAACAGTTTAGTCTTATCTGAAACTTCTGGACCTAGTCAGAATTCAAGGGTGATTAGAGGCTTCTTCTGCCGATACTTCACTGCGTTTATAATTGACACTGTGTTATCAAGGCTCACAGCTCTCCACACAAAGTGATTTTTTTCATTGCTGTTCCAATGAAAAAGAGAATTCAAAGGGCAACATCTGTCAGGCTGGTTGTGCTTTGGCAAAGCCTTTCCCAGTCTCTTTAGAACAGAGACCATGCTCAGAGTGCCACTGCAGCAGCAGGTAGTAGCTGAGGATACGTTTTATGACTGTGTACCCCATTACTTTCCTTGTATTCAGCCCTTGTATATCCTTGCCAGCGCTTATTTCCTTGTATATCCCTTGCCGGTGCTGAGTTTTGCCTCTGTTAAATATCCCACCTAACATCTTCCAAGACTCAGTGTAGTGACACACTGTCTCTATCCCAGGTAGGAATGCTCTCAAGCAATGCTGCCAGGGCAAAGAGCAATGTACAGATCTCTTGGGGAGCCACCACGTGTTTATAATAATGGCTACAGTTCTTAGCGGTTAACGTGGTGGACAAAGGCTATTACTGAGAGCCATGTCCCCACCAAAGGCTTCCAGGGGAAGGCGTTCTCTGTTAAAACCTGAAAGGTGTTAAACAAAATGAACTGCTAAGTCTGAAACACACCACTGAAGGAGAGGTGGTCTGGGACAGAGGGAAGCCTGCACTGGTGAAAACTGGTGGAACCTTCCAGCTCCTATACCTGACCTGTTAAAACGTCACCTCAGCCAAAGGCAGCAGTCTGTGGTCCCAGGGTGACAACAGTTACAGTCCAGACAAGAAGAAAAAGAGGTCTGCAGAGAGGCTGCGCCTGCCAACAGCAAGGCTCCTTCTCTGAGCTGCAGATACAAGTTCAATGGGAACCAGAGAGAGACCATCCACTCATGTCACATTGGCAACTGAATAGCCTTCAAATTATAGACTCGAGTTGCTAATGAACTTGAAAGTTAATTAACCTATTCCAATCCTGGAATAAAACATTACATTTTGAGTTGTAAAGTCCCCAGATGAATTATTTTAGTGGCTTTTTTTTTGCTGTAAGGGAGCAGTTACTTCACCTTTGCTTGAATTTACTCATCTGTGTAATGAGGTTGATGATACTTAGAAGTATATCCCTCAGCAGCTTGGCTCTGGTCCTTTAAAATGGCACAAAGATGAAAAATGCTAATTAGAATCATCCCCATCACTGTGCCCACCCCAAGTAATTATTACATTGTAGAAAAAAGTACTTGTACTGGAATAACAGCACAATTTATTTATAAAGGGATTCTTTTCTACATATGTCTCAGTCTTCTCCAAATATAAAAATACAGTGAACTGACGTTGTTCTGTATTTATCCAGTTTTTAATTTTAAAGAACAAGAATGCTATAAGTTCATGAAATTCTTAAAACCAAAATATGAATTACATTAGCGCACTTTACAGCCCTTCATGTTCTGGCAAAAGGCATTGTGCAAAATTTTTGGTAAATAATGTTTAAATTAATTTAATTATTTAGTTGTATAGTACATCCATTTCAGCTCAAGAGAGATAGTGATTAAAATGCAAAGGCTGGGAATCCTCATATCAATATGCAAATTTTCAGCATATTCTTAAGCAATCACATTAAAAACCGCATGAACTACTATAATTTTGCTGAAGAGTCTGAATTTATTCCAATTTACAGGTGCTGAAGATGGTGTAACATATTGATAGTTCCTTCTTCTTTAGTGCTGTCATACACCTGTCCTAGAGAGGCATGAAACTAAACTAATAGTGCAGCTTTTGTAAATTCAGAGGAACTGTTAGTAGATTCAGTTGCTGATGAGAAGAATAAATCTGCAGATGAGGGGAGAATTGCACTGCCTGGGCTGTGGGCAGACCCTATGGCTGGAATAGCAGAGAATACAGAAGGCGAGGAGTGCTCTAGTCCATTGAATACATCAGGAGTGTGAAGGTTAAAACAACCCAATGTGCTTTAAGCTAGTAGTAAATGTGGTTTTACTGGGGCAAATGAGGTTTTACTGGCACGACAGGGGCTGGGTGGCCACTGGCACTGCCTATTGCAGTAAAGATGCATCCGAGGGATGGCTGCCGTGCTGGCCAGCCCCCTGCCCGCTGCCTGGATGACCACTACGGCCAGGCCAGTGCTGAGCACTGACCTACTGGTACCACAGGCACAGAGCAGCAGTGCAGGCTGCCACTCTCATTTCCTTGAGCACAAACAGAAAAGCAAATGGGAACATTTCATGTGAAGCTGCTCTAGAAAAGCTGTATCAGTGAATGGGCTGTAAAATGCTTGGGGTCTAGCACAGGCAGTTCAGACCATGGAAGATGACGGAAAAACGAGGCTTCCACTGTGCCTTCTGTCTTTTGCCTCAATTCAGCCCTTTGCTTTCATAAGCATAATATCCCCTCATTAAATCCTAATTAAATTTAAACACTTTTAACTCCCTTGTCACTATCCTGACCCTCCAGTTGCCCGTTCTCATGTTGCTTTCAGCCCTTCCCAATTCCTTCCTGTATCATCTTCTCCCCAATGAAGGTGAGAGACCCTGAAGGCTTTGCTATTGAAAGTTCTCTCTTTGAGAACACTTCTAATAATTTTCTCATGTTCTGATAGTTTTAGATGCCAAGCCACAAGTTTCACTGCACAAGAAAAGAAAGCAATTTACAGCTTTGTGTAGAAACACAGCCACTTCCAGTTCATTTGTTTTTCATCTTGATTATCAACACGTTTGTCATCTCTTCGTAATTTATTCATTATCTTTAGTCCAGGAACGTGAAAGGGAGGGGTAGGAGCAAAGGAGATAAGTGCACTTGTCAAAATGTGAAACAGATTCTCTAACAATGATGGGAGACAATTAATGTTCTCAGTAAGCATCAACAGGCAGGATCCATGGATTGCTTCAATTTTTTTTTTGCAGGAAATAGCCTTCTGGAAAATGCAAATACAGAGGCTTTATTTTCCAGGCACGCGAGACCATGTCTTGTTTATAATGAGCTGTCCTAAGGAACTTCACATTGCCACTTGAAAGTGTGGCTGTTCTGATCGTTGCTAGTCTCAATAATAGCACGGCGACGAAGGGGGAACTGTACAGCTGGTCACAGAACTAACGAACCTGTCACTGCGCCTTCCTTCTGGTTCAGACTCAGCATGCAAAGCAAAGCATTTAGCACGTGTTTAACCTTGAGCTACTCAAAGTCAATAGCACAGAAGTATGCACTTAGAGCCAAGCACATACTTTGTGATTGCCAGAGTAGGCATGCAACTAGCAAAGATCTTTGCTGCACCAAGGTCTTTCCTTTCCTCCCAAGGAATGACCCTCATCAGACAGCGCACAAGAGAAGGCCACTCATCTGGTCTGCCATCAAATGCCAAAAAAAATCAGTACAGCCAAGGAGCATCAGGCTTCAGTCTGTATCACTTTGGGGAATGCTGCTGCAAAAGCCAATTACAATAAATAAATATAATAAGACAGAAAAAAAATCAATAACGAATAGATGTGATCTAATTACTAACATTTGCAATAATAGTTTATTGTTCTATGCCACATGTAGCTTTCATCTTCTCTCTCTGCACTCTGTCAATTTAATTTTCCCTTCTGCTGTTCTGTTATCTAAAATGATCAAACACCTACCATGCCCTGGAAAGTACACCAATTAAGAGCTGCATTTAAATCTGCTTGAATGTGCCTGTCACAAAGTTAATTGGAATAAACACATATTTGATACAACATTGTTTGAATTCTGCCCCAAGCCAGACTATCATCCATCACAAACTTTCTTTTTACTCCTTTATATTCTTCTGGCTCTCACTTTTCCTCCTTTTATTTCATTACTGATTGAGTAATGATAGCAGATGCCATCCTGAAAGATTCTTCCTATTTTTCCACTCCTTTCTCCCCAGCAGCCCCTCTCTGCCAGCAAGGCAGGAAGCACAGGAGAGGGCATAGGGCAGCTGCTGAATCGTGTGTCCTCTCAAGCATCCACACAGCTCAGGGAAAGGGATTCCTCCACCTGGGAGCCACACTTAGGCCTTCAGATTTAAAAATCACTGATGAGTCTATCCAAAGGCCTATTATACAGAATATATGGCATTGAATTCTACGTCAAACATAAAATAGCACATTTTTACATGCTGTGGAAAAGAACACTTTTTTTTTTTTTTTCTGTTTGCCTTAATCCTGCTACCATGTCTATTATGAACAGGAGAAAATATACATCAGCCAGATCATACCATAACCAGAGTTTACCTAATGGCAGCCAGCAAATACTCTCATTTTCTTTTCAGTGCAATGACTTCAGCCCAGCTCAGAGTTTGCACTACAGGAGTTTAAGACAGTGTGTACACTACTCTATAGCCAGTATTTCATAAACTCCAGAGAGATTCACAGCCAATCGGTACGAAAAAATTGTGTCTGCAGCAACAGGAGCACTAAAGTCTGGTCAGCAGGTAAATCAATCACTGCTTGAGAAAAGTGTAGCAAAACAGAAGTCCTTGTCATTCTACTGCTACTGGGGGTTTGGGTCTCGGGGATTTTCTAAGGTGACAAAATTCAACTAATGTAAAAGGAGCCAGCATGCCAATTTTCCTCTAGAGCCCTATCTTCTGGAATGAATCAGCTATCCAAATGCATGGCTGATTAAACTGCATTGCTATCACTGGACCTATATCAGGAAAAAACTTGATTGAGGGGATGTATTATTTGTTTAAATGCTGGGATAAGACATTTTTAACCATGCAGATGTGACTTAAAAATATTTACAGGGAAGCCATCTGGGAAAGGAAAGAGTATGGCTTTTCCCAGTCATCACACGTATGTGGCATCCATGCATGGCATGCAATATGAAATCAGTGTGAAAAAATTCACCTCATCATTCATAAAGGACATGGCAGTTCCTCTGCATGCATGAAATGTGTATTTCTTCTCTAATGATAGTTCAAGTACTGAGGTAATCTATTTTTCATTTTCAGCACAGACACATTTATTAGCAAAGTTAATAAGACAGTCTTTGTCAGAACATATTGTCTGTTGTCAAAATCTAAGGATTAACATTGTATTGCATGTCTGAATAGAATTACTTTCCCATAAGATTTGCTATACCAAGTTAGTTACATGGTCCAGTAGGTCTGGTGTCCTGCCAGATGGCAATAAATAAATGGCAAATAAATAAAATTTCAGAGAAAAGTTTAATTCTATGTCACCATCTCACTCCAAAATACATTATGTACCTTGATAATTGTCACAGTACAGCACGTGGAAGGAAACATTTCCTTCCAGCCTCTGCAGGCAATTAGTTTATGCCCTGAAACTTGGCATTTGATTACCCTTATCTTCCAGGCATAGTTGCAAACATCATTATCGGAGATTCTTTCAGGATTACAAAGGCCTTATCACGTCTCTGATTATGATAAGGGAACAGTAAAGCATTCAGAAACCTCCACAGTAATCCAGACGAATAAGATTTCAGTAATAAGAGCTGGATAAAGGAGCATGTTCCCCTACTCCCAGTCACTTGTAAATATGTAGACTCTAATAAGTAATTATCTTAGATTTTCAGGAGATTATTTTTCTGGGAATCTGTCAACAGTGATTTTCTTTTAGATGTGGTCCTACCTTCTCAGATACAGTCAGTTCATGGTTTCCAGACGTGCATTAAATGCCCAGAGGAAGATCTTTTTCATGTGATGTGTCTCCCTCAGCCTGAACTAATTAACTGCTACAAATGTGGAAAATACCCATTTTGCCATGGTGTTGAACTTTTCAAATCTTTCAATTCGGAAGATCAGAAACAATCCAATCAAATTGCTTGGCACCTGGCTCCTCCACATCACTTTTAGCAGTGGAATTAAATAAAATTATAATTTCCAATTTAAAAATAAAAGCAGAAAATAATTATTCAACAATGACCCGGATGGCCCTTTAATTAGTGCTATGTTCGCCCAAAAGACAACTAGTTTGATTTTTGTGCTGGGTTTCTGCTCCTAAAAGTGGCAAGTGCTGTGAGGTCTCCTGGAGAGACCTTGGTGGGTGCAGGGGGGGAAAGCAAGAAGGATTGGGTTTTTTACCCCACAGCAGCCCCTACTGTTGCTTTTAGGAATGGTACTGATTTACTTAAAACACACTTTCCCTGGGTCCCCAGCCAGGAGAAGGGCAGGGTGGCTACCCAGGGCTTTTCAGCAGACCTGGAGAGGCAGGAGTGGGAAACTTGATCACTGCAAGAGACACTCACTAATCTGAAATAGACCATCTCAAGCCACTGCAGTCTCTCCCAGCGAGCCCTGTTCCCTTGCAGAAGACATGTCTGTGTTCCTCTCAGTTACGTGACCAGTGTAAGCCCCAAATCAGCTTTCAGGTGTGCATAGAAAAAAAAAAATGAGCCTTTGAGTGCACTTGGGATTTTTTATTTTGTTTTGTTTTGTTTTGCAAATACCTATATGTCAACTCAAAAATTCCGCACATTTCTGAATGCCTTAATACTGAAATGTGCACTCACAACACTCTTTTCTCCCAAAGGAATATGTAAACATAACTTTCAATTTGCATTTCTAGGGGTATTGAATTTTTCTTTATGTATGAACAAAGTTTGAAAAATATATATGCAGGTGAAGGCAGGGGTCTGAATATACATCTACTGATTTCTCTGCATCTTGCTTTCCTTATCTATTAAACTGGGTTAAAAGTACTTCTGCACCTCCCAGGAGTGTTGTGAAACCTTACTCATTAAAGTTTGTATAGTATTCTGAGATCCTTGATGGCAGATGCTACACAAGTGCAGAAACACATCACTTGATATATATGAATGGCAATTCACTCACAGCCTCAACCGTCTTCGGTGAGTAACTGAAGAATATCAAATGCTGCAGGCTCAAATGATAGCGAGCTCATCAAAATAAATGATTTACCAGAGGCTTCCAAGCACCCTGCTTCCTACAGATGAGATGAAGAGTTCATCCCGCTCTCTGCTTGACAATAGGGAATAAGCCATAGCATCGCACATCACAAACAGTGATTGTAGCATTCTTCCCTGTTGAAGAGTTTCACTTTAACATACAACCCCATTAACTGATGAATTGAGGTCAGAATGGTTCACGTTATCACTGTGAGTATAGAAAAGAGCTTGGCCTAAACATGGAAACCAAACAGACTTTCATCAAAGAAAAGGGCCAGGGATAGTGATGCCTGTGAGTATTGCCTTATAAGACTGTCTTTCCCTCCCACCCTATTTGTTATTCTAACCAAAGGAAAAGTCTTGTGGAGAAAAAAAATTAGCAGATTCATGAGTTCCCAGTAGTCCTCAATTTCTGGAATAACAGGTTTTCATGAGATAGGACTTTTTGGTTTTAGATTTTCTGTACCTACAAACCTGAAACCTAGATTGCACAAGATGACCCAGTTTGCCTTTTGACCAAAAGAAGTCTGATAATGAAATTTCTAACACTTAATGCAGCTGGACTAGAACTAGTTCAATCATATCCTACCTTGTGACAAGCCAGCTATCTCACATCTCAACCCAAGGAAGCCTAAAAGAACAGTTGCAGCTGCATAATTAGAAAAGAAGTAGGAAAAATTTTAAACCAGACCAGGACATGGAAATTTTGGAGTTAATTTTTTGTTTAATCCAGAAGTAATTAGTCCAACTCTAGGACGGCCCTGTACCCCTAGCCAGGTTGTGTAGCTTGAACCACCCACTCTTCATACTGAGCACCACCGCAACTTTCTAAGAGGGAAAATATCACTACATGGCTTAAATAAGGTGTCCTGATTTTGGCTGGGATGGAGCTAATTTTCCTCTCAGTAGCCGATATGTTTTGGATTTAGGATGTGAAGAAAGTTGACAAACACACTGATGTTATGAGTTGTTGATGAAGAGACCAAGGACACTGTCCGGCTTCCAAGATTTCACTAATGTGCACGTACAAGAAGCTCGAAGGGCTATAGCCAGAACAGTTGACCCAAACTGGCCAAAGAGAGTATTCCATGCTATAAACGTCACACTTAGTATATAAGTGGGAGGTGGCCAGAGGGGCATTTCTCTCTCTCTCTCTCATGCTCCTTTGCTTGCTGCTAGGTTTTGTTTCTGTGATCACTGCTTCAGATGGAATGTATCAGTCATTGGGACATTAAGTGGTGAGAAATTGTGCATTGTTCATTTTGTGTATTTTAGTATCCCTACATTTTGTTATTACTGTCATTTTCCTTTGCTGTTCTTCATCTCAACCTGTGAGCTTTTCTTTCTTCCAAATACTTTCCCCCATCCTGCTGGGGAGGGGGAGGGAGAGCGAACAACTGTGTGGTGACTAGGGTCAAATCACAACATAAGGGTGTTGTCCTTAAAGCCTGATCCAAACCCCTTTTAAACCTGTGGCAACCTTTTAAATAGCTTTGAATGAGGAGTTTAGCTTTTAACTAATTTGCTAAGCATATGGAGCTTCAGAAGCCAAACTGACAAATGAGAGGTGCAAGTTATTTCCTCAGCACCTTCTATTCCCATTGATTTACCAGATCAGGCTGAATAAATGATTTTAGCTTGATTCTCACTCAAAAAGCAAGTTGTCTGAATGATATTTTTACCAGAAAATTTACATAAATTATTTGTAAACAAAAGAAAGTAATCCTGAAAACTGAGGAGGAAGATAGCATTCCCCTTCCCTTCTAGCTTTACTTTAGAGCCTGTTATTTATTTTTTATCTTGATTCAAACAATTCATGAACAAGCAACCTATTTCTTTCTAGTTCTTTCTTTGAATGAGATTAATTATTTCCATTGTTAACTAAAAGGCTTTCTTCTAATTAAAAGAAATTATAAGGCATTCACTGGTGGCATTATTCTAATCAATAAACTAATTATGGTTGTGGCAAATGAAGGAAAAGCCATCAACTGATCTTAAGACCATGATTTAGAAAACTTTAAGGATGTTATTTTCACATTCCTTGAAAAAGCAAAGAAGAGTTTACATGCACTTTTAGTCACAGTTACGAATGTACAGAAAAAAATATTAGTCCTTTGAAATGAGCATAGTGCCTCTGGAAATTTCTGGCTGCACTATCTACATTCACTTGGTGTGTCCTTGTAATGTCATTTCAGTTGGAGCAGGAGGAGAGGAGAGGGTTGAATCTCCCTTTTTTATTGCACTGATGCCCTCTAAAATTCCATCCCAGTTGAAGCAAAATCATTCCAAATAACGATTTTTTTTTTGCTTTCATAATAATACAAAAAAAAAAAAAAACAACCCTCAAGTGCTGTGAAGACTTCCATAAATTCTCCCTAAAAATACTATTATTATCACCCTCAATACTGCAACAAAACATGTTATTCACAACTTGGCAACGGGTTAAGAAAGTTGCATTGACTCTACTTTGCAAATAAAAATCTTGAGAACTAGCATAGTGTGGTTTTGGTTTTTTTTTTGCTGGAAACCAAATATAAAGTCACTAGCCAAGTCAGGCTTGAATTCAAAGGCAGGGGCTTTACCTGCTACTTATTTGTTTTCTTGCTTTTGTCCATCATCAAGCCTTTTTTTAATCAAGTTGAATGTATGAGAACAGGCAAACATTACATAAAAATGTGTGATTCCCCTCAGCAGAGATGCATTGACTGCCCAGGCATAGGGGCATGAAGTCATTGTGGCAGAGTTGCAAGTGCTGACCTGATCATATCCTCAACCTTGGAGACTTCAGAAATGTTTTTAAAGGCAATGAGATGAAATGAGAGGGGAAATATTTAATCTGAATTTTGCAGGTAGATAACACAAAATTATTCCTCATAATCCACAGTATTCCAACCATGCCACTAAAACAACTTCTCTTTTAGGTAGCTTGACAATCCTCATGAAAATCTTCCAAATGCAAGCAGCATTGGAACATACTTTAAGGACATTTATATAACCAAATTGTATCAGACAATAGTAATAATATATTAAATCATCATTAATAGTCAATATCTATTTGGTAATTTAGGCATCAAAGCATAGATTTTGCATTTGCTGTTCAGGTTTTCTGATAAGTTTTAGCATTCCATTTCGAGAAAACAGATAGTTAGGAGAACGAGGTGCTAAGGTTGCTAAAAGTTCAGGAACTTTGCTGGGTAACAAGCACTTCTGAAAATCTTTTCAGATATATAGCACACTCTTTGATCCACTGACTGACTCTTTGTACCTGCAGAAAGTTTTGGACTGGAGAGGACAGTAGAACTGTTGCTAGCTGAAGGAGGAAGATGCTGCTATTACACTATTAAAAATGCAAAAAAAAAGAAGCCAATTTTTTACTGTACAAAGCAGCTCTTTCATTTTCTGTGTATGGGACCAGTTTGGATGACAGACTGGAGAAAAACAGATCAAGATCTAATTTACTTTAACCATTATTAAGTAAAATTGCAGTGAGGATCAGACTCTGCAATTTTCACAAGAGAAAAGAGCAAATTAAAGACAAGCTGAAGTTTGTGGCTTTGCTGGGCCTCCTTCACAGCCACAGTGGCATGCCATCAGCAGATTCAACGAAGACCATAGCTGTGTGCTGACAGCAGGCACTGTGGCTGCTCCCTGCCTCTGAAAGAAGACATCCTGGATGTTCAGGAAAATGAGGAGGAACAGAACTTGTCTCTTTCCTCAGCCCATTTACCTCCACCCTCCTCATTTTCCCATTGCATTTGTCTTTCCTGCTCTTTGGATTAACTGTTTCAAACATTTCTTCTACTGACATTGAACTCATCACAGTGTCCACTGTGACTTTTCTGAAGCCATTCAATGTTGCTCACAAGGTTATTTTCCCTTAAGCGGACCAGTGTCTGCAATCTCATCCTGGATTACTGGTCTTATTTATGAAGTAATGGCAAACAACATGGCCTTTGATATTAAGCAATCCCCTTGGAATACTGTCAGTGTATGTCTTTCTCTATATTTATTGGTTTTCCTCTTTTCCTCCTACCTTCAAGTCACAGCTCAGTTCTGAACCTGTCTGTACCTCATGTCACATCTGATTATGTTTTTCTATTCCTTCCTACTGCTTTCTCACTTATTGTTAATCCTTAGTCTTTTCTTACTCACAATCTCACACATCTCACTTTGTACATAGTCTCCCAGAGCCTTCGACAAAAATCTGTCATCCCTGACCTCAGGAGTTACAACCTTAAATCCCATCTAATCTAGTTCCCACTGACACAGCAGATCTCATCCCTGTTCTGACACAGTCACCAGTCCTCTCCCTGTTGTGTCTTGATTTTCTCTCTCTTGACTTCAGGAAGGGGAAGTGCAGGGACCTCACATGCAGAGAGAAAAGATTAGCTGGGATTTACATGTCTGAGTTCAGACATGCTTCTCAAAATACCCAGCCAGTTGGGACTTAACTTTGGAAGAACACAAATTCATTGGGTGCCTCTGAATTAAACTGCAGGGCTTCCTGCAGTGGCAATGGCAATCTTCATGCCACTCAGCTGAATGCATTGGTCACTAAGTCCCAGTAAACTTTGAGAAGATTCACATACAGAATCTTTCTTTTGCTTTTCCTGCTCAAGCAACTTTGATCTTGTTGACTTTCTGAGGGACAGCTGACCAGATAAAAAATTCCATGTTCTATTGCTTTGTTTTAAATAAATAAATAAATACTGGTTTCTCCCCTTTTTTTCTTTTTAATAATACCAGCAGGTGGAAGAAATAGATTTAATTTTGTCCTCCACCTCAAAGAATACAAAGCTACATCTCCCAGCCCTCAGAGACTGCAGTAATAGAGTTTATCATGTAATCTATGATGAAGAGACATGAATTCTTGCCATTGCCAGTCAATCCACTACTTAAGTTAGGAAAAGGTTCAAATCTTCTCCAAACAAATCCTGAAAAAGTAAAAATGGAGGTTGTTTTGAATAGTGGTCCTGTTTGCAGTGTAGTCTCACGCTTGCTTGGAGCATCCAGCAGAGCAAGACAGCCCCCTGTGCCGCAGAGATGAAAAGGAAGTGGTGGAGGAGAAGTGAGAAATACCCCACAGCTATGGCTCGACTTCCACTTGGACTATGCCAGGCTGTCTTTAAGATCCTTATGTATGTATTGTATATGAGATTTTCGGTAAGCACCAGAGTGAACACAAAACTGAAAGAAGGCTGTAACAGCAAAGTCGCCACTGACTGCTTGAACCGCTCTGTGAAAGAGCAGGTAGGAACTGAAAGCACAGAGAGATTGTTGTGACTAAAAAAAAGAGACAATTAAGCCAGCCTTATGGAGCAATGCAAACTAGTAAGATCTAAGACTAGTGTGAAAGAGCAAAAGCAAGATAGGGTTCAAAGGTGAGGACAAGAAACTTAAAATCATGCTGGAGTATGGCCAGTCAGCAAAGGGTTTGAAGAAATGACATGATCGGAAAGGCAGCACAGCCAAAACGTCCTGGCTGTTCCAGAGCATTATTATCTGTATCACACTACCACCCAGAGGCTCCATGTAAGTGTCAGGGCCCCATTGTGCTACATATTGCACAAACACAGCAAATGATAATCTGAGCCAAAATCACAGGAATATGCAGAGAAAAGGCATTGGCACTGCAGCATGTAGGAGGCAGAGCCCTGAGTAAGCGGGGAACAAAGTGAAAAGGTTTCATGCCAGAACGACTCTGGGTTTGCTCCAAAAGATCATGAACCTCTCAACGAACTTGCGGCCCAGTGAGTTCCGCGTAGTTCCAGGTGCTGTAACGAATGTTTCACAGAGAGATAATTAACCCCCTCACCCCACAGCTCCGCAGTGCTGATGCTTTCCAGCACAATTTGTCCACAACACCATGGCATAGTGCAGAGCCAGCTTTATTATTGCAGTTTGCTCTGTTCCTTTTTACTGTTACTGCTCTCTAAGGTTAATTGTATTCCCTGTGCTGATGCACAGTAGTATCTATACATGGACCTCACTGCATGGAATCTTTCTTTTCTTTTACTTTCTTTAGCCTTTTTAATCAATAAGGAGTTGAAACACTACGCAGCTTTCTCAATAAAATGCCAGGAGTTATCCAGCAAAGTGGGAGAGGGCAAGAGTAAAGGAGCAAACCCTTGACCCTCTCTGACTCAGTCCACTCTTCTCTTAGTTTAGAAGAGGATTCTAAGCAGATGAAAGAAAAGACACAGAAACAGCTAAATGCAAACCTTTTCCTCATAAATGGTAGGAAATACTCTATGATAGCATGGACCATTGCCCTGGTTCCTATATCTCAGTCTGCTTCCAGACTGAAGTCTAAGATCCAGCTAGTAGTTAGGCCATTCCTTCTTTCTTCAGACTCCTAAGTTCATGTTCATTTCAAAGCTAATTGGAAGACCAAATCAGTGGGAGTCTTATCAGGGATTTGTAGATATGCCCTTTTTGGGATGCACTTCAGCCACTGTGACTACATCCATACCAGCAGTAGCACACAGACCTGATCTTTCTCTGCCCTAATTAATCTTGTAACAGGAAGTACTCAGAGAAGCAGAAAGGACAAGATGGGTCCCTTGCAAATGTGGTCCTAGGACACTAGCTAAGTGAAATCCCAGCTCTAAGTGAAATAGAGTGGAGGCTTAAGTTCATCAAAGGCTAGTGTAACTCTTCTGCTGGTTCAGCTATCTTCTCACATTGGTCTCATGAATGTATACATAATCAGAGTATACAAGGTGAAAGAGAACCAATGGTGTCTCTCAAGATTAAAAGCCATCAGAGGGACTGAGTCACAAAGTCACCATGTCCACAGCAGCCCAACTAGCTGAGGGGAGGACAGAAGTTTGTCTTTTACCATCTCAAAGAATGAGACAAGAGCTCTGTCTTGAACAGCAATCTGTTCACAGGGCTGCTCACAGCACTTGTGCTGCATGGTGCCACTGTGCCTCAGACATGACATCCTGCAAATCTGCAGCTCCAGCAGGTGGTTTGCAGTCTCTTACTTTCCGTGGATCGCTTTCTCAGGAGTCCTCAAACAGGCATGAAGAGTACCAACTTCATATGCCTGCGTAAAATGCTATTAGAAAGTCCAAAAATGTATAGATTATGGCAGATCCACTTCATCACAGTGACTACAGCAGTGCTTGTACTTGCCCAGGTAGGTCAGGAAAAACTATATTTCTGCTATTATTATAGCATACCAAGGGGCATTGTGAGAAATTTATCCCAGTCTCTAATAAAACTATTGTTAGGGTCTGATAGAGGCTAAATGGATGGTCAGACCATTCTACCCTGATGACTGTTACAGTATATTTCCAAGATAACCAATTAACACTGCTCACCATTTGCAAGCATCCTTGATTTATATTTTAATTTCATTTTGTGAGGGAAAGGATTATTGTAATTTAACAGAGATCCATGTCATATTTGTGGTCATAAGCAGGGAAGAGGTAAATCAGATTATTAATTTCAGACTGAAATCAACCCATGCTGAAAGTAAACAACCACCTTTGCTCTCTTTTGGTTGATCGAGCTCCCTTGTTTTGGAACAGTTAATTCTGAACTTTAACAAATCTCTCCTTGTTTAAAAGTTTAGATTTGAAGAACAGACCAAGATAGATGGTTTCTTTCTCTGTAAGCTATTGATTAATGGATTGTACTAAATGGTGTGACATGCCCTTTAAATGGAATTTACAAGTAATATATCGTATGGCAACTGCATTATTAATGATTGTGATACCTGGTATTCGTGTCTTCCTACTCTGAGCTCTTCTTATTTATCCTGGTGAAGGTGGAGGGCAAAAGCTGGCTCACCCCAGGTTGCTGGGCTTTGTTCTCACAATCATATATATTCCTTGGCTTAATCTCATAATTCTCATAATTCTTGCCAGCACAAGGAGGTCAAAAAAAAAAAAAAAAAAAAAAAAAAAAAAATCCTCCTTTGCAAGAGAAACACCAAAGTCTTTAGAAAAATACATCTATGTAAGAATTGAAGAATTCTCCTCATTAATAAAAGATGTTTACAGTCCCAAATAAAAGCAAGCAGAGAGAATCAAATTTTGTTATTTACTTTTTCCATCTAAAATTTTCTCCGCTTATTTTTCCTGCACTTGGAGAGGCAGCCGGCACTGCAAATGTACTGGTGTGTTTACCAAGAGGCAGGCTTACACATGGAAGACTGAAATGAAGGGCAAAGGCAAATTAAAAAGCAATTAAACAGGCAAACTCAAATAATAGTATTATTACATTCATATTACTCAGTCTTTCAAGAAACAGAGACTCATGAACTCCCAGAAACAGAGGGATAATTCACAGAAAATAACAACATTGCAGAAAAAATGTGTTTAGTCTTCACCAGCAAAGGCATCAGGGAGATGTTTATTTCAGACCCTTTCCTTTCATTATAGTCAAAGAAAGATGCTGTCAGCAGCTGAGATCTTAGAAGAGAAAATGTACTATCAAACCAATAAATTAAACAACAATGAATCATCAGAATCTGGTGGCACTGCTGAGGAAACTTCCGACAGAAGTAACTGGCAAAAAGACAAGGGGCACAACCTACTAATTAAGATATTTTATTGTCGCTCCATCAGAACCAAGGACATGGCTTGCAAGTGGTAATATCATTCAGTACTTTTACTGAATACTGACTGATACCAGATATTGAAATCTTTCTTTGCTTAAAAAGCTCAGAATGATCCTAGAAACACTAGATTAGAGCTGCCACCTGCACAAAGCATCCTAACATCAACGTATGTATCAAGATGAACAGGATATGAGGTAACCGAAAGTCAGAAGTCTCATTCTTCAGGTAGCTGTGAACTTGTAAAAAATACTTTATCCAATTTCAGAATGAATATTGTAGTTTCCAGAATGAAAGAATGGGAAGGAAAGTCCATAAGTAACAGTCTGAAATAATCAAGACTTTCAGTGTTGCAATTTTCCTGGAAGTCTCAGTTCACTTCTTTTTCCAGGTTCCAACCCTGCCAAACCTAGGGAACAGATTGGGAATGATTCAAGCACAAATTCTGGGAGCTGCCTCCAGAGATAGATACTGGAGTCAGAGTCTGATCACAGACACAGAAGTCAGATCTTCTGCATTCAGCTCTGCAGCAGGGAGCCAGGAAGCCCCACCCCTCAAGACAGTCTGGGTGGTGATTTTGCCTCAGAATGGAAGCTGCTTGAAGCTCAGGCTCCAGATGAGGAAGCGAGACAAGCTAGACCTTTTTATTGAAAACAAATTTCCTCTCTCATTCACCCTTCAAAAAACAAATTCAGCATTTTTTTTTTTCTTCAGATGGAAATGGCAAGTGTTTTTGAAAAACAGATTTTTTTTTTCACCCTTGCCAACCTCCTTGTAATGTTACTTTTGTTTTTCCAGTAGAGAAAGGTATAATGAGGAGAGAAATAATTACCATTTGTGACCAGCTAGTGTGAAAGTGTGGGTGTGCTCTCTGCTGAGAATGTCAGTATACAAACTTACATCCTATGTAACAATTATATTGTTCTACCTTTTGCAATGATGTGACATACAAAATTTCAGCATGTCAAAAGACCACTAGAAGAAATAAATATTGAACAGGGCTGTAAACCTTTCAACAATGCAGTAAAAATAGATACAATTCAATATTCATAAAAATAATTTCAGGAAAAATTGTTGCATTCCAAGAATAAATATTACTTATAAGCATTTGCCTACGCAGATTTTTTTAAATCTTTAATGCCTTAGCAAAAGTCATGAGAACTACGTTTTTCAATAATTAAACCAGAGAAGCTAGATTTTGCTCAACCAGTTCTTTAGTCTCCAAGCAGTGCTTGAACAACAGTCCACTGAAGACACTGGAAACAGTTCCATGAACTTCAGTGGGACCTCTCACATCTTGTGTAGCACTGCAAGCAAAGAAGGCTTGATAGCTAAAAAGATGGGCTTTTAAGCCTAATTGGCTCCTCAGGTGTTTTTATGCAAAAGCAAAAGTTGAATTTTCTTTAATCCACTTATTGAGTGGAATGTATTGAATTTTCTTAAAGTAGAGATTATTTCAGCCTTTGTTTTTGCATCATTAAGCAGGTTTGTTTTTCTGTTTAATGATGGATTTTATAAAACTTCCAACAGCATTGTAAGTGTCCTCCATGTTCTAGTTCAATGTCAAACTACCTGAGACACTGGCTGTTTTCGGTGTGCAAAACTTCATCTGTCAGAGATGTATACAATGTCACAGTCACAATGAAGTGTTACTCTGAAAGCGACAGTGTACATTGGGGTTTAGATAAAAGGTGCACATTTGAAAGAAAGTTACCGTTCTTGTAGACTCCATAAGCAGAAATGGATAAAATAAGAAGTCATCGGATATGTAAGCCCAGACTATACAGAAACTGACCCAAACTCTTCCTTGGGTTTTGAAAAATTGATTAAAATATGTCTGCAAGTTATTTTAATTGATCATTTTTTACAATCCTTTTATTTATCCTTGAAAAAAAAAAAAAAAGGAATCCTCGGAGTCTTTCAGTCTGCTTGGAGACAGTAAGTATCAGAAATTTTTTTTTAAAAAAAAGAAACATGGTGTCATGGAATTTTCACATTACAAATGAAAATACAACACAAATAATGCTTTCTGATCTACCAATGAAAAGGATTGGAAAATAAAAGATTTTTGAAAAATATAATGAATATAAGAATATCTAAATATCTGAACATCTTGCTAAGTATGGGAATTTTGTAATGTTTTATCTACCTATCTGTAGTTTTTCAAATTAACTCATTATTTTGAATGGCTTTCACTAATTTTTTTTAATTAAATTTATAAATTTAAGTAATAATACTAATTGAGGAACATGATCAGTTTTCCAAAACTGTGCTATTTCCTTATTATTCACAAGATTGTTAAAAGATAAATTAAACTGACAAAGAAAAACATTGCAAAGAAATAAAGTAAATTCACTGACAGAATAACTTTCAGAAAGAAGCATAAACAATTAGGTATATTTAATTATTCTTTCAATAATGGATAACACAGTGAAGAAATGTATTTCTTTCATTAACCTACCCAGATCTACACACCATTTAATTCCTAAATAGAGGCTAATATATTTGTGTGTTCAGTCCAGAGCTTGTAAATGGCCACAAAGAAAAATAAGGAAAAGCTTCCTCTACCCAGAGTTTTGCCATTTGCTTACTAAAACAATGTGAAAAGTCAAATTATTACCTTCAAGAAGTTACCTGTTTAAAATTATTTTAATTCTCCTGATTTAGCAGCATTTCAAGATGAATACATATGCAAATAAAAAAAAAAAAAAAAAAGTTTACTATAGATATCCCTATAATCACTTGCTTCCATTCACCTATAATCCACTTTTTTGACCCAAGTGATCTGTTTTTAAACTGACTTTGTACATGTTCTCTAAAGATTTCTTTTTTCGAGGAACAATACTTGTAAAGGAGTGAAGGTTTTCTGAAGCTCAGCTTACACAGAAGGCAATAATATAAATTCTACACAAATATACACACAAAATGACACATACATACAGTCAATATACAATAAGCAGAACTTTGTGGATTATTCACTGAAGAAATAATTGTATCTAAAATTCAGATTCCTAGCTTTGGACTAAAAATAGCCTTCTATGGGCAAACTCAGTGTCTGTGAAAGCAGAAACCCTACCATCACCACATCAGTGCAGCGCATGGTAACCACAGGTCTCATCATCACATAATTAGGCAGTGAAACACATGCAATGTGTCACACATTCCCAGTACTATTCCCACTAAACCAGTAACTATATATCATAGCAAAGCATGGCCATTAGCATCCCAGTGAAAAGGTCTCCTATGTTGTGAAGTGGCTGTGGGAACTAGACTATGTTTCCAATTGTTCCTTTTACCTTGTCATAAAAGTATTAGTAGAAAATGCATTTCAGCGATATTTATTGATGAAAATGTTGATTTCAATAAAATTCCATTTTTTAAGAGAAAGGAGTCAGCACAATTTGATATAATGAGAATATCTCATTTATTTCAACATCTCCAGATGTAAAAGTTTCCTCTTTGGAATTAATATATTTTTGTACACCTTAAAAGAAAATATCAATCAAAATAAAACATTCAAATCAACCTGATATAATCACTTTCTTTTTTTTTTTGTGAGATATATAAAAACAAATGTATAAATATATATGTAAAAACAGTTAAAACAATATGTATTTTACCCACTTTGGGAATGGGAGAAAACCATGAGCTATGACCAATGCATAGCTAGCCAGGATAGTGTAGGAATGAGATAACTCCGATAAAGCAAAGAGAATTCAGAAAGATGCAAACCCAACAATCTCAAACACACTGTCTGTGGTGCGTGTAGGAGCACAAGATCATCCTCAAGACCTCAGGCGGCCAACGTTTGGCCTTTCCCCAACTCCACCACAATGAACCATTGCATGCTGACCCCTCAGCCACTGGCTTGCACTGAAAGATAGCCAGCAAACTACTGCCATATCTTCACAATTAACACCACACTAACAGCAATGTGTCTGCAATCCCAACCAGCCCTAGGAACGGTGCTCCCACTTGCCCAGAGTATTGTCTAGCCTTGTCAAAATATCTGCTCTTTGCTGAGGAACCTGACATCCCGTGGTGAGATGAATGTGGCCCCATGGGGCTCTGCCCAAAAGGACAGGCTGTCTCTTTACCTTCAGCTTTGAGAAGAAGGAGTTATCTCTCTTTCCTCAGGAAGCAGAAGGTCAGGGAACATCTGCATTTAAATAGAAAACAGTTAGGAGTGCTAACACCAGGAGCAGCTGATAATTAGGGATTATTAGCCCAGCAGTATGGAATGATTGATATAGAATTAAAGCTAATGACTTTAAAGATGATTAGGCGATTTTGTCACCAGTTGTTTACTTTGTCTATAGACACAAAAATCCGTTCACTTTAACCACTGCAGAGCTCTGTATGATGCCTTATGGAGTAGGAAAGAGAGTGCAAGCTGTGATGCTGTAATACGCTCTATGATATAAGGTGAGCACATAGAAGATACATGTTGAAACCTGAGAGAAAGCCTGGCATTTATCTAGGTAAGTAAGCTGCAGCACAGCTGAGGATTGTTTTGACTGTCTATTTCAGGCATTTCTGCAGCAGACTTGAGTAACATCTAAAACCTGTGTGGTTTGAGCTGAATTTACTTTTTTAAATGGCTACAAGAACCCGTACCATATTCCCATTTAGAGCAAAGTTCAGAAAATGTTTGGAGGCAAAAATATGCAAGCAAAAGTACAAAAAACCTTTCTAGGTGAAAATATCTGAGTGTACATAAATGAGGTGGTACAAGACTATCACTTCTGAAGAAAATCCAGATTGTGACCAGATTCAATAAGGAACAAGAGCACCCACTTGTATTTTCAAATGCAACAAGTCTTAATCACCTACTTAAGATAAACATGTGTTCTCACCTGCTTCCCTGAATGGAGGGGAAAACATCTTACTTCTCTAAGCGCCTTGCTGAACCAAATCTTCAGAAATGACCTTTGAACAATTGTAAATGGATCCTGAGTGAACGCTGAGTCAGCAGAACTGCTGGGACTCCTGGGCCTGCTTCTAGAACTCAGACAGAAAAATCAGCTCTTCTACATATGCCTTCAAGGGGTGGGAGATATTTTACCAATCTCACCTACGAACTCTTCGTTGTAAAGATGTGTCACACACCCCAGTTGCTTTACACCCTGAGCTCAGGAAGATAGGTGAGCTGGACATCGACGTTGCACATGAAGGGTTCTCCACTCCAGCAACGGGCAAATAATCAGGGGAGATGGTGCACCGGACGGCAGCCCCCAGAGGGAGAAGGGAAGAGGCAGGGAGGGAACAGAGAGCCATGCTCTACTCCATCTGTCATTGCTGCAGCCGCCTTGCAGGAGATAACCCTGTAATAGAAACAGGCTAATTTCTTTAGGAGCATCTCATTAGCCCCTCCCTTGCTAAGCTACCTCTCTATTAAAATGTGATAAATGAATTCTGCCATTCCCAGTTCCAGACTGTCCCCTTAGTTAAACGAAGATGAGTCATGCTGGCCAGGACTCAAGACAGAGATAATTATACATGGTCCAGGGGAAGTATTTCATTTGCTGACTGCAGAGCAACTCTATCAGGAGCAGAGATGGGATCTCCCATCCCTTCCATTGTTCTAGGAAATTCTGGACTGAAAATAAGAAGGTATGGAAAATGCAGGTTCCCTAGTGAAAATATTCTATACAGACTCTGCATAATGTTTCATTGTAGCCTACATACGACTGACTGGGAGCAATGAACATGAAGGGTCTTATTCTGGGACTGGATTGCAGCGCTGCATGGGTCTTCCCTTCTCAGTTCCCACCTGTGGTCACACAATAACCCCTGTGTGCAGGACAGTGTCTGCTAGTGCCACCCAAAGATGTGCACGCTGGCATAAGTGTCATCTTTGCCTGTTCATCAGAGTGCCTGGCTGCTCCAGCTGTGCAGAAAGGAGCTGCTGGAGGGCTGCTGCCAAGGCTCTGACCTTCCTTTCTACAGTGAGTAGCTTTTTCTGAGAGGGCAACTTACTCCTTCTCTGTGCACGGTGTGGATAGTTTTGAAGAGGGAGTCAGCATATAAGGGGATGCCCTTTGCATCTCTGAAGGAATAAAGGAGGATCAATATTAAAACCTATAGATCAAATTGTGATGTTCATATTATAACTCACCCTGAAACACTAAAATATACTAAGAAAAACTGTTCAAAATTAAAAAGGAAAGCAGATTCTACCCTGCATATTGGATTGTCCTTTCTACCTCTCACCCCGCACCTGGCAACAGAGGAGGGGGAATTTACGACTGAAATTTCAATTTCTACTTTCCTTCTTCCACTTGTACACACAGAAATGCAATTCCAACTTCCATCATACACACCTCCACACACAAACACACTCTGCTGACTTCCACTGGGCATTTCCTTTCTGGCAGGTTCCTTAGAATCTTAGAATTTGACTGATTTTTCTTTTAGCACTTTGCCCTCTTAAACACTGACATCATCTCAGAGCCTCTGCTACTTTTCACAGCCATCTAAGCAATGCATTGATGTCTCACCAGCTACATTTGAATTCAGTTTTGTGCAAGACAGAAGCATCTTCTAGGTGTGCTGGATTTTAATTGAGTAAGGAAAGAAACCAAAAAAAGTTATAAGATTAGTAATCTGAGAAACAAATTACCATATTTTATCCATCCTAACTTAAGTTAGTGTCATAAATAAAACAACCCTCTTCCCTCCCATAATCACTATCCTCCCTTCTCTTTTCTCAGAACAAATACTAACTGAGATTAGCCTTAAAAGATACATACTTTTATTTTTATTGCTTATATTTATATGTTACCTTTCATCTATATCACAAAGACAGCCACCTCAGGGAAAGTCTTGGTATTTTCCACTGTTCTGCTGTGCAATAGGTGAGAGAAAATTAAATTAACACCAAATGTCATATATGCTTGAATAATGGCCTTTTCCCGTACTTCTCACTCCCCAGATTTTGCCTTTAAACAGAAGCAGAGTCATTCTGTGCATGTGCACTGGCTGTAGCAGGCAAGGCCACTAGCATATGTCATACAGCATCTCACACAGTGGAGTCTGCCCAGGAAACCTGGGCTTGTAGCAAAACTCTGCTAGAACTAACATTGAAATTTGCAATCAAGAGATCAAGTGACTTGAAATAATTTGTCTAAGTGATAAAAAAACCCAAACCAACAAAAGTACTGGTGTACCCCCTCCTTTCTGCTCTACCCTATTTACTTTTCTTTTCTGGTGCATTCTCCCATATAGAAAGAGTGTTTTCAGGCTAATAGTCATTGCATTAAAAAGAGGATCAGCACATGTAAAAAGCAGACTTGAGGTCTCTGTGAGAGAGCATGATTCAGGTAGGTGATTGACTATGTAACAGAAAGAAAAAGGAAGAAGAAATCATGAAGGCAAATATCTCTGATCCTCTCAAAGACTGTCTGTCCAACTTAATCATTGCATTTACAACCCAGACTGCTGCTTCAGTGAGCAAAGAGTAACTATGCAGCCTGCAAAGAGTAACTGTACAGCTTGGCCATAGCCGTGTAGAGGTCAAACTCTCCCAAACATCCACCAGAGCTTTCCTACACCACCAGCCTGGCTGGTTGCTGGCTGGCTGAACCGAGGTCACAGAACAATGATCTCATTGCTGCCATCCGTAGAAGCAAAGACCTGACTAGAGAACCCTAGGGAATGCAAGGCATAGGAACCAATGGCATCGTATCTGAGCAAATATAAAATGCTCGGCTGTGTAAATGATATGCAGAACCTAGAACAGAAAGGACATAATCCATTTGGAGAAAGAAGGGGAAAGAGTTATCAGATGGGAGGAGGGTGCTACCACTAAGACAATTAATCTGGTTTAGCACCTGCTCTCAAGTTTGCCATTGAAATGAGAACAGCCCAGACAAATTGTTCTAGTTCCTTACAAATTATTGACCTCTGGTACTCAGATACAAAGTAGAAGGCATGGGTGGCAGTGCTCTGCTGGTTTCAATTAAAGCTTTGACCACAGTTCCCATGCTCTTCCAAGATAATATCCTAACCACAGGCCTCTAGGAGAGCTCTGCCTCCATCTCCAAATCTGTTCTAGATGTGTGAAATAGCCAATGGGGCTTGGAAATTATGTCTCCTTGTTGCAGTTTGCTAATTCCCCAGCTGCTGAGCTATGCACACTTTCTTTCCAGTTGTCTTCCGTATTCACTTTATGCAATGTTATACAATATGGCTTCTTCTATGGATACTTGTGGAACTCATTGCCTTTTTGTGTATTTGCATGATCCAAATTGGGGTTCATGTGCTGACATTTACCAGAAGAGAATGAGAAAAGTGGAAGGTGATGCATTATTGCAAGGTATTGTCTAACTTGCACATATGTTCAATTTAGAAAGGGGCTGTACTCAGAGGTGTTAAAAGGTTACTGGCTTCTGAGTGCATTTGGGAAGTTTGCAACAGAGAGTTGCTGTTCGATTTCTCCTGGAAGTGACTTTTTGTCTTTAATAAAAGTAGAACTATGCTAAGAATCCAGGTAGGTGATTTGTGAATTTTAAGTACAGTGCTGCCTCTATTAAACCTCCACAGGTTACACCTCCAGATCTGTAATTTTAGGTTCTCTTCTCATATTAACATTCCTAGGTATATGGCATAACCTACTACTCATGTTCTCATTTAATAGTTTGACTCTATATCCCTGTTAAAAAAAAAGTTTCACTTAAGAGACACGTATACACAGAAAACTACACAGAGGTCCATTTATCTATCTCAGGAGGCTGAAGAGCCAAAAATGACAACAGAATACGAGTCAGTACCTCTGGAGTGGCTGAATATTTCCAATTTGATTGCTGAAAGCCTAGTGCCAATCTCTTTATTCAGAAGATAATCTGTGCATCGCATTTGGGCTGTACATTTTGCTTTTTTCATCAGCTGTACAGAAAATATAATCGATGCAAACCAGAATATTTTTGAACAAAGCTTTTATAGGAAATTCCATGTAAGAATTTGATAATTGTTCTACCCACATAATGCAGTGGTCAAGAATGAGTATGCCCTGCTTCTCTTAATTTCTTCCTCCAATTCTGCCATCCTGTGCAAGAGACCTGGACACTGAGGCAGTATAAAGGGGCTGAATGAAATGCCCATGGGCAAAAAACTCTCCAGTTGGTAGGCAACTCCCTCTCAGTCCCAGCTGTCACAACCTGACTCTTGCCCTGTGCCTCTCCCCTGGCCTGGGAGAGATGATATCTAGCAGTAACAGAGACACATTATGCTAAACATTTTGGCTGGCACAGGGTCCATTAAAAGATTTCAGTCAAGCAGTGGAATTAGAGCAGCCCAGGTGACTGACATCTGAATTTGGGTTGGCCCGGGTCATAAGCGAAGTATAAATGGACTTATCAAGATTGCAGTAGGAGTACAGAGAGTGAGTGATGTGAGCGTGCCTTGATGTGTCAAAGGAAATCCCTTTATTTCCATTTTTGCCCAGAACTTGCATCAGTATTTATAAGTAATTCCATTTTTATTCTAAAATATTGTGACCAGAATGATCACACCACTTCTGTTCTACCTCCATGCCTCCCTACATTTTCATGGAGCAAGACACCCTCAAGTGAGTATGAGAACAGGCAGTGAATTAAAGCACAGTTTAAACGAAAACGAAAAATAAACAAAAAGTGGTTTCTGCTACATTTTATCATTCTTATTCTGCAAATATATGCACAGTCAAGAATTATCAGAAATGAGGCATAGATTGTGAGTGGAAAAAAACCCTTCCTTATGTTTATGTAGGTGTGTTTATACATATGTGTGTGTGTGTGTGTGTGCATTCATATTGTAAGCAAAGCTGCCACCATTTGTACTAATCACAGACTAATCACAGAGGTCCAACCTGTGGCCAGTCCCACTCCAGGACAGGCTGCAGCTATTACCACCTTGAGAAATTACCATTGCCACAACCACTAACACATTTTTCCAATTAGTTTGATGGAGGAAATGAGAAATTTTTCTTCATTAATGCCTCTCTCTCCTCCTCTCCTTGCCCATCCATTTTATGCTTCCTGATGGTGCTCAGGAGGCCGCCGGATTCCCTCCAGCACACTTCCTGCTTCCACCCAGCAGGAATAAACTGTTACCGCTTTGTTTGAAACGATTCCTGAGAAGTCGGATTCCTCTCACCAAAATGTGAATAATTGTAGCATTTGACTCTCAGCTTCCTCCTCAGGGATCCTTCCGAGTTAAATAGTTATCGAATTTATCCTGACAGAGATCGCCAAAGAAAACTTTATTTGAAGGACAGAGGGGAGAACAAACTGTTTGCTGAACTGAAAAAAGTCTGAAATACTATAAAGGGAGAGAAAAAGTCTCATAATGGAAGGTGGAAATCTGGGGCAGACAAATCAGGCCATAAAATGTAAGATCAACACAGCAGTGGGAAGCAGGAAAGCATATCCTGGGCCAAACATACCAAAGGAGACTATTACACACACTGACCTCAGATGCCATATACAACATGCATCTGCAAACCACCTCATACTTCAAGGTCCCACTTTACACTAAGCTCAACAAGTCCATGCTCAAAAGGAAGAGTGCCTGAGTCAACACTGTTAAGTGTTCAGTGTACGAATCTCAGATACAGACATCTTCAACCCTATGTATCCAGTCTTTCATTTCTAAACTATTGCCACTGTCTTCCCCCTTTTAAACACCAAGAACATGGTTCTAAATCAGGAAAATGGAGTCATCTTATTAAACACGTCTGTTTAATGCATGCCTTTTAATCATGCAACAGCTAGCCCAGTGAAGAGGCAAAAAAGTATGGCTCTGAGAAAGGCAGTTTGACTCTCTTTTGGACCATGCACCATCAAGTACTAACAAGGCTCCTTGAATAACAGGTAAAGTGCTAGTGAGCTCCATCAAGACAGGTGACTTTAAATTTCACCCTCACTTACAAGTGCAAACCTCAGATGTGTTTTTCAGCCCTTCTGCTTTCCATCTGAACCAGACGAGCATAGGTACTTAAGAGAAAGTTGCTCTCCAGGTGTTCTAGCAACAGTTGTCTGCAAAAGGTGTCAGAGATTTTACAACAAAGCCTGTTTTCCGTTAGATTTTTGACTTACCTGTGAAATTGGTAGGTGGTCCACTACACTGAGCTGTGACATCACATCATGGCTTGCACATAAACTGAGTGTCAGCTGGCAATAGTAATGATGTTGGCATCAAAAGCCTGCTAGAGGATCGTTTTTGTCAAGTGAGCTCGTTGAACAATAGCAGGTAACATACAGTCCTCTTGCTACAAATGACTGAGAAGCACAAGACTTTCAGCTTTACCTCAGCAGCCCATCTTTCCGGGTTTTTCCCTACAGTTACAAAACGTGCATATAAGCATCAGTGGGCTGTAAGACTTCTCTGCTTTTGCAGAAATGCCATGATCTTTGTACACATTACCATGGTAGCCATGAATGGCAGGTACTTTACTGACTGACCTACTTCAGACCTGCGTCGCCACAGAGTCTGAATAGCTCACAAACAGATTGAAGTATGTGTCCTCACATTTCTCTAGTGATGTAAAGCAATACTGCTGTCACTCTGGAACTTAGCCTACTGAGAGGAAAAAAATGCACCATTAAACATGGCCCCTACCACCAACCCATTCTACATACTAGAACATCAGAGGTCCTCCTCACACCCTATCTGCAAGCACTCAGAGGAACCTTGACCAACAAAAGCTGGGTCTCTGTTGGCAGTCAGGTGCTTTGTGTGTTAAGAACCAAGGCTGTGGCCTGGGCACTAGGGTAGCAATCAACATCACCACTGCCCTGCTCCACTCTCATGGCTTTTCAGAGTCCCTGACCTGGGCCAGTAGCTTCAAGCCAATGTCCTTCCGCTATACTCACAAGTGAGTCATTGTCACAAGGAACTGGTGATGACACCCCAAACCACCTTGCAGACAAAAGCTTCCATTTTCCCCCTGAATTTTCTGCACCAGCTGATGCAGCTTGTGAGAACTCAGATTCCCTCAAAGGCAACAGTAGAGAGCATGGTGGTTGGGAGACCTACACCTGCTGACAGATTTGCTATGCTGTCTAAAGACACCATAAGGCATATGGAGGGCAATGTAGGATTAAGAAATGTGTAACAGAGCTACTGGCCTGGAGGTACCTTGTGCCTTTGCTGAAGTTTAGCTAAAGAGTAGGAAGGACAAATGAACATCAGAATGAAAACAGTGGCAAACATCACTAGCTCTGCTGACCTTTCTTTTCATACCTACATGTAGTCTCCTGGTATTTTACTTACAGAGTCGCACCCTACCTAACCTTTCATGTGTTCCCTTCTCCTGTTAAGGAATGCTCAGCACATTGTGTAGACACTTCCTCCATTGGGAATAATTGGAAATGTCAGCAGTGCTATCTGATCTGAGAGAAGCAGAAACCTCTAGGGAAAGAAAAAGGCTTTTACTGAAAGTGGAGGTATGAAGATGTGACAGTCAAGCCCACAGAATCTAAAATTTCTTCCTACTTCTTGGAGCTATTTCTTATCTTTCTACTGAGATGTAACCAGGCTGCAGATAACTGCAAATAGTTGGACATTATAAGAAACAGAGTTCAAAGTTCTGTTCTGCAGCATATTTTATCATTTTTTCCAAGTTTCACATTAGGATTTCAAGGGATCTCTAGGAAGAGTTGTATTAGTGCCTGAGGGACATTAATGACCGTGGTCAGAAAATTGAGGTCTTTAGTCTGCCAAGGGAAGGAAGGAAGTAGGAAGACGCTAGACCAGATTTTGGCAGTCTTGTGGTAGAAGTCACGTATGAAATACAAAATCAAGATTAGAGTCAGACATCAGAAGAATCATTTCACTATACACAAAGATTATACTGATAATTAGGTACTTTCCACAGAAAAGTCTCCCATATTACCTCTTACAATTTGGACTTTCCTTTCCATGCTCACCTGAGAGAATGAATGAGAGTGCCAAGGTAGGTAGAGGCAAGGGTAGAGTTCAGTCTGTGTCCTTGGTGAGTTTAGAGAATTCAGATGTTTGGGATCACCCTCTTACCTCCCAAATATCCATGAACCAGAAGCAGAAGGAGAAATATGAGGCAATCTCCTAGATTGGTGACCTGCTGAGCAATGGAGTGGCAATAGAAGAGTGGCTGCACCTGTCCCCCCTACACCACAGCATCCACACGTTGATTATTACTTTGCCAGATAAGAAGTGTTTTTCAACAAAGGACATTCAAAATCCATCCCTTTTCTACCACAGAGCATTCATAACAGTACACAAAAATGTAAGAGCACTCATGCTGGATCAGATGATCTCTGCAGATACCTAGGGAGCAGTGCAAAAGTGCAGCAAATGTAAGTGATTTCTTCAGTGCTTCTTGCAAGCTTAGTAATGTGAGACTCAGAGACCTATGAAGTCAAGCATGGTTTCTGTGAATAGAGTGACTCTATGGACTTATGCTCCAAGAAATTATGCCATCTTATCTTGAACCTATGAAAGCTTTTAGTGTTCACATCAACTTGTTGCAAGGAGCTTTGCAGCTTACCCAGCCTTTAATGAAAGAAGAAATATTTTTCTATTACTAGTCTTCCCATATTTCAAACATAAACCTTTCCTGTCAGTGTTCTCTGATTTCACAGGCCCTGGTGTGGTTTGGGAGATACAGACGTCTCTTCTCTTAGCTTCCTCCCTTTCTTCCTCATTCATACAAGACAGATAAATGCCATACTGTGGTGCTCCATCCAACATACCATCAAGGACATCAATCACATAGAAAAGCTTCACACAGCTCTTTTACCAACTACTTCTGTTAAATGTTATTGTAGATACTACTAACCAGGGATAGAAAATGGCACCCTGGCAGCTGCAGGTTAATTTTCAGTGGCTTTTTCCATTCTAGAGGTTGCCTTTAGAAGAATAAATTTGGTCCCTTAAGGAACATGCAAAAACTATCTACAGGGCAAGAGACGTGGCATTTCCCAACACACCACAGAGGAACAACTGATCATGGTCTGCAGCTTAATCCAGTACACAGAATTCTTATGCACAGCATCAACTGATATAAGCAGTATCTCATGACACCTTTCAGCTGTCTATTTCTGCCAGGTTTGGTAGACTGTGTATATGGGGCGATTCGATAAAATACAGAGTTGCCACTACCTACAGATCCTGTTTTTTGTGGGCCAATGCCGCTGTAACTCACTCTCTCTGTAGCCTTCCTCCTTCTAAGGCTCAAGCTTTGTGCTCCAAGGATTAAAGGTCCAACTCTGATCTGACACAGCTGTGTCATCTTGGCTTGGATTTTTCATGAAATCACTTACCTCTGAGAAATAGCTGTGAGAAAGTCTGTCAAACAGAGTTCTGCAAGACAAGAAAGGTAAAATTATAGAAAGAAGTAGGATTGTTGGGCCAGAGACTGCAGGTAACTCAAAGATTCAAGAAGAAAAACACCAAAATGGAAAGGTATAAAATCCTAAGGGAAAAAATAGGGAAATGGCACCTCATCAACACAGAGAATTGACTTGAGGGAGCACAGGGATTGACTCTTCCCCTTCTGACTGATGCCTGCTTGGCCAGGCAAGACTGTTTGGGTGCTTTATCAGGGTGGTGAGCCTGCCAACATTTAACCTAGTAGCTCTGTAAATCTTCTCTCTGTCACGAATGTTATCCAGTAAATATTTGCTTTATGCTTTTAAGTTCTGCTTGCAGCGTCTCTTTTGCTGACAACTAAGGTGCCAAAATAAAGTGTCTCAAAGAGGGAGGGTTGCGCTGTTCAGGGTAGAAATAAGGCACTCAGAGAAACATGCAGCACATTAGCAGATGTAAGGGAGTGAGGCAGGCTTTAGCACTTGGGACTTTTAAGTGAATGAGACTGGTAACTTCTTCCTAGTCCAGGATTTTTACCCAGTATTTTCTTGTTATTTGTTTGTACAGTCACTGTGCACAAATAACTGTCATATTCTTGAGCCACTATCAAGACTGAAAATATATGTAGACTTTAAACTCAAAATCTGTTTGCAGGAAACCAATACTGTTACAGAGGCAAATACAGTATTTTTGAGAATGAACACTACTTCCCTAAGGAAGAGAAAGAGGTAAGACACAGGGCAACTGTCACTTTAATGTACCCACTTTTGTCTGATGGAACTATCTCAGTCATTTGGGATAACATCATAACACAACACCGTCAGAAAATCAGTGTCCCCTGCTCTGACCATAAATGCTTTGTCTGTTGTGTAGCAGCAGGGGATGATCATGTGTCTCAGATACATTAATGCCTTAGTCCATTCTCATTATTCATCAACTTATGAAAACACTAAGTTTCCCTTCATGGTGAAACCCTAGTGAAGAGTCAGTGGGAGACAGAGATGCATATGGGGCATGGTGGCAGAGAGAGTCAAAGGCACTGTTTCATATGCCAGTGGGGAAATTATTTAGTCATGTGTGCATCACATGTGATAAATGTTGCTATAAAAGTCCTTTCCAGTTAGTAACTAATTTTCCAAATACAAATGTTTCCTCTTCTCACAAGAGAAAAGACATTGCACTCATTTGTAGGCTCATGCCTACTCAAAGCTTCCCCTTCACCCTAATTGTACATTGTGTCCACTTGAATTCTCTTGTAGCAGCAGCCTTCAAACAAATACTCAGTTGCGCCCATGTACAGGGAGGATCTCACCCAGCTGTTAGCCATGGAGGGCAAGTGTCATGTAGGGTAGGCATATAAACACTTGCCAATTCATTATGCTATCTGCCAGCTTACTTTCATGTAATTCTCCAAAAATGATTCTTCAGGATGGCCTTATATAATCACTGTGTATAGTCAAGAGAGAAAACCCACAGCAACATAAACATTAGCCTCAGTACAGGCTTGCAAATGTTGTTACTGTCAGTAAATGTTGTTAGTAATCCCAGCAATAAAAATAAAGAAAATCAACATGGTATTTAATGAGCTTTTGCCTTGTACAAAAGTATAGGAATCCAGATACTGGGCGTGGAGATGTATGTGAGACAAGTGATCAGCCTGCAAGCCCATGGCATCCCACCTGGGGTTTCTGACTTTGATGGAAAGTAATGAGAGTTTGGCAGCTTTGGCCAAGTATCCAAGTGCTCTTGTAATTGCTTCACAACCCCCCAGTCTATCTGCCACAAATGTGTGTCTGGAACACCAGAGTCCCTGAGCTAAATCAACAGGGTTGATGTTAAGTCAAAATTGACTTTCATGGCTTCTGGCTACATTGACCCTCATACTTGCAGCCAAGACTCAACGCCCTACCAATAAAAAGTACTAAAGTTCATCTTCAAAGTGCTAATACATACTGAGGGTAAAATGCCAGCACAGCAGACCTTCAGCACAAGAACTTCCTTGACAGACTCCACGTACTTCAGCTAGTGATCTTTTAATAGTTATTTTCCTGTCTTTATGTTATGAAAAGCATAGTCCAGTTATAAGGGGTCAGACTTCATGATAGTTGTCTTGAGCTCAACAGTTTAAGTTACAGATTTGAGTTACTTTATTCCAAGCATATAGGTGTTCTCTGGGTTGCTCAGTCTGAAGCAATGCAGTGTCAAGGCTTCTCAGCACCGGTCAATGCCTCCTTCCAGAATGATGAACTGGAGCTTGGTCAGCCACTTCCTTTAAAAGAGAGATAGAGAGGAGATGATATGAGATGAAGGAGAACTGGGATGAGAACTGGGGGCTAGGAGACCAAGGCTTGCTGTTCCTCTGGAGCCATGGCTGTTGTTGCTGGGAAAGGCCATCAGCCTATCAGTGGCTGTCCTGTCTCCTTCAGCAGCGACCATTTCAGGCATCAAGCACAGGCAATACAGCCAGTTGGGTTGTGCTGCTGTCCACAACTGCTGTTTTAGCAATTGTCTGCTTTGTCTGTTCCTCCTTTCAATCCTGTGTGTTTTTCCTACTTCTCTGACAGGACTGTTGAGAAGTTACTGATTATTATTTCAGGCCCATGTAATATCATCAAACTATGAGCTTTTGTTGCCATGTAAGGATGGTTAATTTAATGACAGGAACAGAGGCTACCTAAAGTGCAGATGTAAGCAGAAGTCCTAGCAGACAGCTACACTTTCTGATTTGGTGTCCATATAGTTCACAATTTACAACTCATCCTGGTTTGGAAATTAATTTCTATTTTGTAAGGTTAATTTTCAGCTAGATCAGTTTACTGAACTGGTTCTCTGTGTGGCCACAAGAAAACTAAACACCAGCAGTGGGGAAAAGCAGGAACATATGCAGCAGCCCAGGCTTGTATCAGCTTAAGCACCCACAGAGATTGGCTACATATACAATTTCACCTAATTACTGTACTATGGTCTTAGACCAAATTTAAAAACATGCCCCATTAAAGTGGAAATCACCCCACTACTCATTAGCACCATCAGGCTTCAGACTGCCCAACAGAGTACACATCCTTTGGAGAAACGAAAACATTTATAGACTCTTGATCAGCACTTGATGAAACTGTGCAAATATAGCCCTTTCAACTCTTGAAGTCATTTCTATTTCAGGGTTTTACTAAGGGAGAATTTTTTTTTAATGAACACAGAAAGCAATGTAACACATTTGGTTGACAGATGAAGGTATCTGAGCCTGTCATAGGTGTTCAGTCTGTGTGCTTTGGTCTTGGTACATTTTGTGGCCAAATAATTGGAAAAAACCATAGATTTTTTTTTCATGGAAGGAGAATGTGGGACTACTTAACTCTAGATTTTCTAATGGGAAGAAATACTGAGAAAAAGAAAGAAGACTGAAGCTTAGGCACATTCCTCACTGGAAGAAGCTGCTTTTCATCAATAGCAAAACAAACATCCAGTTGCCTGAATATTCATGAATAGCAAGAAGTGGTGTGAGTGAGCTAACCATCTATCATGAATTTGTGACCCAGTTGCCTTGACTGGGGCTGCGATTAACAACTTCTTCACCTTGGCATTCTCTAATATGCTCATCACTGTGACATGGAGTGCCTTTTTTGGCTTGATGCATTGCTGTGGAGGGGTACATTGCTTGTTATGAAAGCCTTGCTGACATTTATGTTTTTGCACTGAGTGGAATAAGCAGGCACATTATTAGCCAGATCTCAGTCAGGCCATAACAAGAGAGGAAATCTAACTCTCTCCTCTCACTCCATTCAGCTCTCTCTCAATCTCAGGGGATTCATGTATTTCCTCCAAATCTAAGCTGAAGAACAAGCAGCTACTTGAGGCTTGTAACACAATTTTTTTTGCAAGTAATGACCCAGTCTCTCCCTTTTCAATTTTTGAACCCAGTTTGAGTGCAAGTGAATGTTGTTTCCCACTTCTTTTAGTCTAGCATGGTACCACAAATCATAACATTCCCACTCCTTGTTTAAGCTCTCTTGTAGGCAGCTGGCAACAGAAATAAGAATCCTAGGGCTCTTTACATAATTTCTCACAATGTCAAAGGAGCATTAACAGAGACAGAAATCATAATGGACTATTCTTTTCCAGCTGTGCCAGAAGTCTATATATTCTCTTGGTGCATAAACAGTGGAGCACAAAAATACTAAAGAAATCCATGGATTAAAACTGACAAATTGAAGCTGCTTTTAGGAAATGAAATGGAAGATCACTAAAAGTGGACAGACTAGTTAGGCCGAAAGAAGAAATTACTCAAACCTTCCCAAACCAACTGGGCTACACAAAGTGCTTTAACATGTTGGCAGACATTAAAAATAGGGAAGGTACATTAGAGCTGCCAGTGCATTGCGGCTTCCCTGGCTCCAGCAGGATTGCTCCCTACCTGAGACTCCCTAGTATAACTGGAAGCCCAGTTTTAAGTGAACCAAGCGATGAGTCTGCTACAGCAGCTTCCTTTGGGAAAATGGTTTTACAGTCCCAGTAAGTCTTACCATTAAGAATGCTTCCTGGCCTTCACAGTGAATTTTCACAGGCCTTGATCTTCATACACACAAGCAAGTTAACTTAGTGTTTTTTCTTTCCTTTTGTCTGCAAATCACAGTCAAAACAAGAAGCAGAGGTTGTAAAATTCTTATAGGATGGGTTTTGGAGTTGGGGTTTTTAGTATCTCTAATCCCACAAAAATGGAAGAATTGCATCTCTTTGACTACCTCCACTCCATCATCTCTGCCTTGAAAGTTCAGCAAAGCTATCACAGATTTTATCCTCATTCTCTGACTAATGCCGCTGTCATCAGCCTTTTACTTCTTTAACTGACCACTACCTACACAGTTTGGCTTTAATACCCAAATAATTTTTCTTTCCCAGTGTTCCAGGCCTTCATCAAATAAAATTTAAATCTTTCTTAAAGACTTGTTTTCTTGTAAGATCATAAACTTTAATCTTCATCAGTGTATGGCATGTACATAATTCGATGTGACATGCAGACAGATAAGTAGTATCCCAAGCTAACACCTCCCCATGTAGTTTTCCTCTTTGGACACATTGATTTTAAATCCCTCCCCTGGGTACAGCCTCTCATTATTTGCTCCTTTCAGAGGGGCAACTCTTTGTTTACTAGACAATAAATAACATCACTAGTGCAGAAAATAAAGACAGACTTTTAAAGAAACTAAATGCAATCAAATTACTGTGGCTGCAACCTGTATTTGTCATGGGTGTCACATGTCTGTCTCATTCCCTCTTTGTTCCAGGAGGGCAAAAGTCAACAGCAACAACAAAACTAGACATGATCCATGTTTCTCTTCCCTTGGGCTATTAAAAATATACAAAGCAATAGCATGTTTGTTTGGGAATATTGAACTGTTGTCACCCAAAAGAATCTGGTCTTATCTGAGTGCATTTACTTTCCATCTTTCTGTCTTCTCTCTCTGCACCCAAGGAATGTGCTTTGTGACTCTAGTCAAGTGAAACCCAGAGTGTCAGCTGTAGAGGGGATAGGTGAAACACCACCACCTACTCAGAAAGGCATATCTGAGCTTTCATTTAAACTTGTCAACAAACATAAAAGCTTCTCCATCATTTTGCAATTTGCCCTCTTGTAAATTTCTCAGTTATTCTGTTCTGCTCTTTTTTTATGCACCCCTCTTCTTTCAGTGAAATTGGCAATGGCTTTAAAAAAAAAAAGTCTATTTGATGTTTTGGGCTGCTGAAACAGAAGAACAGATGGTAGCAGAGACTAACAAGAGACCTCTGTAGACAATCCTCAAAAAAGAAAGGCAAAAAAATTGTTTGAACCATCAGTATTAACAGAAAAAGAAAGAAAAAAAGTCCTATGATCTGCCTCTAAAATAATCCGTTCACTGTAGGAGCATATGTATGTATTGTATTACCAGTAATTTAATGGTGGACAAAGCTAAACGATCTCAGCTTTTACATATGCTAAAAGCAAGAGTTACCATGGCTCAGCTGACTTTTAGGAGCTTGTTCAGCTGCACTAAATCATAAATTCAAGCTCCAACATAGATTAGTTAATCCAGTGCAATGTTTCAATGCACTAAACTGAACAGAACAGAAGAAAAGGAGCCCCGTTGACCTCCACGACTGATTGTTCACTAACATCTTTAAAATTGTCTGCCTAATTTCTTACATTGTGCAATGCAGCTCAGAAATCTTTGACTCCAAGATAGATTTCCATTACCTGAGTCCAGCAAGAAAACATTATTAGTAGAAGAAAAAAATATCTACTTTCTAAAACAACAAAAAAAAAGAATTTACATTTGCACTACGTATAGACTGATCATTCTTCCTATACACCCAGGCTTATCTCTGCCATATTATTCCTAAGTGATTTCTTCTTATCCTTATTTCTAGTTACAAATACAATTTTAGACCTGACAAACTTCTCATTACAATTTTCCTTGAATCAGATAACCTCTTATGAGAGCTTTTATCTCAAAGAATAAGCACTTTCTGACCAACAGAAAAGTTTTATTGGATCATCTGTGTATTAATCTAATAATTTTCCAGCCTCAAATTGTGATGAGGCAACATATCAGACCTTACACCATGGAAAAAAACATACAGCTGTTATGCATAACAGTAAGAGTAAAAAAGACAGTTCAAAATCTGACAACCGGGGAGTAACTCTCACTCTGACTCTGTTAAGAGACTATGAGTTGTATGAAGTATCATAGCACGTAGACATTTTCTTTCCATCTTTGGAGTGCCCTACAAGAACATAACCATGATACATAATTCAGTTGTATTATTATTTATTTAATTTCCCCAGAAGAAGTTATTTTGCAGAAGAAATTTAACCTCACACAATGACCCAGGCTGCTTTCTCCACTTTCTCTCCTTGTCAATTTCTAATCTGTACTCTTATTACCAACAAATACAATTAATTGCACCTATCCAGAAAAGAAAAATTGTGTTTCAAATTATCACAGATCATTTTCATTGAACTTTACCACCGGAGACTCAGAGAAACAAACACAGATAACCTGCAAATTCCAAGGAAGGACTCATGAATATGTAACCTCCAGGCATCTAATGATTTCCAGGTGTCCATCACCCACTAGCTCATCCTCAACTAATTAGCCAGCTGGCCAGGTTTGTCAACAGCAGTAGAACAGTACAGGCATAGCTTCAAGGTGGGCTGTATTGTTGGACTTCCAGCTCTTTTTAAGCTCAGAGAAAGCAGGTAAACTCCTGCTATGGAAAGACTGTTTCCTACAAGTAGAGGCATACCAAAAACCCAATTACATAATATATCCAGTGTTATCCTTGAAAAGACAGCAGTAGTCTTGGTGAAAGACAAATGCACCACTTTCATCTTCTTATCTCAGTAATCAGATGAAGGAACATAGAAATTGTGATAGGAATAGCTGAATATCCTTCATGGTAAAATAAAAACTCACCTGTAGACAATTGACTTTTCTTTAGAATGTGATTAACGAGAAGATTTGTTGAGTATCTTCCTTATTCAATTTGTTTATTTTCTTTAGTTTTAGATGTTCGCGTCTCTATTTTGTACATCATGATACAATCTGAAGATAGAAGGAAATGATTACCACTTGTATTAATGTAAGAGATGAACCACTAAGAAAAAGGAAAATACTACAAATCTCTCAAGAAGATGTTTTTGATGATCCACTGGAGCATAAGCATCTGAAATTAGTAGAGAGAAGGGGAAATGCAATGGAAGTTTTTGGAGCAACCAGATCTACATTGATTGGTTAAAAGAAGGCATGTTGTTTAGAATTATCAGGCAGTGGATACCAGTGATTTACCCCAATCACAAATCAGAAACAATACTGTACCAGTCAGTGAGTAAAATGAGTTTGCTTAACTGTAGAGGATGCAGCTGGGTAGCATTAGAAATCAGTAAATTCGAACCAGTCATGTTGCATCATGTTTGATACAATCAGAAACCTTTAAATATGGGAGTTGGAAATATCTTTAAATTATTTAACCCTTTAGATATTTATTCTTTTTAGTTACTACTTAAGAGAAAAACATGGACTTTGAGATAAAAACAACATGTGACAACTGTTTTGTGTTTTTACTAGAACAGATCCTATCAGAACTGAGACTGTTCTGGTACTCCCAGGGTATTTAGTTTCCATTAAAGCAAACATCCCTTGCTACTTCTGGTTTTATTTTCTGGTCTGGAACAGATCCCAACAGCTTCTTTTTAACTAAAGCACATTTTTGCTAAAGAATCATTCCAGGAAGGAACAGAGTCTTGCTTTTGAGACATCAAGGAACAGAGAATCCACTGTTGTCCTTGGTTATATTTTCCTACTGCTCCAATTTTTTTCTTTTTATCTAATTTCATTTGTTTTATATTTCTTTCTGGCTGCAGTTTATATTTTTGGACTGTCATTATGTTTTCCCTCACTAGATTAAAGAACTCTTTACCACCAGGCATTTTCTTCTCAGGAAAGTACTTACTTACACACTGCAATCAAGTCACTCCTTTAGGAAAAACTAGAGATTGAGCTCTTAAGTCTCTCGGTATAATGTTTTTCTCTAGCACTTCAATTATTTTTTCAATGTTCTCTTTAAAGCGTAGACACCTTGGCTAGACTCAGTATTGGCTCCCACTACGCTATGTACAGAGTAAATCCTTTCCTAATCCTGCTTGTTACGCTTTCTTACATTTCCAGGGACTGAGCGTTTTTGCTGTTCAGGTTTTTTTTTTTTCCCCACAAGAGTGTTCTGGGAGTCTCATGTCCCATAGCTTTTCAACTCTAAGCCCTTTGTCTTTTCCTGTGTCACTACTTCCTGGGAACAGAGATTCTGTAACTTCTGCCTGCATACAGTTTTCTTTACATACAGGTTTGACTTAGCTTATTTGAACTTCCATCTCTCTCATGAATGGGCCTTATTTTCAATGTAATTCAGACCACTTCTTATGACTGCGCCCGTCTCACTGGTATTTACCATAAGTCAATTCTTTGCATCATCTTTACATTTGAAATCATCAAAGATTTAATATTTACTGCTAGAAGACTGCGAAAAATGCAAGTGGCTTGCATCTAGTACTGATCATCACACAACTCCACCAGAGATCATTTAAATAAAAATGTAGGCTACAGGTGGGTTAATGAAAAATAAAGTGTCCTGTTGTCCCCTTAACCTTGGAGAGAAGGTAAGGCAGAAGCAGAATTTACTTCAATTCACAAGAAAGAAGCAAGGAAAACAAGTAACTGTGTTTCTTCTTGTGTCTCTCATTACCTGCAACCTGTTCATAGGATTCCTATGCACAAAGTTCACCCCTGTTGTGTTTTTTAAAAACACAACAGTATTTATTGCTCTATTATAGCCTTGCATAAGCAGTTCCTAGCATAAGCAGTTACAGTTCCTAGCATGAGCAGTTACCAGTGTATTGTTTTCCCTTTGTGAGAGTCTTACCACCCCGACTGTGCCAGAGACACCTCTGAGCAGGAGGGTGATGATCAGCGGGGTCAGAGCAGAGAAGGGAGGCAGGCGCAGCACCTTCAGGGCGTCCCCTGTTGTTCGTAGAGTGAGCTCTGGGTCCTTTCTCTCCCCTCCGCTCCGAGCCGCCTCTGTTTATCCCCTCAGCAGATTCAGTGGCAGAGTACTGCCCAGGTGTTGGTGTACGCGTGGCCAGCGCACGCAGCAAGGCCTGCCAAGTCCGTGCCCTGCTGGCTAACGGCGGTTCCTGGAGAGCAGCAACACACTGCTCAATAACAACCCTCCTGGCTCCCCTCTCTGAGATAACAACCCTCCTAGCCCCCCTCTCCAAGTTCACGTTCTTGTAGCTGTGTGCAGCTTGTAATTTCCCACAGTGGCCCTACATGGACCATCACTGAAATCCTTCACATATTACCTTAAAAACATTTTCTCATGAAGATGTTTCTCCATCACAATGCTTTTGAATTAGTGGAGGGTTTGAAAATTTATTTAAGTCAATACCTCACACTTTGCATGTTTTCCACAAAGAACTGAATCTGAATCCCATTTGTCCTCTTTCTTTGAGGCACCAGAAATCAGAATCTATATTCTGTACCCTGTTGCAAGGAGAGGTTTTGTATAACAGAATAAAGCACAATAAGAGTTAGAGAGACATTAATTGGAGGATATAAAAGCTACCGTCAGCTTTTTAGAATGAGAAAGAGTGTATCTTCCATCAGTCATGAGACTCTGAAACTCAAAGGTGATTCTTAATGGAACCGGCTTGAAATTGAAGATAATTTTGTATGAAAATTGTCATGCTTTTGGAAAAAAAGTCTCAATTCACAGTGAAAATTTTGTAACTCCTTCTCTTGTCATAATGGTAAAAAAAAAAAGAATTTCATGTAGAAGCAACCAAAAAAGAATCCTCTAGCCTACCAGCTGCTTTTCTAGGAGGAGTTTTCAATATGGTTTTGCTTCCAAAAGAAAGAAAATAAAACTACCTCTTGCCTGGTAACTCAACTGCAGAAAATGTGGGCTTACCCCTCATCGTTCATCTTCAAGCCTTATTGGTAAGCCAGAAAGAGAGAGCTAAGGCCCATCCAGTTGAGCAGCCTACATCCAGCTCTTGAAACTGGTGCTGACACATACTCCTAAGGGGCAGCTTTTGTTCTTTCTGGAAGAGTATCTTCCATTGTAAACTCATCTGTTTTTATTCTAAATTATCTGCCACTATGGAATAACATAACAACAGGCAATATTTTCACAGGTTCTGTGAAGAAGATTAAAATCTTTTATTTCAATGGAGACCTACCACATACACTGGTATTTTGGCAGCTTAATGTAGAATTATTGAAAGAAAATTTGGCAAATCAGGATGCAGATTCAGTCTCCTAGAAAGTCTTGAAAGGGATTTCTGGTTTTGAGAGTAAGTGAAAGATACTTCAATAAAGTCACAAGGAATGGAAATCCAGGAGATGATAGTCCAGTTTGCTGTGAAGTTACTTGTTACTTGTTACTGTTCACATATTTATCTTCAGTACTGCTAGAGAAAACAGCTGTCACTAAGTAATTTTTTTTTTTTTTTTCATAGATTTTGATTACATGAAGTCTTGGCAGTCTCTCTTTAAGCTGAAAGCCTGTGAGGTTGATTTTCAAAGGTGGATTCCAATTTCAGATGGATCAATTTCAGCTGATAAAATAGCCACAGCATTTCTGAAGAGAATATCCTTAATTTCTTCTGTGGCTGGGCATGATCACTATTCCTGAAAATCTAGCACTGAATTCTCTGAAGATAAGCACCCAAAACAGAACCATTAAAGTTTAGCATCCTCATTTGAAAGTCTTGGCATATGTGTCTTTCATTCTCCAACTGCAAAACAATGTACAAGGACTGTCCATGACCTACATTCACATCCTCCAGCTCAGCTTAACCTATTATTAATGCAAATAAATTATTTTCATTTGAGATCCCAGGGAAACGGTATTGATACTAAAACATTATCACTTTTCCTCCTCAGGCAAATAGATGATTACTTCCCTTTGACACTATACACATTTGCTATACAAACAACGGCTTTTGTGTGTCATCATGAAATGTCTGAAAAAGGGTTAAAAATGTCACCAAACTTATTCTAGCCAGGTCTTACTGATAAGATATTCTGCTGCTACCTATAAGAGCAGTTACGTGAAATCAATGGTTACAGCACAAATTATGTTCAACTCTTAGCATTTCTGAAGAGTAAGGATGGTTTTAGTTTAAAGGTTTAGCTTTCAAAGTCTCTAAGCAGAATGAAAAATGATTTCCCTGCTTAGGTTTGTTAGAGTGGTACGTTATTTGAAAGCAAAAAGAAGAAAAAAAATGGGTCGGAAGAATAAAAATGGCTCATAGGTTCCATTGGGTTGAGAGTGGAGCTCTAAGCTGAGGAATGGCCCCTTATCATTTAAAACTATTTTTTCCTTTGTTTCTAGCAGATTTTGAAAAGACACAAATGAAAAAAAAATATACATATTACTGTTCACCTTTCCTATGGTTTTGTTTTGTTTAAGCTCCTGTACTTCACTGTGGTGTAGAATTAATCTAACATCTTAGTCTACCTTCTGGTTTTCATGCGACATTGCTATCACCATCAACAAAGCTATGTTGTAAATATTCTTGCAAATGAAATTTCCTAGAATTTCACTGCTATTCATTCAGGTTTTTCTTCCTGAATATGCAAGAGAGAGCAAGGCGATGCTCACAAAGATCCCCTCTTCCAAGATCTTGCTTGCTCTCAAATCAGTTTGTAAATCTGCATTCACTGATGGTAATTCATTGCATGCTCTGCCAAAGTTTGCAAATAGGTGAAGAGGAGAATGAGATTTCTGAACATCTTCCAGGCTGAACCGCATGACATTACAGGAAAATAGCAAAGTAGAAGGGAGCTATTTGCCCACCTAACCATCAAGTTTATTTTCAACGCTTGAGTTAGTGCCTATTCCTGTTTCAAGTCCACATCAGCTCCATATGATCGAGCCCTGGGCTTTCTGTTTTCAGCAGATGCTCTATGCAGTCCATTGACTACATAGAAAGCTAAGGCTTCATAATTTAAGCTTTCAAGTTACACATATGAGTAAATTAATCAGAGCAAATCTCAACTTCTCCTCCTCCCCCTAATCACCTAACTTCTTTGAGAGTCATCAAATCCCACAGTGGGATTTTTAGCGTTTTGTCAGGTTTGGGACTCAGCCTGCAGTCATTCAGAAATAGTTTTTCGTATCTTTTTCCAATATGCCATTTTGTCATCAGAGCCTGGCAAGTCCTGAAGAGACAGGTCCCTGGCTCAGCCAGTAGGAGAAATCCCCTTCATGATACCCTCACAGCATAAAATTAAAACTCTTCCTGAAACCTGATATTTGGATAAAGCTATTTTCAACCTTGCCAGCAAGTGACATTGAAAAACAAAAAGAATTTCCCTCAAAACACTTCATGGGGGTATGTGTACAAGTGCCTGCTTGTAAAGCTCTCCATCCTGGGGAGGGGGAAGTGAACAGGAACTACACATTGATATCAGACAGGGTAAAAAATGTATGTCAGATTTCAGGAATAGTGTATTTTCCTGTCTTGTTTAATCTCTGTTGGGGGAGAGAATAGAGATTTGTGCCTGAATTGTTTGCTTTTCTCCTTGTCATTACCCATATAACAGCTTAAACTCTCCTCTTCTTAATCTGAGGTGATTTACAGAGGTTCTCTATCAAACACAGACACTACACAACACGATATTAGATTACAGACTTTGTCAGAAAATTGGCACTTTAGATACTAAACGATAGCCTGTGCTCTGCAACCATGCTATCATTCCTGCTCTAAGATCTTGTCAGAGCCTATAAATTAAGCAGGACTTGGCCCTGGAGTTACATGAAAGGGAGTGCCATAGGAAACCGGAGGATGCTGCCTCAACTCACAGAACTTATTTAGGGAAAATTTTCTTCCATTTGACTCAGGACAGGACTACCATCCCAGCACAGGCTGTCTATTTTAACCTATGCATTACTGAATGAGCAGCAGATTAGGATACCACATAATGCTACTCCCTGAAGACTCTGTATCATGGATGTCTCTATCTATAGGAGCTGCATCTTCTGCTGTCGTGCTATGGCACCCAGCTATAGGAGATGCTGCCCAAGCATGCACTGCCTTTGAAACAATACCTCGGACAACAACTCGTCTCCACAAGGCAGCATTGCCAAGAAAGAGCCCTTGAGTTGCTGCAGAAAAAGGAGGATATAGTCAGACAGTTCATCTCTCTGCCACACTCCCATGACATTTTAACCCCAGGAATAAGAACTGAGGAATCCTTACACTTCAGCCCCTTGCCAGCCTGCTACTGAAGAGATGGAGAAAGCTCTAGACAATGCCTGTAACTATGAGACAAACTCAGTCAGAACATGGACAAAGAATGGTGCTCTGGTGGGGTGTTCTTGGGATCTTCAATACTACTTTAATTCAATGGTGACTATCCCACAGCAATTAGACATAAAACTAAGGATGAATATAATTTGGTCTGGCAGCCTTCCCAGGAGAAGCACGTAAATGCTGTCTTCACACCTGCAGGTATGTTTATTTCAGGCACAGATAGCCGTACCATCTACAAAGTTATTTGCTGTCCCTAAAAAAGGAGACATACAATTTCAAAGCAGTTATTAGGCCTGCATGCTGCAGTGGTTTCAGTCAGTTGTACTCTGCTCCTTCGCTGCGCTAGGACTCGACACATCGGTAGCTTTGCTGCAGCCATGTTGCTGCAGGATGTAAGTGAGGCTATGTTTGTGTGCCAAATAAAGGCAGAAAAACCACAAGGCAGTTAGCAGGAACACACAAGTCTTTCTTCAGGGCTGAAACAGGAGTAATAAGGTTTCGAGTTAATGACAAACAAGGAACATTTGCTTCAAGTGTAAATGAAGTTGTTTTGAGTAAAGGCCTTGTAGAGGAGAGGGAGCAGGGTGTCAAAATTCCCATGTTTGGGGAAGCTGCTGCATTGCCCTTTCTTCTCATGTTTGAGCAACAGTGAAGGCTAGCAGTGTGAGGACAGAATGACAGCAATGCCATTTTTGCAGCCTGAAGGGAAAATGATGCACTCAGGCCATATAACCCAGTTTCAAGCTTCATGCAACGGGCTGTGCAAGCAGTTGGTTGCCCTTTGACAAGGCAGAGTTTCTCCTTACCTGGTGCTTGCAAGGGTGCAACTCAGCCTCCGTCAGCATGGATTCACAGGGCAAAAAAGAGGGTGTAGGTAAAACAGTCACAGAGCCATCCCACAGAGGGTCAGAAAAGAAAGATGCAGGCAGCACCAGGCAGTACCTGCCCTAGAAACCGCCCAGCCGGCTGGAGCGCACAGTTACAGGGCTCGCTGATGGGAGATGACATCCTCATCCTCCTTCCCAGCCTGCAAAGAAAGGGCTGGGTGTGCTGAATTTCAAGCCTCTCTTTTCCGTGTGACTACTGGGTGACAAAGTCTAGGAGCATAAGCAAATAGACAAGCACAGATACGCATTTTAAAATCCGTGTAAGAGTTGGGCACAGCAACTGATTCTCAGCACAGCAACAGTGTTTATTTTTAATAGCTTTGTGAAAAGCAAAGGCTTTTTGGCTCTGTCACACGGGCACATTTTTTGTATGGAAATGGGTGCCACAAGCGAAAAAAGAAATGCTTTCTTGTCTCTAAGTGAATGCCCACATGCCAGTTTCACCGCCAGTTTCTTGGCACAGTATAACACAGAACAGTCACTCCCATAGTGCCTGTAATCTGTAGATCTCCAAACACTTTATATCACTTTCTGATTAGAAGTTTAGAGTATCATAGCAAAGAAAATATTCACAGATGTAGAGCGGCTAAGAGACCTGCAATTTGAAATACAGCAGGGAATATTGCATTTTGGTTTCTGCCTCCCACCAGTGATGCCAGACTTGTAAACACCAGCAGCCACATGCCAGACCCTTAGATGAAGGCCATTAAGAGTTTATCAGCACAGAATCAGAATCGTTGTTGTTGGAAGAGACCTCTGGAGGTCATCTGGCTCAACCCCCTCCTCAAGCAGGGCCCAGGACTGTGTCCAGATGGTTTTTCAAAATCTCCAAGGATGACTCCACAACGTCTCTGCGCAGCCTGTGCCAGTGCCTGGTAACCCTCACAGTAAAAAAGTATTTCCTGATGTTCACACAGAACCTCATATTTCAGTTTGTGCCCATTTGTTCTTGTCTTGTCATGCATATCCTTCCACGTGTACAATAATATTCCATATTTCATAGTGCACAAGCCTTTTCTACATCCAAACCCATCTGTACCGGCCACTGGGATGTTTTAAAGGAGTTTCTACTGCTGCGTACAGCAGCAGTTAACCAACAGCCCATTAGAGGGGGTACCTGTCCATCATCAGGGTAGTAATAGGTTTTGCTTCGTTTATATGGGAGACTGACAAGACAACTTTTCAAGAACTGATTGCAAGCTTTCTTTGCTACAATGAGGGATGATTTCTAATATATTAATAATTATGTCATTTCTTAGTGTCCACTCTGGCACCTCTGCCAGGGCTTTGCTGGCAGGCTTGACCTGACTATGTACTGAATCAAGCAAAGGCAAACTGGGCCATAAGCAGAGGCTGCATGTATGTGTTCAACACAACACCAAACCTCGGCAAGTAGGATACTGCAACAGGAATGTGATGACATGTGATATTGATGGTTTGAAAGGCAGGCAGGCAGCACCTGCCCCAAGACTTCAGTCTATACAGAATACAGAATTAGACATTTTAAAATGAAGAATTTTCTATTAGGTCACAGCCAACAATTCCTGAATAGAGTAATGTAAATTTTACACCAGAGAAATTCAGCTGAAGCCATGAGACAAGTAACAGACATCATCTGGATTCACAAACATGTAACTGAATGCATAACTTGCTCTCTTCCCTCACCTGTGAGGGTGAGTCTGAAACAAGCTGATTGGAGAGCAATTAATAATAATAATAATAATAATAATAATAATAAAGAAGAAGAAGAAGAAGAAGAAGAAGAAGAAGAAGAAGAAGAAGAAGAAGAAGAAAGTTGAAGGTACTTTCCAACTCCAGTACCCAGTCCAACTCCCATTTTGAAAGCCCTAAGAGTTTAATCTAAAGACTTAGACACTGAGTCAGTTCAGACTTAAGCTCACACACAGCATCTGCATCCCAGTGGCTGTTCAGATAAAGGCTCTCAGCTTAAGAGAAATGTAAGAGACCTCAAAGAGATTTAAGTTACACCAAAATGTTTTGTGTTTGCTATAGCCTAAAAAGAACACCTAGCCCAGCTGATTTTTTGTAACCCTAGCATACATGTGATTTTTTTTTCCCTCACCACATCAGTCCCATTCCCAGTGAACCGCCTGAAGGGGATCTAATTAAGCCAGGCAAATTGCTTCGTATGAGCTGGACGTCCCTTTTCACTCCCTACAAAACATACACACTTCTTCAAGCATTTGTGTGGTTTGCTTTGAACATCCAATATTAGAAGTTAAATATTTCTTACTGATTTCTTTTGAGTAAGTCACAGAAAAAATCCATACCCAATGCATGAGTAATCTGAGAAAATGAGAACAGAAGAAAATTGCAGTATAAGCTATTTGTCAGAAACTGTTCACTTGTTTTTATGTTGATCTCTCCAGTGTTAACTTGGGGAGGAATGGCATGGAGGGGAACACCACCACACAGAAGAGATACCCTTGACTAACTCCTTGATTCCCAGAATTAGATATCTGCCACACTTTGTGCTGTAAGATTCATAGCAGGTTTTACTGTTGCTATGGTTATTCAAAATCTTATTTTCAACAGGAGAAAAAGAAATTCTCCAGGTCTCTGCAATACATAGTAACACAGCCGTCTCAGTGCCAGGCTCTCCATGTGGGAGTAGGCTTCAACAGCATCACCCTAAATCAAACATCAAATTAAGGTCACTAAAATATTTAAGCAGAATTAAAAGTGATAATTACGTAATGTAGAAGATGGAGTTAGTGTGAGAAGAAAAGAAAGGGTGGGAAGGAAAGAAGAGAGGGAAGTGAAAAAGGAGAGGGGGATGGAGGAAGGGAGGAAGGAAGCCCGTATCTTTAGAAAGTGTTGTTTTCCCAATTTTGCAAATATAGTTCCAAAACACTGAGTGGGATACAGATCTCAGGAGGTACAGAAAAACATTTGAGTTCTATCACCAGCTGTAGTGTTTTCTTGAGCATCTCTATGGTCAACTCAATAGAGGTGCTAGCATCTGAATGAAAGTATTAACCAGTGAAGTCAGTGCTGAGCAGGAAAAGGCTCACAATACATTTGTTATCCCCTCAGGTGGCTGATTAGTAATGTAATGAATTATTTAGCTGATGCCTGGTTTTCTTCCCCATGCATTCTTTTATGTTCCTCTCCTCTCCTTCAAACAGGCCGTTGGCTTGAGGTTTCTACAATATGAATCAAATCAAGATTAATTATTTCATCAATTTTATTATTCAGCAATATTCTACTTGGTGATGGACAGTCCTGTCTATTCTTCCCTAGCTGAGACTGACACTTCAGATTAAAAACATGGAGTGATTTGGATGCTACCATTTAAACACAGAGCATATCATGTTAAGGAGGGGTGCCACTCAAACGGGTCTCTGGTGACAGAGAACTTCCTCCAGTGTCTTCACTGCAGCATATGAGGTTCAAAGGGCTGGGCTGTGCAGTGTTCTCACCTCCCACAGTATGGACTCAGCTCCCAAATCAGGGATGCATTTAATGGTCTCATTCAAGACTCCTTAAGAGCACATCACTATGTAGAGATACAGTCTCTGCCTTCCTGCTCCTAGTCAGTAACCTTCTGCTTATTCATCCAAGGTCACATTTGTTTTCAGCCACAGCATCACACTGAGAGCTCTTGTTCAGCCAATTAGCCACCCTGACTTCTGACTCCTTTCAGGGTCACTGTTTCCCTGGAAGCAAGTACCCGCTCTGCACGTGTAGCCAGTCGTCCTTCGTTCCCAAATACATGACCTTGCATTTGGCTACATTAACATTTGTGCTGGTTAAACAAGACCTACTTTCCAAATGAACTAGATTGATCTGTTAAACTGATCCAACTTTACCACTGTTTACTCTTACTAATACTGTATCCTCTGCAAATTTTACAGACACTGATTTCCTCACTTCTGAACCATTAATAAAACCACTGAATTATATTAGGCTGGAAAAGCTCCCCATGGAACCCTGCTGCAAATCCCCTCTGTGGATGATGATTCCTCATTTACAATTCGGTTTTTTTTAAATCCATCAGCCAATTATTATCTATTTATTATGTGCTACATTAATTTTGCATAGTTCTAAATTTTTTAATTGGAATGCCATGTGGTATGAAGTCAAATGCTTTTGAAAAGTGCAGGTAGATGTCAGCACAGCTCCTCTTATCAGCTAACCTTGTCAAAAACAAAGTTGTCTTTGCTTAAGCAGATCTGTTTTCCATAAAATGAGATGTGCAACAGTTGCTGCTTAAGACTGTGGGTTGCAAGAAAATGCTGCATGTGGACTTTTAATGAGAAATTAAGAACTGTAGAAGCAAGATTTGAAATGGGAAGCATATCAGTTGCACTTTCTTACTGCCAAGCCCAAAGGTTTTCAATCACTGTCCACTGCATTTATTTGTAATACATACTATGTTAAAATTCAAAGTGTATATGGAGAAAGAACTCATTGTAAATCTCTCAGCAGACCTCTCCTTGCATGAAGGACTCTTCAGCTGCTACAGGGTCATGGTAGGAAGAGGAGCAAATGACTTTTTTTCGTTCTTTGGCAGTTACCATGCTGTTGTGACTTCAAGTCACAAACATTTACCTACCTTTGTGGTATAATGAGATGAACTGAATAGCACATTTTCTTACTCCCTCCTCACTCTGGTTCACTAGCTCATTATCTCTAAGGAGACCTCGTGGACATGTCTGTCCCAGCTTTTATCTCTGTGTAGAGAACATGTCCTGGAAGGATGTAGTGAGTTGACCCTGGCTGGATGTCAAGTGCCCACCAAAGCTGCTCTATCACTCCTCTCCTGAGCAGGACAGGGGAGAGAAAATATAACAAAAAGCTCAGGGACTGAAATACAGACAGAAAGAGATCATTCACCAATTACTGTCAAGGGCAAAACAGACTCGACTTGGGGAAAATTCATTTAATTTATTACCAATCAAATCAGAGTAGGATAATGAGAAATAAAAACTAACTCTTAAAACACCTTCCTCTGACTCATCCCTTCTTCTAGGGCTTAACTTGACTCCTGAATTCTCTACCGCCTCCCCTCCAGTGGCACAGGGGGACAGGGAATGGGGGATGCAGTCAGTCCATCACACGTTGTCTCTGCCACTCCTTCCTCCTCAGGAGGAGGACTCCTCACACTCTTCCCCTGCTCCAGCATGGGATGCCTCTCACGGGAGAGTGACTTCCATGAACTGCTGCATTGTGAGTTCTTCCCACGGGCTGCAGTTCTTCACAAACTGCTCCAGCATGGGGTCCCTCCCACAGGAGACAGCCCTTCACAAACTGCTCCAACGCTGCTCCTTTTCCACAAGCTACAGTTCTTAACGAACTACTCCAGCATGGGTCCCTGTCACAGGGTGCACTACTTCAGGAAGAGAACAGACCCCATGGGGTCAGAAGTCCTGACAGCAAGCTTGCTCCAGTGTGGGCTCCTCTCTCCACAGGTCCACGGGTCCTGCCAGGAGCCTGCTCCAGCACCGGCTTCCAGCATGGGGCCACAACCTCCTTCAGGCCTCCTCCGGTGTGAGGTCCTCCACGGGCTGCAGGTGGATCTCTGTTCCTCTGTGGGCCTCTATGGGCTGCACGGGGACAGCCTGCTTCACCATGGTCTGCACAGAGGGGAATCTCCGTTCCAGCGCCTGGAGCACCTCCTCCTCCTCCTTCACTGACCTTGGTGTCTTGGACTCAGAACAAGATAATTCAGTTTTCAACACTACGAGACAATGAACCTACAGAAAAGTGTTAGCAAGTTGGATTACCTCAGTAAAGCATTGGACAGAGGAAAAAGATGGGATTGCATAACAGAGAAGGTGAAGGTGAAGAGAGAAAGAGAAGAGTAGGAAAGGGGAGAGAGATCTGTTTCTCAACTGTCAGCAGACTACTAAAACCTTTCAGCTGCTCCTGAAAGGACAATATAAGCTGGGCTTGTTTGGTGCTGTTCCCTGAACAGCATGGTAACTGCCAAAGAACGAAAAAAAGTCATTTACGCCTCTTCCTACCATGACCCTATAGCAGCTGAAGAGTCCTTCATGCAAGGAGAGGTCTGCCCACCAATTTGAGGCAATTTCAACTCTCTCGAGCACCAGAAGGTAGCTGTGATGATTCAATAAGCATTTGTCCTCCTCACTGTACTGAATCATTGCCTTAGAGCAGTGCAAGGAGCTTGAAGCTGGTAGAGCTGCTATGTTCTGGCACAGCCAAGGCCTAAAAGAAAACTGATCATCAGACCCTTTTTTTTTTTTGTAAAGAGACTTAAGACTAGCAAGTATTACATTCTGTCGCAGCCTAGATAAACTACATCTGTATCTCTGAATTCTCATGTCTTATAATTGGATAATAATTTTCTCTCACTTTTCCAGTATCAGTAAAGAATAAAGTTGGGTGTCATTTAACAGCTGCTGTACTGCTGTATTTTAACAACAGGCTGGTCTTCAAAAGTAAATTAATATATGCATGTACTTCCATACATAGGGAGTCAGATCCTCTCTCACTTCACAGATGCTGCTGATGGGCTATAGTTTGCAACACAACTTGGAATTCTATCTCTGAAATTGCTAGGCAATCTCCATAGAGTAGCAAGGAACAATAATGATAAATCAGCACATAAGAATTTATGTGAAATTAATGTTTTCAAGAATAATTTAAAGATACCAATTTTAAAGAACAACTTTCAATTGTTTACCATAACAACAAATATTTTTTTTTTCAAGGAAAATGCATATTTCCTGATCCCAAAGTCAACATACAGCAAACTGACCAAAACCACTGTAAATTATGTGGACACAGAAATTAATTTGATGCTAGGGTCCAATTCTGAATGCCCAACTCACAGTATTGATACCTCAGATTCAATATCACATGGTTCTACATGCTATTAGTAACCAAAGAACCCACATGAGAAATATAGTACTTGTCTTGATGAATAAAATTGTATAGTTAGTTTCAATCTTTCTGTATGATTCACCATGTGCAATTACAGTCATACCTATGCATTCCCATTGAAATCAGTATAGCAACAGTTACCATTAAAAGATATCCCTGGCAGGCTCTGTACATAAACTTGAAACAGATATCTGTAACACAGGACAGATTGATCTAGTACTGGAAGTCACTCCCCCTAAATTTAGTACCAGACCTGACTTTGATTTGTTTTAGTTCTCTTGAATATAATAGCAGCCTTGTGATCTCAAGTTCATAATGCTATTAACTCACTTAAGAGATTTACTCACTTTTAAGAATTGCTAATAGCTCCCTGTGGTTATTTCAGTCATCTCTTAAAATCAAGTTCTCTCTGGACATTCCTTCAAGTAATTGATGAATGAGTCAATGAAACTGTTAATAATTCCAGCTGTCTTCTACTCTTCTCATCTTTCAAAGCAGTGAGATTTACTCCCTTCTAATGTGGATCGTAACGTTTCTTGCTTGGCTTAGGATGAGTGACTGCTATTGTTTCTGATCTACTACACAAATAAGATGTGGATTTGGGACAGACTTTTCTAACGCTATACCATTTAAGAGGGCAGAAGAAAAAGAGGATTTACTTAATGTTGCATAATTCGCTGAGATGCAACCTTGTACCACCGCACATGCCTGTATTAGTGAGCTTCAGAAGTTAGCACTGCTAACACTGTGCTAACATAGCTACAACCATTATTTGTCAAAAACAGCTTTTGTAGTTTCAGCTACCTTTGTAGATCACAGATTCATACAGTGATGTGTTTGCTAACCATTGGTAGCATCTGCAAAATACTACATCTGTACTGCTATAAAGAAATTGGTGTTTGTGATGGCTGATCTTTAACTAGCTGCTGTATTAGCTCAATTCAGAAAGTGATTGTGCATCCAGTAATGCTGCACATCAGTTCAGTGAGTTGTGAGGCTGGCTGAGCTACTGAGGAAACTCACTCTTATTGCTTGATTTGCCATTTGAGAACCTGTGAAAGTGATGATGAGCACCTACGAAGCTGCAAACTATGCACTGCCTGGAGAATATATGCACAGCAGGGAAAACAGAAAAACAACTGTAACAGCATGAGAACAAAGGTAGTTGTCCCAGCTAGTCCACTGTAACTGTATAATGACCTGGTAAGCCTGAGTGTTGTGGGGCTGTTCAGCCTAGAGAAGAGAAGGCTCTGGGGAGACCTTATAGTGGTCTTCCAGTACCTAAAGGGGGCCTACAAGAAAGATGGGGAGAAACTCTTCAGCAGGGCCTGTTGTGACAGGACAAGGGGTAATGGGTTTAAAATAGAGGGAGGTAGAATCAGACTTGATATAAGGAAAAAACTTTTTACAATGAGGATGGTGGAACACTGGAACAGGTTGCCCAGAGAGGTGGTGGATGCCCCATCCCTGGAAACGTTCAAGGCCAGGTTGGATGAGGCTCTGAGAAACCCGATCTAGTTGGAAATGTCCCTGCTTCTTGCAGGGGGCTTGGACTAGATGACCTTGAAAGGTCCCTTCCAACCCAAACTATTCTATGATTCTAAACTTTCAAACTGCGTTAGGACTTACGCCCTAGGTTTCCTCTCAGACAATACACAGAACATGTCCATAGCCATGTTACTTAGTACTCTTCCTATGTTTACTTACTCTAAATCTAAGCTTACTTAAATCTAAGTGAATAGAGACTTGTAATAGAAGTATTAAGATGAGCACAAAATAAATGTGAATGGAAGTGAATGTGTGCAAGCACCAGAAGGAACAGCAGAAGTGTTGAAAGAATGTCTGCATTGGTAACATAGGATACTGTTCCTAGAAATAGAAATGAGAAATGCACTGTTCATGTCAAGATCAGAAAACCTGCACTCCTGTAACACCATAGCATAGACGAACCATCATGGAGAGCTCCTACCCTTTAACAACAGGAGGATGGCATTAAGATCACAGTGCACCACGTATGCTATTCCTTTTCTTGTTAGCCCACAAGGAAAACAGGCTACAGCTACACAGTCGTGTATATATTCCAAACATATATTCCAAACAAGACAAAACAGACAATAAGCAGTAACCTTGCCTAAGATTTATAGAGACTTATGCAAGATTCTGAATCAGAGGACAACCCCATAACAATTGGTGATTCCTAATAAGTATAAATTACCAATTTGGTGGCCTTCTATGATGGGGTAACAGCATCGGTGGACAAGGGACGAGCAACAGATATCATCTACTTGGACTTGTGCAAAGCTTTTGACACTGTCCCGCACGACATCCTTCTCTCTAAACTAGAGGGGCATGGGTTTGATGGATGGACCACTCGGTGCATAAGGAGTTGGCTGGATGGCCGCACTCAGAGAGTGGTGGTCAATGGCTCGATGTCCAAGTGGAGACTGGTCACCAGTGGTGTCCCTCAGGGGCCTGTGTCGGGCCCAGCCCTGTTCAACATCTTTATCGGTGACATGGACAATGGGATAGAGTGCACCCTCAGCAAGTTCGCTGATGACACCAAGCTGTGTGGTGCCGTCGACACGCTGGAAGGGACCTGGACAGGCTGGAGAGGTGGGCCTGTGCCAACCTCATGAAGTTCAACCAGGCCAAGTGCAAGGTCCTGCACCTGGGTCATGGCAATACCAAATACAGGCTGGACAGAGAATGGATCGAGAGCAGCCCTGAGAAGAAGGACTTGGGAGTGCTGGTGGACCTGAAGCTCAAAATGGACCATCAATGCACCCTTGCAGCCCAAAAGACCAACTGCATCCTGGGCTGCATGAAGAGGAGCGTGGCCAGCAGGTCAAGGGAGGTGATTCTGCCCCTCTACTCTGCTGTGATAGAGACCCCACCTGGAGTACTGCATCCAGTTCTGGAGCCCCCAACAGAAGAAGGACATGGACCAGTTGGAGAAGGTCCAGAGGAGGGCCATGAAGATGATAAGAGGGCTGGAGCACCTTTCCTATGAGGACAGGCTGAGAGAGTTGGGGCTGTTCAGCCTGGAGAAGAGGAGGCTCCGGGGAGACCTGATAGTGGTCTTCCAGTACCTCAAGGGGGCCTACAGAAAAGATGGGGAGAGGCTGTTCAGTAGGACCTGTTGTGATAGGACGAGGGGTAATGGTTTTAAAATAGAGGGAGGTAGATTTAGATTGGATATTAGGAAAAAAAATTTTTACAATGCGAGTTGTAGAGCACTGGAACAGGTTGCTCAGAGAGGTGGTGGAAGCCCCATCCCTGGAAACGTTCAAGGCCAGGCTGGATGAGGCCCTGAGCAACCTGATCTAGTCAGGGATGTCCCTGCTTCTTGCAGGAGGGTTGGACTAGATGACTTTTGCAGGTCCCTTCCAACTCTAACCATTCTATGATTCTATGATTCTAAAAGACCAGTTCTCAGCAGCATCAAGCAAGAACTCTGGAATGTGATTGAGCTCGGCACATCTCATCCCCTGTGCAGCACAACATTGATCTTGGGTGTACACATCCTAGTGTTTGTAAGTACGTGGATGTGAGAGTGTGAGTAGGTTAAATCAACTTATTTAGAGTTTCTGAAAAGAAGTTAATTTCCCCTTCCATAAGGTTTTGTGATAGTAATTTCCAAAAAGTGCAGATAAATTACTTCTAGGGATGGCTATGCCAATTTTTCAGGTATCTCTTCAGGACACATACAGATGTGTCCTCTAGGCCATGAGCTTCTGATTACTTAAATAGGAAAGAAAGGAAGATAGCTTTTAGGGAAAACAGAGAAGTCTGTTGTGCTTTAGCCCTGGTCACCACACAGCTTCTCGCTCACCCTTCCCATCCCCTGTGGGATGGGGGAGTGAATTGGGAAGAAAGGAAAACTCGTGGATTGAGATGAAAACAGTTTACTAGAACAGCAAAGGAAAATTACAATAATAACAAAATATAAGGATACTAAAATATACAAAATGAACAATATAAGATTTCTCACCACCCGATGTCCCAATGACTGATGCAGCCCTTCCTGAGCAGTGATCATGGAAACAAAACTGAGCAGCAGGCAAAGGAGTGAAAGAGAGCCAGCAAGGTAGAGAGAGCAATGCCAGCAAGCAAGAGAGCGCTACCCTCCCTCAGGCAACCCCCACTTATATACTGAGCATCATGTTTATGGCATGGAATACTCTCTTTGGCCAGTTTGGGTCAATTATTCTGTCTCTCTTTCTCCCAGTTTCCTGCATCTGCACATTAGCAAGACCTGGAAAGTCGGACAGTGTCCTTGGTCTCGTTAGCAACAACTCATAACATCAGGGCGTTTTATCAACATTCTTCACATACAAAATCCAAAACACATCAGCTGCTGAGAGGAAAATTAACTCCATCCCTGCCAAAACCAGGACAAAATCTTAGCACCTTTTAGTTTGTTCCTGGACATTTTAAATTTGGTGTTGGTTTCTTACCAGGAAAAAGAGAACAAAGCTTAGTGGAAATGGGGAAGAAAACAGATGTATAAGCAGGCCTGAAACTGTCTCCCATCTAATCTTTCAGTACCTGATTATGGTTTCAGATGTCCTCAAGCCCTTTAGATAACTATGTTCTTCTATTGTATAGACATTTAGCAATTATCACTATAGCTGTTTGTTAAAAAAAAAAGTTGAAGCAGATAAATAAGGCCTGGGATAACAAAATATATAATCCACCCATTATCTCTTCAATGTATGCAGCCTTCTGGCATGGTTCAGAGTTAATTTACATGACAGATGCTTCTACTTCAGCCTAAAACAAGGCTGGTCTGTATGTCATTTCCTGTCAGGAGTTGCTGAACCTCAATTACTTATTTGAGATAAATGATGTAATAAAAACATACTTTACAGTCCAAAAGCCTCCTCCATCTAGTGTACAATGCCTACTTTTCTGGTTGATTTTTTTTCCCTCTAAGACACTAGCCACAGTAAAAAAAAATTATTCTGGTACCTAAGCAATACAACATACCCTTATTTTGTTCCTTGTAAATGACCTAGCTGCCTCAGTCATCACACCTGCTCTCCTTTTCACGCCTAACTGCCCTAACAAAAGGTAATACAAGGACGAAGAGGAGGGTAACTTGTATAGCCTGTGTCCAAGACATTAGCTGAAGCTTCAGGAGCTAAAACTGGTTAGGCTTTATTTAACTGGCTCGTGTTACACATACCTCTCTGCTATGTTGACTGGAGAAGAGTCTAAGAAAGAGAGAGGAAAGGGGCTAGAAAAAGAGTTATTTCATGACAGTGTTAACTTCTTTACCTTTCTTACTTTATCCAGCCTGCTTGTGAAGTAACTGAGGGCTCCCAGAGCTGGCTGATTTCAGTAAGAAATTAAAATCACCAGAAAGTAGTTATTCCTGTCATAGAGCAGTACTCAATGAGATCAAGAGCTGTTTTAACAACAAATTAAATTAGAGTCTCTCTTCTCTGTGTGCAGTTTCTCAGTTTACATATATAAGAAATGCAAAGGAAAATACCCCACAGGGTGTGGCAAAGATCAATCTATTAATGTGTTGTATTTGAAAATGTAAAGTGTTATTAAGTGCTAGACTGATTATTTTAATCAGCACTGTTTTCACACCATCTGCAATTCTATGGCTACAAATGTTGCTGTGGAATTATATTCCAGGTATACAGAATCTCTCTACATCTCAATTCGTACCTCATAATTAGCACAGCATCCAAACATTTAAGACAAAATCAGATTCAACTGCAGAATGGAAAATGGAAGAAAATGCAAGGCTATCATATTTCTTCTTCTGAAGGGCCTGGACTGCCATTGTCAGATAGTCAATTGAACATATGAGACATTTTTGATGTACTTAGTTTTGATGTTCTTGTGTAAGAGCCAGATTTGGAGGGCGGTGGTAAAAGTAGGCTTTTTAATTTTCATTTTCCTCAGAGAGATATGGTAATTGACATATAGAAAGTGATAAAGTAAGCTTTAGATGGAAGAGTTTCAGCTTTGAAGCAACTGAAAGTCACATACTTTATCTTTCTTATTTACAGGTTAACACTTTAAAAATAAAGAGGATGCAATGTTTTATTAATTACACACACTAAATTCTTTTTGTAACCTTAAAAAGAAGAGCAAGCAGTACAGAATAAACTGAGAGAGGGTTTGGTGAGAAATCTGATAGTGCTTGCTAAAGAAACAGCATTGAGGTGCTAAGGAATTCTGCAATAATCTGCATTGCACTATGAATTTTCTCTGATACTGCTCTGCACTGCTAAATAGCTCTGTAACAAGCTCCTGCTGTCTTGTTATGGCTGTGGTGAAGATTAGCTCTTGACCTTGATACTAGAGGGTTATATTACTCTTATAAAGCAGTCTACTGATCAAAAGTCAGCCCCCTCTCTTCCTTGTTGTTAATTTATACTGTGGAGACAGAGATTCATCCAGAGCTCATCTCTGATGCAGCTGCTAGTGGCCAGAATGCCACCTGCCATGAAGGACAGCATGGGACATGTACCAACTCCTTCCCCACAGCCCAGTCTGCACCCTCAGTGGGGAGCTACAGGGGAGAGGAAAAGAGAGTCAAAGACTAATTAACAAACAAGCAAACAATTTATAAAGCCTTCCACACTGAGAGACACAGAAAGCCACAATTACAGAGAAAGTAAAGCCCAGATAGGGGTACAAAAAATGCAGCTGCGCCACCTCAGGGGGAATAAATAATAAAGGGGAACCAGGGTACTAAAGAGATTCAAGGGTTTTTTTTCCTTTTCTCTTTTCCCTTTTTTTCCCTTTTTTTCCCTTTTTTTCCCTTTTTTTCCCTTCCCTTCCCTTCCCTTCCCTTCCCTTCCCTTCCCTTCCCTTCCCTTCCCTTCCC
>WHYT01017714.1:372499-490598 GCA_009806455.1 Tetrax tetrax | reverse complement strand
TGTTCTGTGCCAAGGTTATTGCCATTATAGGCCTTTTTAAAAGCATGGAGGAAAATAAACATTGCAGAGCAAGTAATTTCTTGTATTGAGCCAGTACTCCTCATAAGGGCTTTTGCAGTTTTGGAGGGTGCGGCTTTTACTTCTGACATATGTTTTGCCAAAAGTCTTCAGGAATCAATGCCTGAATTGCATCATATTTGGGGGGGGGCATAGTCATGAATTTGGCATCTCTTCCAGAAATGCTGGAGGAAACACTCCAGAAATGAGCCAGTGTTCATTTTGGTTGAGATGGACCATTATGGCCAACATGCAATGATTGGAAAACCACTTCTGCACCAACTTTCTCATATTCAAATGCATCATCACAGTCTATGTCTTGTTTAGAATGATTTCTCAGAACAACCATGGGTCTGTGTAAAATTTACTGAAGCTACAAATACTGAAAGGCCAAGCTTTTGTAAGTGGCCCAATCTTGGCTATATGGACAAGAGCCGAATGTCCAAAAGGGAAATTCTTAGTGATGTCAAGTTGCAAAAGAGATGATCAGAATGTTACATCAGCTTTCTGTTGGCACAACCCTAAGATAGTTACCGCTTTTTTAGACCAATACAAATGAGAAAAAATCAGATTCTTCTATATTCAGACTATTCATTTTTGTAGTTGAACTATCTGTAACTTTTTATGTAATCATTTTTATCTGTGTCTCCTTTCCATACTCTGGCATCTTGTATTAAGAAGAAGAGAATAACATAAGGTACAAGTGTACTGATCAAAAATCAGTAGACAAGCCTGGGGAAACACTGGAGAATCCAGTGGTACATAACAAGAACTCCTGCTGTGAAGAGTTTTCTTACTAAAACTAATTGGCTCTAAAATGATGGAATCCACTTTTACTAAACTAGCATGTTGTAAGTACCTCACTACGTCACGTTCCCTCTGTTACTCACTCTTGAACCAATTATTATAGTCCCTTGCTTTCCTGCTCCACTTGTAACCATTCTGAACCTAAACATATCTGAACAAAATCAAGATTACATGAGAAGATTCCAATAGTGCTTGTATAGCATCGAATCCCAGTAATAAAATTGGAGTCTATATATCATAAATTCAGTAATGCAAATACATAAATTTAAAAAATTAAAAATAAATAATCAGGTAGGAATAAAACCCCAAATCCATACGCAGTCAAAAATGCTGAGCCTGAGTGAGAAATATGCAGCAATTTCAAGGATGAGCATCCATCACAGGTTTGCATGTTTTCCTGCAGTGGATGCAGATGTTAATCTGCCTAGAACAAGGCTTCCATTTTTTTTTTTTTATAATTCTGAGCAAATTAGTAAACACACAGGATTAAACTGAATCTTAAAAGATTAAAAAAAAAAACCAAAAACCTTTATTTTTTCTTCCTACATGCAACCTTCTCCCCAGGCTCCCTATTGTCCTTTTTCTTATATTACATGTAGTCTCCCATACCTATATAAGGTTAGAAGAAAACATGCCTCAGAAATGGGTGATATGGCAAAACTCACAGCAAAGTAGGAGTTAACATAGGCTAGACTCTTCTGAGTAGTTAAAGCCATAAAATAATGAGAATATTTTATCTAAAGACAGTCTTGTTATCCATGATTAAATCAACCTAATCAAATAACTGAGAAACACAACTTACAGCTTTAATGTGCGAGAGAAAAGATTTGACATGCAATCTTATCAGACTGACAAAGGCTTTTCTTTTTTCCTGCTTTTGGGTCTTCTGGCAGCCAATTATTTGCAGCACTTCAGCTGTTGGCTGCTACAAAGATCCCCAATGCTACTCACATAAGGTATAAAAAGCTAGTTTTAATTCAGAATAGAGCCAGTCCCAAAGCATCCACCAGCATTTTCCCACCACATTCTCACCTATATGTAGTCTCACTCTACTTATCAGAAAAGCTTCTGGAGTCCACTGAGGACCAGGGTGGAAAAAGAAGTTATTCACTAGGAGCTTTTGAGCTTTCCACACTTTTTTTTTTTTATTTTTTTTAATATTGTAAAACGTTAAATGGGCAGGGGTAGGAGATTAATCAGTGGGGATTTCTTCAGTCTGGAATATAATCAGGAGAGCAGTTTCTGGAGAAATTAAAGTAAAAGATTCACCTGACAGAAGGTGAGTTCAAGTTAAAGCACAGTTTGTGTTTCTAGAGGAAATCTGCAAGTCTGTGGTATTTCACATTTCTTTCTAAACCCTTCATTAGGGTTAGCTGGCATATTCTTTTATAATATTAATCTGCTGCATTCCCCTTCACTTTGCCTTACAGATACGAAGAGAAATGAGTACCTCATTAATCAGCTTCAGTCTGGTAACCAGTAAGGCAGGAATGTCACTGACTAGATTGTATCATATTAGCTGGGGAAAAAAAGAAGACCTAAAGCTGAGTAAAACTGAAGGAGTATTAAACCACATGGTGTATAACTCCTCCCAATATGGATAACTATTAGTTTTAATCATTACTAATTACTATAAATATTTCAGCCTTTTTTTCCTTCTACATAACCAATATTTTTCAGTCTTACAGAACTTTTGAAAACCAAAAGGATTTCACATTCAGTCAAGATATGCTCATGTTAACAAGCGATAGGCAGAAATTCTGTACCACTGACAGAAAATAAGAAGAATGAAAAATCAAGGTTTGGGAAGTTCTAGCTGGCAGTTGAACCTCAAAGGGTTGCACTAGCAGAGTGACAGAATTAATCTACCTGTTTACTTTGCTTAAATCAGTTGCCAGAAGAAATCACTGCAGGTGCCTATGGGCAAATAAAATATGTTCATATTGGCCAATTTCTGAAAAACAGTCACAGTAATCACAATAGTCACAGAAATCATTAGAAAAATATCTTTCTCCAAAAATTCTCTTTGTAGATAATTTTTCTTCATCTTGGAATAGATGTGGTTGTTGTGACGTGGAAGCTTAATATATCTGCTAATGGACCAGGCAAGTTACAGTAAATGAAATGTTTAAATAAACAGCTTTTACTAATATAAGGTCTTGCAGCAAGATCATACAATGCAACTGGAATCTGGTGGACTTGCCTGGATTCTTCAAAGGCACCAGGAAGATAACACCATTGTAGAAACGATGCAATTATATTTTCCCAGCAGGACTACCAAGCCAAATTTATCTATTTCCAGATTAGTACTGGCATCAGCTACAGAAGACAACAATGCTTAATGACGTTTTGCACTTGCTTGTGTCTCTCTGATAAGGTATCTCCAACCAAACATTAGTGTTCACTACAACCCTGTGAAGTAGGTAAGCGTCATCAACTCCAATTTCCAGATAGGGAAAATAAGGCATAGAGATGGGATGGTAAGTGAGAGAAAGACATATAGTGAGTCCATAGCTAAACTAGGAGAAGAACCAAGCAATTCCTACCTATGATTTGCCATTCCAGCCACTAGAAAATATAACTTATTTCTTGATTAAACACGCATGTCCTGGCTTCTGCCACCAAGGGAAATGTGAATGGGTAACTGGTAAGAGGCACAGTGGAACAGCATAGGTACTCAATAAATAACACACAGTTACTTCACAGCCCATGTCCAAAAGTTCCATTCTCTAAAACTCCTACTGTCATTTCCCTTACTCCTTTCTCTCTGCACTCATTGGGACTGAATGCAAATGTATACAAATCTATTTAACTTGCTTCCCATTTCTAATCTTCTATTGGAAAGATTTGCTAGTTAACATTGATGCAACTTCTTTCAATATAAACTTCTGTCATTACATAATACAATCATTATATGATAGGAAAAAAAAAACAACATCTGTGGCAATCTAGGAGCGTAGGCCTTTACATTTTTTTTTCTTTTTATGTCCTTCATTTTCACATTCCTATTCTCCATTTTTTTTCCTGTGATGTGTCTGCTAAGAACCTCATCTAATTCTATTTTTAATATATCGCTGATTCTAGCTCCAGTCACCTCCCTTTTTCATATGTTTATTACTCTTTTACATGAAATCACATTCTCTGAAAGTCTGTTCCCAAGTTGCTAATTTTCAGGTGATTTTTTCTGTGCTTCCTGCCAGTAACAGAAACTTGTCTTCCTTATGTTATGCACTGGAGTATCCACTCCATAATTTAAGTTACTTCAAGCACAGGTCACCTTAAAATTCCCATTGTTCCAACTGGAAAAGAGATTGGAGCTGATCACACCTCCTCCATATTACTCGTGTCTTTGTGATTTGGTGTCATTCTTAAACCTTTTTATTGCCTGCTAAAGCAATTTCTCCCTACTGTAGCTGTGCAATTTTATGCCATCCTGTAATAAGTAATATTGATAACACTGTTCACCTGGGGAAAAATTTGAAATTTCCTATCTGGAGGAAAAGCTCTCTCAGAAACAGAGACAAATTCACTTGACCACAAAGCACTTTATATAAAGTCATCTAAAACATACATCAGAGAAAGTAGAGGAGTTCTTTACTATGCCACGAGTTAGACTGAACAGTCATCATAGGCTTTTCTAGCCCTTGTGAAGAGGAAAGTGAACACAATATGCTGTAGGAAAAAAAGAACAATATGTGGGATTTCTGTGGGCTAATTATACAATAAATTTGTTCCGGGCATCAAAAAGCTTATTTTACTTTTTCTTCTAGTTCACTAATTCTGAAAGTCTATTCCACCTGGAGGCCCTTTGGAGATCTCCATGAATAGAGTTCCTGGTGGACATGGATTATTACCATGAGCGTCACTGGGGGTGAGAACATGAGCCAAAAAAACAGATATGAATGAGCAAAAACAATAGATATGAAAGCTTCCATGTGAAAGTGTCATTGATCTGTGCTTTTAAACTTCAAAACATACGTATCATGTTTGTACTTTGGTGAACAGAAACCTCCTCTCTTACAGCTCTTCCTTCAAGGAGCAACTTATCCATAGGGCAGAAGGGTAGCCTATCAGTGCACTATCTCCCCTAAGAATAAAGGTAAATCTTAAAGATATTATCAGAGTCTGTAGCACCTCAAATTTTATTACAGAAGAATAAGCAAAAGTATCTGAACTGCTCTAGTCTGTATCCTTCTGCCATGTTAGGATGCTTCTGCAAATAGCATAAAAACTGGTCTTATTGACCACCTGGAACTAATGGAGAAACATTGTGGAAATCCTGCAGAGCAATAAAAAGTGATTCAGCTGTAGAAGAATCTTGTCCAACAGCATCAGCTTTTCTCAGTAATCATTCAGATTCACATACAAGCCATACACACGTAATGGACCATATCGAGCAGATTATAGTCCAGAGCTGGGCAAAGTGAAGTGGAAATGCATCCCTTTAAAGAGGGAATGGAGCCAGAGCATTCATCATATTCAAGCAATAGTATTCTTTGGATTAGTTCATAGAGACCTGTCAGTCACTGACATGGGTAGAGCTGCCAAGGCAGAACTATTTTTTACACCAAATGGTCATTCATGTCCCTCACATTTCAATGCAAAATGGAGATCATGAGATTGCTTAGGTGTCTGCTGGCTTTTAGGATATTTGCACTACCACTCAGCTGAGCCACACTGTAAAATACAGAACAGAAAAAATAATACATTAGAAGGAGTGTGAACTTTTAAATTATTTCTTTGTGTTAATTTCTAACATTTATTTTAATAAATAGAATTATAAAACACACTGCAAAGAGAAAATGAGGTACACAAGATATTTTACTGCTTATACACAGTAAATAATGTCTGGAATTTATCTCCACTAGACCGGAAATAATAACTCATGCTAACTCATAATTTCAAAATAAAAATGTCATATCAAATTTTGTCGTAGTTTAGCCCCGCTTGGGACCATGCTACGCAGTCTCTCACTCACCACCCCCCCACCCTCTGAGGGAATAGGGAGAGATAATATAACAAAAAAGCTCGAGGTTTGAGATACGGACAGGGAGAGATCCTTGAAGTTACTGTTACGGGCAAAACAGACTCAACTTGGGGAAAACTATTTTGTTCTTACTAGTAGTAAAACCAAAGTAGGATAATGAGGAAGAAAACAAAAACAACTTCCCCCTAACCCTCCCTCTTCCCAGGCTTAACTTCATTTCAGTTATCTCTACCTCCATCCCCCCAACAAGCAGCACAGGGGGAAACAGGGAATGGGGGTTGCAGTCAGTTTATCACACGTCTCTTTCTGCTGCTCTTTCCTCCTTGGGGGAAGAACTCCTAACATTCCTCCCCTGCTCCAGCATAGGGTCCCTCACTCCCACAGGCTACAGTCCTTCACGAACTGCTCCAGCATGGGGTCCTTTTTCACAGGGTGCAGTCCCTCCGGAATGCCTGCAGCCCACAGCCTCCTTCAGGCATCCACCTGCCCCAGTGTGGGGTCCTCCACGGGCTGCAGGTGGATCTCTGCTCCTCCAAGAGCCTCCATGGGCCGCAGGGGCACAGCCTGCTTCACCACGGGCTGCACCACGGGCTGCAGGGCAATCTTGTCAGGAGATGCATTACTCCTGCCCCTCCTTCTTCACTGACCTTGGCCTCTGCAGCTGTTCCTCTCACAAAAAAAAAAACTTCACAACAGGCTGGCAGATGCCTCCCAGGATCTCTTCCCATCTCCTCTCTTCTCTTCTCCTGGCCAGGCTGGGCGGGAGGCCAGAGGTGGAGGGCCACACGGCTCGCGCCTGCCCCTCTCTGCTCCCGATTCTGCTTGTTCACTTTTTTAAAATTTATTTTTCCCTTCTTACATTATCACAGAGGCATTATTACTGAACATTCTGTCACCATACTCCCCCCCCACATTAAACAAAACCAACACAAATTTGAACTATTTTATATATTCCTTAATGGATCACAAGGAGGAAAGAGAGATTACAAGGAGAAACCTTCTGCATGTAAAAATCAATCCTCTCAAAGCTGACTGATCAAAACATGTTTAAATTAGAGTAAGACTTGTTTTTAATGTCAGGAGACCTGAAGAAGTTAAAAAAGGAACAATGTTGTCTCCTTATCTAAAAACTATAAAAATTGCCTTTTGTGCTTTTCCTAATATTTATGTTGAAGACTATGTGTGAAACACACTGAACAAAAATAGCATTACAGCATGCTTGGCTAAATGCACTTTACAAAGAAAGTTTGCTAGCATAGCTGAATCACTAGAATGAAGTGGGGCAATTATTTGTGGAAAACATCAAATCCAACCTTTATGCTTTTCACAAATCATCCTTGACCCATCAGCTCTCTCTCTTGTCTGAATAAATGTGTGGGCTAGCATAAGGGTAATAATAATCTGAGAAAACAGTCATGTTCGGGAACAATATTAAAGATAGAAATACCATTTAAAAAACAAAAAGCTACTTCTAAGAAGCAGTTGATAAACACTTGAAATTACAGTGAATTGCAGTAGGTCACCTCCACCCACAATGTACCTTCCAGTCCCATATTCTCGTATGTTCACCTCTAGCATATCTACCAGCAATTAGATGTTTTTTGGTCCTGCATAGAAGTCTAAATATCATATGGTTCCTGCTTTACAAGAGAAACTACATTAGAATAAATCCCATGTAGAATATCAGTATTTATAGTTGTTGATTTCTCTAATAAATGCTTTCTACTTAAGAAGAATATTATTCCACAAATCAGTCCAAAATGTAATAATAGAGAAGAAATATGTCCACACCACCACCTACAGTTCTCTGTGGTGTACTCTGCATTTTTTTCTTGCATTTCCTGAAATTAATGAAAATTCTGGGGGAAAAAAAAAACACAAAATATTTTCTAGAAGTCCAGAAATGCAGATAAGAGAGAATTAATCCCTATACCTCTAAGCAATTTTATTCATTCTGGAAACCTCTTTCAGATTTTTTGTGCCAGGATCTTAAAACCATAGTAAGTGAAAAATGCTGTGGACTTTACCAGAAGTTTACCTTACTACATAGAGATCTCAGATTCTGACTCTGAGAGATTGCAAAATACTTTCTCCTTTCATTTTTTTAATGGTCTTCTGAACTTTGACACTGCATTCACATGACAACTTTTTATTTAGGCATTGAACTGCAAGTTCCCAGTGTTTACGAAACATTCTTTAATTATCATAGCACAGGATGCAAATTTTAGAGGTTAATTTGATTTAACAGATTAATATATCTTTGAATCAAGAGGTATCTATTTGTCTTTGATCAATATAAATGACATTACTGTCTTAAAATATTTTGTTCTTCTTCATGCGCTGATTTAAGAGATTAATGAGGTTATTCTGAATTGACTTTGATATTATGCCAAAAATCAGAGAGCCTAGAAAAAGACAAGATATAAGCTGTTAAGTGAACTAGTCAGTCAGCCAGAGGCCAGTCAAATAATCTCTTTCCGATACAGTTTTTAAAAACTCAGACAGTATTGTTTATTTTCAATACTTTGTGGTATCAAGTAGCAGGTATATCAAGAAGAGATGCAGCTATATCTCCAGTCTTCAATAATTATTATGTTAGCTTCTAGGCTTTACTGGCTGGCTTGTTTGTGTGACACTGACAAAATAACTCACAGTTGAATGGCCTTTAAGCTTTACAGCTTTTTCCCCAGTCCACATAACTAACAACCTTTCTTGTCATAAGGTCTGTTGGTTACCTGGTGGCTCCATCATAGTGAAGAAAGTTCTGTACTGATTGGTACTTTGCTGTGTGTTACAACCTAAGAACAGAATTAATAGGTCGAAGTCAACAATTCTCTCATTTCCAGAAACTTATCTTTGACTGAAATTAATCTTTAGAAAGACTGTGTATTTTGTAGGGTTCTTTTCGCTTACAATACGGACAGAGTTTGAGGAAGCATTTTCCACTGCCATACTCAGAGATACAGTCTTCTAGTCTCTGACCCTAAAATTTTAAACTTGAAGACAACTGGAGAAATGTTTGAACTGTTTATCATGTCAGTATGGCACTCACTCAAATAGAAAACAACAGAGGAAGTGGAAAGAAACAACAGTGATAAGTTCGAAGTAACCTGGAAGTTTAGAGAAATCTAAAATTTTAAATAAATAATTATGAGCTTTATTATTTAATGAAACAGTCTTTCAAGCCAACGGCTTCCTTAATAAAATGGAACCACTGAAGGAAGATACACTGTATGGGAAACAACTAGATAGGAACTGATGCTATCATCAGACCTACATAGTAGAATTCTTTGATGAAAGTACATTTCTGATATTCAAGACACTGAAAACAGAAGGTCTTTTTGAGAGATTATTTGAGAGATTATCTGGGTCATGGCAATCCCAGGCACAAATACAGGCTGGGCGGAGAATGGATTGAGAGCAGCCCTGAGGAGAAAGACTTGGGAGTGCTGGTGGACGAGAGGCTCAACATGAGTGGGCAACGTGCCCTTGCGGCCCAAAAGACCAACCGCATTCTGGGCTGCATCAAGAGGAGCGTGGCCAGCAGGTCGAGGGAGGTGATTCTCCCCCTCTACTCTGCCCTGGTGAGACCCCACCTGGAGTACTGCGTCCACTTCTGGAGTCCCCAACATAAGAAGGACATGGACCAGTTGGAGAGGGTCCAAAGGAGGGCCACGAAGATGATCAGAGGGCTGGAGCACCTCTCCTATGAGGACAGGCTGAGAGAGTTGGGGCTGTTCAGCCTGGAGAAGAGGAGGCTCCAGGGAGACCTGATAGCGGTCTTCCAGTACCTCAAGGGGGCCTACAGGAAAGATGGGGACAGGCCGTTGTGATAGGACAAGGGGTAATGGGTTTAAATTAGAAGGAGGTAGGTTTAGATTAGATATTAGAAAATAAAATTTTTACAATGCGAGTTGTAGAGCACTGGAACAGGTTGCCCAGAGAGGTGGTGGATGCCCCATCCCTGGAAACGTTCAAGGCCAGGCTGGATGAGGCTCTGAGCAACCTGATCTAGTCAGGGATGTCCCTGCTTCTTGCAGGGGGGTTGGACTAGATGACCTTTGAAGGTCCCTTCCAACTCTAACCATTCTATGATTCTATGTATGTAGACTACGGACTCTAATATTGCAGGCTTGGATGTCACAAGGACACATTTTCCACTTGGGATCAGAAGGGATCAGTTTAAATCTGCCTTGGTTCTTGTTTCACCTTCAAACACTCAGAACTGCTCTCCAGCACAAGCAAGACAGTGAGTCTCACTGGTAGTGAGTACTACCAGTAAGCCATTCTGCAGGGAGTCTGCGAGCCCTCATGCACTACAAGAGAGGGGGCACTTTGAGGTTTAATCTACTGGCCTGACAGCAGCAGAAAGTACTGAATACAAACCAGGTAGACCAGCTGTCCTCATACGTGTGATCTGTAAATCAAAGATTTCAAGCTTTCTAACTAAGTTTGCTTTGTTGATAAACTAAAACAAAACCAAAAGCAACCAACAAAAAACACCCCACAACCCAAAAACCAACCATGAGCAAACACATGGTTACAGAAAAAAAAAAAAAAACAAACACAAAAAACAAAAAACAAAACCCCACAGCTAAAAGTACTCAGAATACATTGAAAATGCTGTTGTAATGCCTCATGAAGTCTTACTGGTTTTCGTATTCCAGGTTCCTAAGACTGGAGATTTTTCACAATGTCTCAGAATCTCAACTTTTCAAGAAGATGCCCCATCCCTGGAAACGTTCAAGGCCAGGCTGGATGAGGCTCTGAGCAACCTGATCTAGTCAGGGATGTCCCTGCTTCTTGCAGGGGGTTTGGACTAGATGACCTTTGAAGGTCCCTTCCAACTCTAACCATTCTATGATTCTATGATTCTAAGAAAGAGAGACTTACAGGATAAAACAGCCATGGGAAATACAGACTAGGAGCAGATTTTTTATTTTTTTCCACTAGAATGTAGAAAACATTCTCCATGCAAAATGAGTTCAGCTGTACTAATATTCTTGATGATGAATTTCCAGAGAAAAAATATAAGCTGTTTTACCATCAGCTTTGTCGTCAACTAAAGGATCCTGTGTGCCCTAAGCCAAGCCTACAAGCAATCAGGGAATTGCTGGCTTTCTCTAGAAGCATGATGATATCATACTTCCAGTTTTCTGAACAGGACATACGGTAGTCTTTCATGGGTACAGCTTCAGCTAAATAAATTTTTTTCACAACACAGGGGAACTGCAGTCTTCCAACACACACAACTCATGCAGGTCCATTTCCAAATATTGGTTCTGACCAAATTTTTGAAGCCTGCTGAAAGAGAAGAAAAAGCTTATTTCAAAAGCTTTTTAAGTCAACTGGTTTGTGTTGGAAAAACCCTTGTAAATATCAGCTCAGTTCTGCCTCAGTGTACTGTATAATGATGGTCTCTTCTCCTCCCCCTACAATTAATATAATCAGCATCTGGATATTTTCTTATTGCTTTTATTACTACTATTAAACAAAATAATCCTCAGAGCTGGTATTCCAAAACTGTTTTAAGAACATTAAACAGCACTTGTGACCATTAAGGACTGATCTGGATGATATTATGGTGCTCATATTTGTTATCACTCTCTGAAAGTTATTACAGTAATAAACCCACATAGTTTTCCAAGTGATTCCATTTAATCTCAGCAAAAACAAATAACTTGTCTAGCAGAGTACTTTACATTATGAATCCACTGCTGATGGAAAGCCAGAAAAGCCATAACAGTCATTCCTCATTTACACCTTTGTGCAGACTGATCTGAATGCTCTGCTTGGAAAACTGGCAGACAACGAGCCCCAGCAGGCCTGGAGGATCACTCTGAAGACAGAAAGGCTCAGGGCATTTGAGACCATTCTCCTAAAAGGAGAAGGCATCTATAACTCTGCAATGAGAATTGGGATGACTGTTAATTTAACAAATACCATTATTCTCATTTTACAGGCAGGGAAACTGAGGCACTGCTTCTTATGCTTTTGGTCTTGTATTTTTTAGCAAGTCCGAACTACAATAAGAGCTTTATACACTCAAAAAATGAAGTTCTGTGTCCAGCACAGTGATATGTGGATTTGATAGCAGTACATTATCACAAAGTAATTTTATCATTATCATTTAGCATATCCCAAGATGTGTAACTTCTTGTGCTCCTTTAAAGCAGGGAGCAGAAGAAAGAGGAGCACCTGGACCTCCCAGACATTCATCTGTGCCCCAGGATACTTTATGTTCACAAATCCCTATGCCTGAATTGTGTTATACCATACTGCTTATAACTTGGGATTTACTGTCTAGTGCAGTGTTAATTACTTGTCTGATAAACACACCTATAGTTCAATGGGGAGAATTCTATCGTATAAATAGACTTAAAGTTTGCTGTATTATTAGTATCTATGTTTAATCCAGGATGCTTGGAATAAAGTGTCTTTAAAAGTGTCACCTATTATATGATGAAAAGAGTTGTAAAGAAAAGACTTGTTTCATTTCTGAGCCAAAGCCTATGGGTAGCTATAGCCTGATTTGAGCTGGAGAATAATTTGAACTGTACAATTTTGCACAGCTTTTCATTTGAGATAATAAACTATGCCTTTCGCATTACACGGAAGTGTGACTTTGATTTTTCAGTCACCCATACTGTTCATTATGTAGAAGGACGGAGTGAGATTCTCTCCAAAGGCTGTCCCTCTGAAGCCTCTGAACAAAGTGAGTGTTTGAGAAGCAGCACCATTTCTGGGGAGAAGTTGCTTGCTTTATGGTCGTGTGTCACCTCAGTGGCAGAGACAACACAGGAGCATTAAGGCTTTCTCTGCAGTCCCTCATTCTAACCAGTGGACCATAGTTCCAAATTTCTGCAAGTCAGTTAGTCCCTGTCTATCACAAATTCTTTCATCATTTTATGAACTGTTATCTCGTTCCTACACTAATAAGCATGGTTGGAGCAGAGTTAGTAATTGAAATTTATGACTTGTGTACCCTATTTTAACACTTTTCCAAAGACTCATTAAATCTCTTTTATGTGTATTTTTCACTGCCTCATACTTTCATTAACTGGAAAAAAAGAGAATAAAGTCCTATTTACAACACCACTGCAGCCATGCAGGGTCCTTGCTTGACTGGTGTTCTTCTAATGAATTATATGTATTGTAAACAAGTGCTGCAAACTAGCCCAAGGTCTTCTCCATTAATTTTTCATTAATGAAATGCACCACTTAGCTTGTTTGACAGTTAAGTGATTCCTATAAATTTAAAATAGAGGTCACCATAAGGAAAGCATTTGAAAGTGTCATTGAGGGAACAAGCTAATGAACTATTCACCCCTCCCCAAACGCCTTTAAATTCACAGGCTAGTCAGCTGTAAAATTTGAAAACCAGTAATATTTTAATTCTTAAAGAAGCTGCCAAGATTCAATGAAAAAAATAATACTCTAATAAGTGAGCTTTTGCTCAGGGGCTTTTTCTTCTCTTCTGCTTTCTGCTTTTCTCGCCTTTTACATTCTATGGCAGGAAAGTTCTTATGCCTTATTTAGCTTAGTATATAAAGAAAAAAGAATACCTATATATAAGAGAGGAGCAAAGGAAAGAGTGAGGTAAACCTGTGACACTCTGTTTTGGTTGATTGCAATTGATGGTGGGGAATGTGAGGCCATGTTAATAGACAATCTCTATTCCATCTTCCAGACACAGGAAAGCTCAGTCATAATCTTTGACACTACCTTCTCCGAGGAAAACTCTGCAATACAAGCCTTGATCCAGCCATCATTTTCTGCTAGTCAGCAACATAAATGCTAAACAATAGTTTGTCCTAGCTATATCAGGCAGGTCACTTCGTGATTTAGTTACAAGTCTACAACAGTTAGGCAACAGAGCTGAATTGCATCCCCTAGAGCCTGAAAATGAAGCTGAGACATTGATATCTCCCTGCACATGAAAATCTGTCTGCACTACAAACAGAAATGAAAAAAAAAAAAAAAAAAAGAAGAAGAAGAAAGGGAGGAGAACATCCCAAGTAACTAGAAACCCTCTTTAGGGGCAAAAAGAATCCCTCCTATCCTGGAAGCCTGTTTGTTTGGCAAGGCTCTAGATGATTTCATTTATTGTGAAGTTTCGTGTGTCATAGTACAGTAAGCCAACAGGCAGTCTGAAACTGCCTCTAAGGCAAGCTCTGTGTACCAAAGACTGCTTTGCTGCAGACACGCTATGCTCCCAGCAACTCAGTGCTGCAGTGGCTGTGCAGAGGTCTCCACCCCAAAGGCAGAGAGGAGCATTTTGCTGAGCCGTATCCTATTTCTGCTGAGAATCTGGATCATATGTAATCAAAATTACATATGATGGATGAAGCAAAAAATACCATAGTCCTCCTTGTGGGTTTTCTAAAAAAAAATACCAAAATAGAGCAACATGGAATAGAATAGAATAGTTCAGTTGGAAGGAACCTACCCTCTCAGTAAATAAGTTTCCTAATGTCAAGTCTGAACCCCCCCGATATAGCTTTGAACTATTACCACACGTCCTGTCACAAGATACAAGGGAAAAGAGATCAGCACCTTTCCCTCCACTTCTGCTCCTCAGGAAGCTGTAGAGAGCAATGACGTCACCCCTCAGACTCCTTTGTTTTTTCACACTAGACAAGCCCAGAGCCCTCAGCTGCTCCTCTTGGGACTTTTCTTCCAGCCCTTTTACCAGCTTTGTTGGCTTCCTCTGCATACATTCCAGTACCTTAACACCTTTCTTAAACTGTGGGGCCTGGAACTGCATATGGTACTCAGACGAGACTACACCAATGCTAAATACAGTGGGATAATCACTTCTTCTGCCTATCTGGTTTTACTGTGTTTAATGCATCCCAGAATGCAGTTCACCCACTTGGCTGCCAATCTTATAAACAAAAGAAGCCAAAGGAACATACTAACCTGATCTCTAATATTGTCCAACACTAAAAATTGCTGAAGAAAATGCAAAATTAATACTTTAGTAAGAAGAGCACTTATAAAATGGGTATTTTTCTCTGAAACTTTGGCAATGTTAAATTTACAATGAAAACAGAGATCAGTAGTGTCCTTTATATTGCCTTGTATAGCTACTGGATTTAAGAGGCATCGAATTGTTGAAAACATTCCTCATCAAGTGCTGTGAAATCAAGATCTTAGGACAAGTAAAAGATGATGTACTGTGGATCCTGTCTTAATGAAGTATAATGTTACTTTAAGCATCCCAATAAAGTACAGCCTGCACAAAAAGCCTAGACTACTTACTTTGTTTTTCTTACTATTCTCAGATTCTTCAATCCCTATACAAAAACCTGTGTTTTGTATTGCTGCCAAGCATTGGTAATTTTTTCTTACCTTCCATCTCAGAGAATTCTATAATGTTACACATTTTAATGGCAGTGACATGACAGAATACTGAGAATAGTTTGTAAGGTGTATCAGATCCAACATGATCTATAAATGAAAGAAAGAAGTTTTGATGAACTCTTATCCAACTCTGATTCAGACCATACAGTTTACTTCAGGTTTATTTGCAAGAATTGCACTTCAATCACAGTTGATGTATTTTTCCTGTACAATTTGGAACTACACCCCTCATTTTAGATATGTGAAATATTGAGAGATAAAAAAGCTCAGAAAACAAACCTGCTCTCACTGATACTTAAGTTTCCAAGTTATTTTGTCACCTTCAGTAAATATGACACTATCCAAAGGCAGAGATCATTAGCAGACAAAAAGCAATGTATCAAGAAGTTTGTGCATACAGGGGTCACAGGCACAAAAAGTGATGACATTGCTTTTGCCACAATAGTAAGATAGTAAAAGTGCAGTCAGCTCTCTGGGGAGGCATAAATTCCATCTAACAGTAAAGTCTGAAATATGAGGGCAAGACAATATACAAAGAAATACAGTAGGAATGGTTGCCTCTCACATTTAGTTGTCATAAATGAATTTATCTTAGACCATTTGTAAAAAATAACTGAAATACAGTAAAATTGTGACTAATTTCAGTGGCCCACACGAAAGTAGCTCCTTGGTTATGGCTCATTTTATTTGGACAGGTGTCCACCAGCACAAAATGCCATGACTGTGGCTGCTAATTAGCTCTCTTTCCAACAATCTCAAAAGGTCCTGAAGTAGATGCATCAGAAAATGAAAGACCTCCATTCAAAGTATTCACACTTTCAGCTCTTCAATGCAGAATTGAGGCTTTCTGATGACATGGACTGTGGTAATATGGTCTTTGCTCATACTGTCTTTTTTCTAGGGTTAATAAATGAAAATGTTCATAGCCCTGAGGGGCACTTTTTCAGCAGCAATAAATTCTGAAGGCTATGTAGAGGTGGTAATGAATATTATGCCTTTCATTCTCACTGTAAGTACAGAGCAGGACAATGGAGGCTAGTCATCATTACTATCATCATCTGCTAGTAGCCCAATGCCCTGTGTGAAACAAGCAGGTAGGTCTTGGCCTTCCTGAAGGTTGAATAGATGTCTTCTTAAAAAAACAAACCACAGCCACAGCCAGCACTAATTGGCTCCCTTGTTGGCACTTTTAGTAAAGAGACCAACTAACGAGCAGAAATGAATGCTGAACTCCCTAAATACAGCTGCCTGCTAAGGCCTAGGTATGAACAATAGATATGGAGCATGTAGAAACAACTTGCCCTGCTATTTTCTGTACTGAATCTACTCTGATTATAAACAAACAACTGTCCTCTTTAGGGCTTCCCTCATTGACATGAAAGAATTCAAAATTGAAATCACTCAATAACAAGATTGGAGGACACATATGTGCCTCTCATGATTGCATCCAGGTTGCTGCATGTCAACACTATGGAAGCTTAGAAATATCAGTGTTCATTTCTGGAATGTCCCTTCAGTGTCAATCTGTGCAGATAGGAAAGTTATCAGTAGACATTCAAACAGACTGATGATTTTTCTGTCTCCTGGGGTTAATAGGTATGGAAGCCGTGATGCTGCTGGTATGCAGAAATAAAGATGGAAAATCTTGTATTAAGTTGCACCTTAGTGCAACTGGGGATATAAACAAGTAATACTACATATTTTAAGTATATATTCTGTCTCTGTCCATTTACCTCAGAGTTTTATAACACATCTTTCATCATTGCATGACTGTCTGTTTACATTATCCTAAATCTACAGCCTTTAAAAGCATGATTACCTTGAGAAAACATGCAACACATTCCCTCTCAGCTCACTGCACAGACTTAAGGAGAGACATCTCTTGATGAATGCCTCATATTACTTCATTTAAAGTTAATGAGATTCAGTCTGCATATTTGAGAAAAGACTACAGAGCAATAGATTACTTTGGCAAATGTTATTGGCCTACGAAACCTTGCATATCAGGTCTCTAACAAAGAGCACACAGTCAGCTGGAATTAAAGATGGTTCCCATACGACATAAGTTAGGCAATTTTCGTACCGAGTGGTAATATCTTAAATCAGACTAACTGATACAGTAGAAAACAACAGACAAGTTTTTGGTACACAAGTCTTCCCCTTGGCTTGTTTGCTGTGTATATGTTCTTCACCATTGTGTCTGTAACATGGCAATTCACTAGCAATTTCACTACCTTTTGCATTCATATCCTCTAAAATACACCAACTCAAGACATATGGAAAAAGAAAACCAAACACACCCAAAATGGGATATACATTAACAGGGATGAGTTATGCTGGTAAAACAGAAGAACAGTTTAAAGGCTATATGTTCAAAAGTTGTTTTAAAAGCTGGTCTTAAGTAAGATTTAAGTAACTGCTTTGCACAGAAGTGAATTTGCTCTATGAGAAGGGGCTTGTGGAGCTTGTATACTACTCCAACTGTTCCTTGTTTGTGAAAAAAAGATTTTTCTTCTTCAAGGCATCCAATTCAAGATCCTTCTGCCAATTTCAAACTCACCACCACCACAAGATACATATTCTCTATTAAAAAAGAGAGGACTACACCCCATAGATTTGCGAACAATGCGGAGGAGTTGAAAGGTAGTGCATCTTCCAGCATCACCTTGACGGTAAAGAATAAGCTGTATACTATGAAACTTCTCACACTGGAATGAGCACCCACTTGCATGTTATAGTGGATCATGCATCAAAGCAGTTGACAATGTCTGTGAAAGCTAGAGGGATTACCCTTAATACTTGAAAGCAAAACAACTAGGCTGACTACAAAGGGGAAAAAAAAAAAGCATTGACAGAGCTGAGAGGTAAGATCTGAGCCTAAACATAAAATGCTTTAGCCTACAGACTTCATTGAAACAAACCTTTCCCTCAGTAAAGTACAAAAGACAGCCAACAATAAGCATGTTACTGTAAAGGAGAGCCAGCATATACATTTTAATGAAATTCAATTTATTCTGTAATTGGGTCACATCATTAAAAATGTATGCAAATATATGGGCTTACAATGACTTTAGTAGTTGTGAATGCCTAATAAATCATTTGTGAAAAACAATGGTTTTGTATTCTCACCCCAGACCCCTGTCCTGTCATTACCCAGACCTACAAATGCCCTGCTGAGGTCTGATATCAAGTATGCACAGCACACTTAGAAAACAGGATGTAGCTCAAGTCTTGTTTTTCTTTGAGCTGACTGTATTAATGGGAGGACCTGAGGACATAAACGCTTAATTAAAAAGGTAACAAAATGAGTATTTGATAAATTAGTGCTTTGGTGGGTTGATGGCATTCAGTAGAATACTCCAGTGGAAAGCAAGGGATGATATGGGGTTTGGTTCAAGTAACACAGCACTGTAAAAAGATACCCCCATCTCACCTCTTTCACAAAGAGGAAGAAATCACTCAAAGCCCTTTCATGAAGATTTTCTTTTTTTTAACAACCAGATAGGAAGCCATTTTCTCTAAAGACTTTGGAATCTCAATGAAGCAGAAAGTGTTTTCTAAGATGACTGAATTCCTCACAAAAACATTGTGTGTTAATTTAACAGGATTAAAAGCACTTAGTGTGGAAGTCTCCTGCTCTGCCATGCTTGCTAATAGAAACTGAACTCCATGTTTGAATTTATTCCACCAGAGACTGCTACTTCTTGGAAGGTTCTAGTATTTTCATTAGCACACTGCTTTCCTATCAATCTAACCATTTCTAACAAGTGAACAAGCCTGGATCAAGCAGCTGACTAAGGATAACACTCCCTGCTGAGGAACTTGCAGCAGTATGAGGCCACCGTACTCTGACTGAGAGTGACCTTGGTAAGCCTCCTCTCTGCACACCTTCAACATGTGCCAGGGAAGTTAGATTAAACCAAGTCCCACTGTGGATGCTGTGCAGGTGCCCTTTACCTACATGACTTATTCTCATTCCCAGAAGAATAACTGCATTTACCCTAGAGTGTCAAGCACTGACTGAGGATCAAGATCTGGATTCTACTCTGGGCTACACCACTGGCCTCCTAAATATCAAGTCACTTCAGTGACAGTTGGTCCATGCCTGTACAATTGCAGTAACAACGCCGACTTCCTTTCTAAAACTGCTCCAAAAACTACTCATGAAATGCACTCTAAGACATAAATATTACCATGCTTGAAAAGAACAAGTCATATGCAGAGTCAAGCCAGAAGTTTTCAGGAGTAAGTTCAGTAAAAGCACTATTAACGACAGTATAAATGCTCCACATTTGGGGATTGTGCTACGTTTGTCACTGTCAGTTAATATCAGGCAACTTAAAGGTATAAACACTCAAAATTATAGTAGAATGAATGACAGGAAGTTTTCAGATTCATTTAAATGCATTGATAGATATATTTAAGATATATTTACATATGGCTATATGTAGCCTTATTCATTTAACAGCAAAACTAGATGTAACCTTGATGCACGTGCATACACAGGGATTCCTATGCCTCCAATTCTACTTCAGTGAGTTTTCCTGAGAATTTTCAGGATATTCTGAACATGGAGGGGAGAATCTTATTTCCTGAATTAGAAATATCCTTCCAATGTATTCTTTGTAATATACCCACAAGTAAATTCTTACCAATTATAATGTGTTTGTTCATGGCATAGTTGAAAATTACTTACATAGTAATATGAGTACCTAGTAACATACATAGTAAAAATACATAGCAGTTGTCAACAACTTTCTCTTGAAATGTAAGTCTGTGTCTGTGTAGTTTTGATAACCTTTCTCCTGTAACCTTCCACTCAAGATCCATGAAAGGGGTCTCAGGAAGGACCCTGCAATAAATCTCAGTGCATGTAAACGTTAAAACAAGGAGTCAAAGCCCCGTTTTTATGGAGCTACCTCAGCTAACTCTCTTTGTCACCAAGAGCCACCTTCTAGCTCTAAATTAGGCATTCAAGACAAACCTATGCAAAGTAGAAGAAAAACAATTCAAATGCATGTTGATAAAGATGTTAAAGAAGGGAAGCTTAAAGAATGTTAGTATTTAATGTCTCTTTAGAGGATAGTCAAGATCTAAGATGGAGAAACAGGTGAATGGGCATTAAAAAAGTTCTATATACACATAATGTGGAAACAATCCACATAGTCTACAGTTCTGACAGTTCTATAAAGTTATGAGTTACATCCATATACAAGTTCTAATATATTCTCTGAGCAACCTGATCTAGTCAGGGATGTCCCTGCTCCTCGCAGGGCAGTTGGACTAGATGACCTTTCAAGGTCCCTTCCAACCCTAACCATTCTATGATTCTATGATTCTATATGTACAAGAGTGTGTATATAAATGCAGTCATTGAGCTCAAGCCCAAGCTGAACAACTTCAAATGAAAGGGTAAGCAAGTACCATTTGAGAACATTTGATGATCATAGCATTTAGAAGTAAACTAGTGTTAGTGTCTGTTCTCTTTTTCAGAGTGATAAGGAAGAATAGATTGACCTTGGACGTCCCATAGCTGAGACAACTCCCCTAAGCATGATTCTGTTAAGTATAGAGTGTTCTGTTGGGTATAGTGTGCGTATTGACTCAGCCTTCAGGGAGTACAGAAATCCATGGGACATGGTCTGAGGAAACCTGTTGTCTCAGATCCTAATAAGATAAAGAGCATGATCTTGTATCATCCAAGATATAATGCTGTCTGGGTTATTGCGTGTGAACTTGCACCAATGTATTTACTGCATTTTTTGGAAACCTCATGCCAGGAACAGATTGATTCCATTAATTGACAGGTAGTAGTCAATTTACTTGAGAAAGTGATAAAGGCTGGTTAAAAAAGACAGAATTACAGTTCAGAGAAAACAACGTGAATTTGTTATGCACCTTCCCACTAGGAAAGGCCAGAAAGTTCAAAGGTTTACAGTGTTATTTCAAATTAATACAAAATTGGTAGCCCATGAAGACTCTACACTGCTAGGCACAGTTTGAACTAAACAAGTCATTTCACTTTCTATTTTTGTTGAGCTTTCTTATTTCTTTTTTTTTCAGTATTCATACATACGTCCATCCAACTTCCCAACATGACTGGGCTGAGAAACATCAAAATTTCACGTGACAAGCTGAATCTCAGCTATTTGCTTTGTAAAGAAAAAATCTCCTGGGGATTCCCTATAAAATTTCTAATGCTGACCCAATAGAAATTAAGTCCTCTAACATTGCTAGGATCCATAAAACATATTTCAAAAGCCACTTACATTTGCTCTGGGGAAAAAAAGAGCTTAATCACAATTGCTATTCCTTTAAGAGTTTCACCTCAGGGAACTCAGATTAAGAAATGAAACATTAGAGACCTGAAAAGGGAACGGAGAGCCAGATCCCCAAGAACTTTTATTTCTACCATTCCTTGAACTTCAGAGGAGCCAGTTCCCTTCAGCTACAGTCATTCTTCCTGAAGCAAGTTCAGTTCTGCTGCTGTATCTACATGCTTGCAGAAGCAGATGGCAGAGGATTGGTAGCATCCTTCTGTACTGCTAATGTGAATTGAGTTCTGTGATGCATTACTCTGCATTTATTCCTCATTCTGTACAATATGAACACAGTGCCATTTTGTTATTCCAAACTTGCAGTGAAAATAAATATTAGCATAGTTTATTATTTTGCTATGAACTGTATGTTTGTAGTACATATTTTCCACTGTTCCAGCAGAGTGACATCTAAGTAGGGCCTTGGGGTTGTGCTCCTTGCTCTAGCTCTGACTTGCTGTGTCATTGGGGACTAGTCATTTAACCTTTCTGTGCCTGTGTTTAATGTAAATGTAAAATGAACTGACATTATAAACTTGCCAGAAGTATTTCCATCCCAGGTGTGTTGTAAGGCTTAATTAATTAGTGTCTGTGAAGCACTTTAAGATCTTCATGTGAAAAACAATACATGCTGAGGTACTATGATCGCTTATTGTGTTTATTAATGCTTCACAGCACCAGAAATCCATTTCAAAAATATTTTCCATGTATTTTAGAATCTTATTAGGGAGAATTATCATAGGAAAATCTATGAATGTAAGGCTAATTCAACTCATTTTTTCAGACCTCTGTCTCATCTTTGGAAGACCTTCTGCTCATAGGCTGCTCAGCTGGCTTCCCTGGATCCTGTGTGCATTGGAAAACTCCTAGTACTTGAATCTGAATGAAGTCAAGGGGCTGCCTGTGGCCAGATCTCAAGGCATTCTCATGGGAAATTATCCAGATCACCTAGAAACTATCTAGATCACCCCCAGGGCTTTTATACTATTTAAGGGCATCTTTTCCAGAAAGATCATAGAATAGTTTGAGTTGGAAGGGACCTTTCAAGGTCATCTAGTCCAACACCCCTACAAGAAGCAGGGACATCTTCAACTGGATCAGGTTGCTCACAACCCTGTCCAACCTGGCCTTGAATGTTTCCAGGGATGAGGCATCCACCACCTCTCTGGGCAACCTGTGCCAGTGCTCTACCATCCTCATTGTAAAATTTTTTTTGCCTTTTATCTAGTCTGAATCTACCTCCCTCCTATTTTAAACCCATTACCCCTTCTCCTGTCACAGCAGGCTCTGCTGAAGAGTTTCTCCACATCCTTCTTATAAGCCCCCTTTAGGTACTGGAAGATTGCTATAAGGTCTCTCCCAGAGCCTACTCTTCTCCAGGCTGAACAGCCCCAACTCTCTCAGCCTGTCCTCACAGGAGAGGTGCTCCAGCCCTCTGATCATCTTTGTGGCCCTCCTCTGGACCTGCTCCAACAAGTCCATGTCTTTGTGCTGAGGGCTCCAGAACCGGATGTGATACTCCAGGTGGGGTCTCACAAGAACTAAGTAGAGGGGAACAATCACTTCCCTCAACCTGCTGGACATGCTTCTTTTGATACAATCCAGGAATGTATTGACTTGCATAGTATCATAAAATAGATGTCAGGGTGTGGAGATGGATTGCTGCAGCACATGTATCACTCAGGTATTTAAGAAAAAACTTGGGGTTTAAGAAAAAACAAAGTTACTGCTAAAGAAAACAATCTTTCATGGGCTTCTTTGTTTCACTAATGCAGTTGCGTTCACTGATCTTAAAATTGTAATTTTTCACCAAGAGGACAGTCAAGCAGTGCAGTAGATTACCCAGAAATGTTATTCAGACTCTACCCATGGCGCTTTTCAAGACAAGATTGGAAAAAACACTTAGTAACCTGGCCTGACTTCTTGCCCAGGCTTCATGTGTTTCTCTCCGTGCTTAGATGTCCCCTTATACCATTCCTGGTAATTTTCTATCTGCCTCACTGGGAACCTGAAACCTCCCCAGTATGCCAGTTGTTCAGTCTCTGTAGTTAACATGACTTTTTGGCTCTGAATTGGCAGAGGTGTTCTGGACTCCCCATCAGAGGACAATGTCTCATCCTTACAGAAAAATTCCGTGTACATTTTTATAAAAGACTACACAAAATCTACCAGAATTTATAAGAGGTGGATAGCTTTCCTCAAATCATCTCAGCCCTATCATAATATCTTCAGACAGCAGATACACAAAATTTCCACTATTGAGCTTTCTGTTCCCTAATCTTTTCAATGGATCATATAATTTTACTCAGTGCAGTAAACAAACTTAGAAGAACAAAGAATATTAAAGCACATAAAATTAGGCCATAAACTATGCAGCACCACAATGGCAGGTTGTAGTTCTATTCACTGAAGAATCAGAGATTTAAATGTGTAATAATTCTGTTATGCAGTATATATTGATATAAAAAAATGTTTTGTGCAGACCAATTGTCTGCAGTTATTAAATATTCACCAGGTACCTGTAGATATATTCTAGAACTGCAGAAAACTTTAAGATGTTTATGATTTTTTACAAAAATCATAATACATACAATACTACTTTTTGTCTAAACAATGTAATTGTGTAAAGACAGTGCAATTATTTGGGAAAAAGACAACGGCACCCAATAAGAAAAAAAAAAGTTGAAATTTTAGTCATTGCTACTAATAAAAAAAAGTTTTATCTCACAAATACGAAGACATTGAGCATCTCAATGACTCAGTTCTTTTATTCTGGAGTAAATTAGAATTCAAATGTGAATATGCGTTTAATCCAGAGTAATCAGGTCAGGGCAAATCTGAAAAGCCACTTGGAACTGCCTGTCACCACTGTGTGTATTTCACCTAAAATTGATACGACTTTGCTCCGACAAATTAATGAGTATATTCACTACTAGCCTCAGCAGGCACAAACTCGTTCTTTTCGATGATATATGATTAGATTAAAAGCTCCCCAAAATTATCCATAATTATTAGAATATTATTAATATGTCAAATACTTTCAAAATGTTTTAGGCAAGCTAAAACTACTGAGTTTTCATCTAGTATTTTGCTAAGATTTTAACAGGGACATTTATTTTCTTTTTAATTTCTTCAAAACCTCAAACAGATTAGTGTTTGCTATGTTAAGAGGACTACGTATCTGCAGCCATTTAACAAGTAACAGCAATTCAGCCCCTGTGGATTACATATATGCATGCATATACACAAATGTACTGTCCAACAGATACAATCACAAGTTGACAGGCACTGGTGTACCGGCGCCCAAGCCGTGAAAGAACCCCGGAATCCTGATCTGCAATTCCCACTCCAAGCACAAACAAAACTAATCCTGGTAAATCATTAAACACCTTTTGAAGGTCACTGCTTTAAATATCACCCATTTTTCTATTAATACTGGTTTATTTATATGACCACTTCCTTTGTGATATTCAAAACTAGCCTGGAAAAAACACTAGTAAACATACAGTAGTTGACTGTATAGCACTAGCATTGAATGACCTATGAAGACAGCATTTTTTTGAATTGAACTAATTCCCAAAATGTAATCAAACTTCAGAGCTGCTAGAAATGTTACAGTGTCTCCTGCAGAAAGGGAAAAGTGATATTCTGTTAGGTTTAAGGTTTTAACCAGATTTACAGAGAAATCTGTAAAATGAAAGTATTTTCCATTTCATGGGATATCAGTCTGACCTCCTGTGACTATTCAAACTCCTGTCTGTACTGCAACAGCGCTTCCCATCAGAGGACCTTCTGTTTCCTGCGTCAAATCAGGATTCCTGTGTTATATTCTGGGCTCCTGCTCCTTAGGCTAAGTCACTTGATTCCCATGCTTCTATTGCAAAAAGAAAGTTAGCTCAAAAATGAAGATGAGAATTGACATTAACAGAAAAGATAGTTTGCTGTGAAAGTAGATAGCTAACATTCCTTAAGTGCTCTGAGATGTTCTAATGAAGTTGCCAGCACTAATACCAAATACAATCTGTAGTATTATTAATACCATCTAATGAAGACTGGTGTTTTAAGAAATAGGTTTTGCTATTTTTACAGTTAAGCTACCACTGGGATTATCTAAGAGAAACAAAGCTAAGAGCATATGAACCTCAGAGCTAGCCAGTGTACACAGCATAACAAATGACTCAAAGAATTACTAGAAAATAATTCCACTGAGAGGTTTTGGTGACATCTTTAACCATACAAAGCTCCGCCTATATAGTTTCTAAATATTTATAACAACCCAAAGAGAAAATTAATACTATGCAAATGTCTGCAAAATATTTAGTTTGCTGGAAATTATTATATTGGAATAAGGAATTCTAATTTTGTAATGTGAATATCTGAAAATGAAAGCATTAATTGTTCACACAAACAAAATGTGAAAATTAATATAGGCTGTATACTACAGTTTTAATACAATATAACCTGATCTCCTCCTCCACGGACATGGAATCTGCTGCTTTTGCAGTTGTGCTAAATAGCCACACAAAAGTCAGATCCTTTCAAGCTGTGAAAATTTTCTCAACAATGCAGGACTTGGATGTATGGCTTCTTCAGTCCAAATCTGTTCAATTAATTTTGTCAGTCTACCACAGTGAGGCAAGCAACTCTGACAATTGTCTTAGATCTCATGGTAGCTTCATTAGGTAGCACTGCAAATCATTAGTGAATGTGTAGAAGGAGAAGGGACCGCCAACAGACGATTTTATCAGTATGTTGATTGCCTTCTTGTGGCCCTGCAAGGCATAGAAGCAATACTCTGGAAAAACATTTTCTCCTATATTTATTGTTTGATCACCGGGCAGATTCAGAACAAAACGCTGCCATAAGAACAGCCTTTTGCTAAACTAACTGTGGCTCAAGTCCCTACAGTATCAGCTGTTTTTTAAGGAATTGACTCCTATGGCAAGCTGTGCAGCGAGTCTGCATGCAAGACCAAACTTCTGGAGGAATGGCTCCATATTCCTATCCAGCCATGTGGAAGGGGAAAAGCACAGAATCAGTGATCCAGGAATACCATATCTGAAGCTGATCACATCCTATGCAGCTTTCCACCACTCACAACTGACTGATCACCCACTGCTGTCACATCCGTATGTTATTTCCAAGACATTTACCTTTGCTCCATTGGAATATAATTTCCTGGGGCACCACAATGCTGAGGGGCAACTCAGGTGGCACAGTCAACACTGAGAGTTGTTACTGTCGTAAATGCATGGTGACTAAGATCTATCTGATTCTGTTACAGTAGGTGCCCTCAGCTGGAAAGGATAACAAACAAGGACTGAGGTGAGAGGATATAACTGTTCAGGGAACAGACCCGTCCCTCTCTTTTGAATCTGCAAATGCTAGCCAACACTGCTACCATGAGCAGTGCTGCATTGCAACTCAGCTGCCACCAGTCTGCTCTAAACACTGCATAGCAGTATTATCGTGAAACTTCCTCAGCACTGAGCAAAAAGTTTTCCAATAATTTTTTTAACACTAGATTACTAAATGTTTTTTTCTCATAGACAGGTCTATACCTCCACAAGGGATTAGCAGTAACAGCAGGTTTCCTTTCCTAGAATTGAGTTTGCCATCCAAATAGCAGTGTTGCTTAAACTGGCTTTAGTACCCTCTGCTTTTCCCCTTGTCCCTGAATTATCCTCCAGGTAATGGTGGTACAAACATTTATGTAATCTGGTTGCAAACCGGAGTGGGAATCTGGTCCAGCTGATAGATAAACCAGTTGGAAATAATGATCATACTGTTATTAGTGTTACTCTTTTGCAAGTGGAACAGTTTCCCAATCCATTTCACAGAACAGCTGGACAAACATACACAGTTAGTCAGCACAGGGCCAGGAAAGCACAGCAGAATAATATCTACTGAAGGCAGAATTGTGGCTGAAAAGCAGTTCATTAGAATTGCCTCTTGCTTGACTGGACACAGTCTGGAAATCACAGTATACACACGAATACAATGTCTTCTAACATAGCATGGTCACAATTTCATGGAAAAAAACCATCCAATTGAACTCATGCCATATGCATCCATTAGACTGAAGCTGGAGACAACAGAGAAAACAATATGCATGATTTAAACACTTTGTTGTAGTTTAGCCTCGCTCGGGACCAAGCTACGCAGTCTCTCACTCAACCCCCCCACCCTCCGAGGGAATAGGGACAGACAATATAATAAAAAGGCTCGAGGTTTGAGATACGGACAGGGAGAGATCCTTGAAGTTACTGTTACGGGCAAAACAGACTCGATTTGAGGAAAATTATTTATTTCTTATTAGTAGTAAAACTAAAGCAAGATAATGAGGAAAAGAACAAAGTAACTTCCCCCCACCCCTCCCTCTTCCCAGGCTTAACTTTATGTTCAATTCTCTCTACCTCCATCCCTTCACAAGCAACTCAGGGGGAAGAGGGAATGGGAGTTACGGTCAGTTCATCACATGTCACTTTACACTACTCCTTCCTCCCTGGGGGAAGAACTCCTCACATTCCTCCCCTGCTCCAGCATAGGATCCCTCCCATGGGCTACAGTCTTTCATGAACTGCGCCATTGTGGGTCATTTTTCCACAGGGTGCAGTCCCTCAGGAACAGGCTGCCCCAGCGCAGGCCCTCCACAGGCCACAGCCTCCTTGAGGATCCGCCTGCCCCGATGTAGCGTCCTCCACGGGCTGCAGGTCGATCTCTGCTCTTGCGTGGGCCTCCATGGGCTGCAGGGGGACAACCTGCTCCACCATGGGCTGCACCACAGGCTTCTTAAATAGGTTATAATAGAAGCATTATCACTGAACATTCCATTACCAGCTGGCTCGGCCCTGGCCAGCAACGGGTCCACCTAGACCTAGCCAACACCACTTGACAAAGAGGAAACTTCTAGCAGCTTCTTGCAGAAGCTGCCGCCGTAGCTCCCCCCACTAAACAAAATCAAAACACACTTCTTGTTATTCACTATGTGCTCCCTGTTTAGGAAGAGAAAAGAAAAAAGGAGGGAGGAAGAGAGAGAGAAAAGGAACAACCTCTAACTTTTGTTCTGTTTTGTTTACAAGGGATTAAAATTACTTTAGCATGTACACATTGCTGGGAATTTCAACTCAGGAAGCTATACATTCTGCATTGCACTAAGATATTAATATGTTCTTAACAATTTAAGACCAGTATTGTGGGCCTGCTGTAAAAGCAGGGAATTAAAGTCCTTTCTGCTGCATGCTGAGTGAGTCTTCAATTAGTTGAGCTGTTAATTTTTCTGGTTTTTGTTTCTTGCCTCTATTAAACTGATTTGTTCAACCATGCTGAAAGGTCACCTGCTGCCTGTTCTCTAAAGTGTCATGTTTGCCTTGGACGGTGATCTCTTTGTCACACTTTGTTCACAGCACTTCTAACAGTGGGGTACATTTCCCTTCACAGTATTTTTACTTACTTCTAGAAATACAACTGAAATTGTTGCATGAACAGTTTTCAGTTTTCTGCCAGGATCCCTCCAGCCCTCTTGCGTTGCTCCCAGATGAAAAGGACCCTATTGGAAAACCCTATAAAACTGAGTAGAAAATAAAACTTATTGTGACCTAAACTGCGAATTTTAATAGAGGTAGTGCTACCTGCTGTAGACATTCTCTTTCCAAAAGGCTTTGGATCAGTCCATGAAAAGAGATATCTCTCCGTAATAGTGTATTTGAATCAGTTCCCTCTTTGGGGAAATAAACATTTCAGTGAAAATAAATTAAAACTAGTCTAACATATTATCCTGAGCAAAACATTTGCAAAAAAAAAAATCCAGGGAAAAGGCACATATTTGCTTATCTTCTAAAAGCTTATAGAGCTTCTTACAGCATCAAAGTCTTTAGTAAGATGGCCCTGTGACAAGAGAGAAAAACAATACCGGGCAATTTTCACCTCAGTTCTTGAAACTCAACCATTCACACAGATTTATGAGCATTATTTTAGAAGAATGTGAATCACAAATACAGTATCCCGCAGTGGAAGTGACCAGCCTCCACTACAAGTGTTGTATCCCTCATCAGTCATCAACATTGACAAAGTTCACTGCATTCCCATGGAAAATACTGAAAATCTATAAGCAATGTACAAGCAAATGTAACTGACATTATTTTAATCACTGAAGGAGTTTGATTTAAGGTTTGCTTTATAAAGGAGACATAACCAAGTCTCACTATCTCACACAAACATTCCAGTATTTAAATCTTTTACTTGTCAGACTAGGTCTTTTCTGAGTATTTAAATCCATGCCCAAGACTATGTCTATTTTCTAAGTATGTGCTCACTTGCAGATTTCCAGGTATTACACATAAACATCAGGTCATACATAAATGGATGCTTGACTCATGCCTAGAAATTCAGTCCTAATACAAACCAGTGCCTAACTTCTGCTGACGTCCATATTCTTCACTTTCTTGCATCAGCTTTTTATGTGATTCATTACTACAAACCCACCAGTTCCCTATCATAAAAATGGCATACTTTATATGATTAGACTTTCTCAAGGAGTTCATCCAGTAATGTTGTGCTGAACTTTACTAAAGTCTAGCTTAGCTATAACTGATCCATCAGGGAAGTTGCTGCTGTTCTCCCATCCCATGTGTACCTTCTGCAAGGCTACAACTTGCTAGGACTTGCACCTGACTTACCTTTCATTTCGCAATGCCATAAATGCCACATCATTCCTCTCCCTTACACACCCTTGGACAACTTTGAACAATTTATTTCACTACTCAACTTGTCCGCCTAGCAAATTCTCATTCACTCAATAATGCATGTGAAAGTATGAGGTCTTCTGATAATGGTTTACCACGTTTAATTTCTAGAGAAAGACAGCTTCCATTGAGTGATGCACAAATTGTATGTTAATCAATAAATTCTCTGTCTATAGGGGCCTAAATGTATCTACCTTGTGAATGTGCAAGCAGCTCCATTTCATTGAGTAAGACACAAATATATTTCTTGTCAGATAGGAAGTGCTGTTATGTGTATACATCTTCTTCCTTCTTGTTTTATTTGCATAAAGCAGATGAAATTCAGTGTTTGCCAGAGCAGACATATTTTTTCCAGGGTACAACAGCAGCCTAGTGCTCAATGATAAAAGCTTTGCCTGCCATCCATATAATACAATCACAGTTTTGAGTGTTCTGGTTTCTTGTACTTCTGTGCTGCACTTCACAAGCATAATGCTGAAATCACAGGCAGGGTGATAAATGTTAACAATTTATTCAGCGTTTGAAAATACTGAGAATAAGCTCTCTCCCTTGATCTGCTTTCACTCAGATGTTTAAGATGAGAAAAGACTATCAGATCCCCTTGTCTGACCTTCTGTATAATACATGCCCTTAAATTTTGTCATCACCTATATATTGAGCTTGGTGAATTTTTCTTCTTTTTCCTAAAATATATCTTCTAAAGATATGCTTTTCATTGCCCTGTCTTCCTTTGGAGGCTTCAAGAAATAAGGACTCCATGTCCCTTAATAGTTATTCCAGTGGTTAATCAATCTCATTCTTAGAAATGAGGCACCAATTCTTAATTTGAATTGGTCTGGATGAAACATTCAGCTATTAGTCTTTTTCATGGCTTTATCTGCTAGATTAAAGAGGCCTTTATTATTTAGTAGTTTTGACTTTTGAAAGTACTCACATCTTGTAATCAAGTCTCTGCTCAGTGTATTTTTGGGTAGACTAAGCAGACATAGCCTTTTCAAACTCTTTCTATAACAAATTTGCCAGCCCTTGAATCTTACTGTGGTAAAGACTTCTACAGTGTCTAAACTAGGGAATTAATCCTTTAGAAACAGTTGTCTTGTAAGACGCCAATGTTACAAGACAATATGTGTCCTGCTAGGTCAGTTCCACATGTACTCTGAGTTAAAGCCTGTACAAATGCCTTGTTTACGTGAGCAATTATGTTCATTTTGTGCAGACCTGAAAAAGCAGAACCTGCAGTTTTAGGAGTAATTCTTTAGTTATAAACACTGATAACACTTTCATATTTTATCGTGCATTCATTACATAAATCAAACCTGACTCTAGACAGAAAGTGAAGGACAAAAGAATTAAGTATCTTTTCTAAGTTAAGAGTCAAATCTAGGAAGAAATAGGCTTAAGACACTATAGCTTCCAGTACTCTAAGCTGCCTGCCTTTCATAAACCCCATCTGGTCTTTCCATAAATACTTTAAATGCACTTAGTGCAAAAGATCCTGGAATCTGAAGTGCACTTCTGGTATTTAACATCCACAGACCTGGCACAAAAGGGGGTAAATTACTGTAAAATTCTATAAACCTTCTGCATTCATCTCTCCAATGTCCGGTGCCCAAAAGAGAGAATTTCCTAAAGGCATTAGAAAATGTTATTCCTCTTACACTGTTCAGTCCTTACCCTCTTTAACAAAGATTGCCAAAGTGGGCAGTATTTAATGCCATTCCTGATAGCAAACAATACATTGCTAACATCACTGCTCTGAACTAAAATGCACTTCCACTGTTCATGAGCTATCAAAATGGCATAGTATTTTCTGGTACTTAAGGCCAATTCTTTTCTTTGTGACCAGCGATGTTCTCAGAGGAAGGCAGCACAGAGGCATGGCGCGGCAGATGCTGTTTCCCTAGTTGTTGCAGAGCGGGATGGCACTGCAAACCTTTCCTTGGTGGGAAGCAAGGCCATCAACTGCCATGGCTGCAGAGCAGCGAGAAACAAGCAGCTCCCTATCACCTGCAGAAAGTGAGCAGGAGCTAAGGACTGCTGCAAGGCTGTATCCTGCCTTGTTGCAAGGGGACCGAGCACAGCTCCTACTCACAACTCTCTTCCAAGCAAGTAAAAACTCCTAGCTCTGCCTAACTTCTGGGTCAGCCAGAAGGTCGGAGACAGTGTTTCGATAATGTGGAAAGAAAGGGCCATCCCTGGAAACGTTTAAGGCCAGGCTGGATGAGGCTCTGAGCAACCTGATCAACTTGAAGATGTCCCTGCTCCTTGCATGGGGGTTGGACTAGATGACCTTTGAAGGTCCCTTCCAACCCTAACCATTCTATGATTCTATGTTTATCTACATACATCAGAGTGGTCTTGTGTGGATTATCACATTCCCATGCAATCTGCTAGGTATAAATTAGATAATTTGCAGGAAGAATCTTTTAAATCATTATTTTTGTTGAAGAAATGGGTTGTATGAGTGGATCCTGCTTGTAACTGAACTTCTCACTGAAACCCTATAACTTCTTGTTCTTAGATTTCTGAAAATTGGGGGACTCACTCTGTCCATGAGCTTTAAAAAACAAGAATAAATTAATCTCTCTGCTGTTTTCCACTCTTTCTGTTTTTTCAGCAGCTAACTGACTGTCCCATAATTAGATGAAGGTGACACTCATGCACACATATTCACTGTTTGCATGGCATATGACCTACTTGTCAGAAAATATGTTCAACTAATAATCAGCATAGAAATGCTCCTTATTGGATGCATTTTTTTACCAGAACATCCTGAATTAAAATACTAGTAATTTTTTTTTTTTTATTTTATTGGTTGAAGCCCAACTCCACAGCTAAAAAGACAGCTTAGAATAAAATCCTTATACAGACCTAAGCCAATAAAAAGGTTTAGATTGATCTGACCCAGCCCAAAGAAATTCCATAATGGATAACTAACAAAAGAGTTCTGACAGCAAACTTGACCTCAGGTCTCGTCTCTGCATGCCACATTTTACTAAGCAGAGTGGGAAACACTTGTACTTATTTGTCATTTTCTTTAATCATGGGACTTGATCCTTGACAGAGGGTGTTCAAATGCACCTTAATGCTATCCTGGAGCTCATGCAAGATACATTTTTAGCTTGTAGGGCTTGAGTAGTGTCCTTTGCTAGTGTCCTTTGGCAGATTCAGAGCCTGAAGAGTGCTTATACGTAAACCCCACCTTTCCTCTGTGATGTATTTGGACAGCTGAATAACTTGGTTTTTTCCACAGCAATTGCAGAGTTTTGTTTTTTTTTTTTTTTTCCTTTTTCAAACTTTGTACTATTTAGGCATGTCTAGTTTCACTGGCTTTGCACTATACAGTGCTAGCATCATCAAAGGGAAGAGTTGTAAAATAAGTCCTCATCTCACTAGGTGAATTTATTGCTATCATAAAAAGAAAGGCCCCCAAGGTTCACTGCATCCACTGTACTGAAGACACAGAGTGCAAGCTTGGGGAATTTACTGTATTATACCACTGTGTCATTGTGCCTACCTGAAAACTTGGCTCAGCTGACATCTGGAAGCATTAATAAAGAAAATGCAACCTAAGGGGAAAGAAGCAGGGATGTTTGATTTGTGCTGAAGAAAAATGTACATTATTGTGGATTCAGAAAGCAAGTTATAAGCCAGAGTTTGTATTTTACAAAGTGAAGATGTTAGTTGGGCTTTATTAACATTTTCATAAATTATTTGCTGAAATAGAAGCCCTTACACAAACTGCATACTTATTTATCTGGTTTGGGAGTTTGCCGCTTAAGGGAAACACTACCATTTGAGCATGATTTTGCAAATGGTTCCACAGCTTCTTTTTTAAAGGTTGTTATCCTGAAAGTGCCAGGAAAGACAGTTTTCTCCTGTGAGTCCAAGAGAGGCAGAAACAAGAATCCCAGATTGCCCGTAGCAAGAGAATGAGCTGGAGGGCAGAATGTACCAGATGAGAAGGCAGTAGGTGGTAAAGAACTTTATGATGCCCAGCAAACAGTCTTTACCAGAGATTTACAAGGCTGGAGATGCTGGCTTAGGAAAACAGGCTTGCAAGGAACACTCTACCCAGGTTGTGTGTGGATAATGTAGATAATTAGAGGGCCCAGCAGAAGATAAGAACCAACTATGCAAACTGCTGTACAATCCGAGAAACAATCCCAGTCCTGAAGAAAGTAAAGAAAATGAGAAGGAATTTTAGGGAAATAGAATTAAAGAGGGTAAACTGAGTTTCCTGCAGTTGTACAAGAGGTCAGTGGCAGAGCTCATTAAAAAAAAAAGCAAAACAACCCAAAGAAAAGGCAAATCAAGTCCACAATCTGTACAACACAACACTGTCTTCTAGATCAGCAACAGTCTCCACTGGAGGATTAACCCCCAGTTTGAGGATTCACCTCATCTAATTTAATGAGCTACTTCTGAAAGAGTTGGCTAGACTGTCTTTGTAATGAATGGAGAATTATCAACCAAATGTCTCCTATATTTGTCTCCTATATTTTGACTTGAAGGAATTGTAACACAGAAGTCTCTAGTTTTCTGAATGCAGCAAGAAGAGTCCCACCCAACAAGACTAGGACAATCATTACTGAAACCCTTTGATTGAAGTTGTGGTTGAACAGGAAGAAAATCCCAGCTGATTTCAGAATTTAAAAAGGCAAAGAGGAAATGCTTTAAAGTAAGAACAAAGTATTCTGCTGACAGTAATTGAAATTGCACATGCTGTCCAGAGAAAAGTTCTAATTCTCAACGGTTTCACATAATTACACATAATATCAACAAAAAAAAAAAAATGAAGGGCTCTCACTGAAGTTCCTGGGAAACTTCCCCAGTGATTCTAATGTAAACACAATCCTACTGTATATTCTCAAAATAAACCTACAACTGACAGATCATACTGCATAAGAACACAACTTTTAAAAGCCTAGCAGTTACGGACATTCCTGGCATAAGAGATTGCTGGGATGGGAATGGCTTTGCCGTTGTTCTGAACTTGTTGCAGAAACACAGCCTAGACAGAGATAGAATGGTACAATATCTTGTATTGAGAGTATATGAGAGAATATTTTCTATTTTTTAATATATCTTCTTCCACTGTGTTGAAATCTGGATTAAGAACTTAAATCACTTTTTAAAAAATGAGACAATTTACAACTCTGAACACACACTGATTTACTTATTCTCAAGACACCTTTCTCCTTTTTTCCCCCCTCTCATTGCCAATCTCTAGAGAAGGAAGTTTTCCAAGAAAGGTTTCTATGTCATCCCATATCTCACTACCTTGAAATCTTCAAATAAAACAAACAGAAATGTTCAAATAGAGACTAAGATTCATAGATCTCTTGTGTTAAGAGACTGCCAATATGAAACACATAGACAGAACCATGCCACAGAAGCGAACATCTGCAGAAAGCTTGCGCATGAGTGATATTACTTGATGGGAATGTTGTCTACGTTATGTCTCTCCATTATTCCCTAGCTGTAAAAAGTGGCTCCAGCTGTCATGTGAAAATCCAAAAGCCAAAGCAGGTCAGCTTTGCCAAACAGCTGCAAAAAGCCTATGAGTTTCCAGAGAAAAAGGAGCTGCGTGCTTTGTTCATCATCTTACTAAAGCTGAGGAGTGACCCAGAAGCACAAGAAGGAATGCTTCATGGTCTGGATACTTGGCTATGTCTTCCCAGAGCAGGAATGAACTAAAGTGACAGATTTCAAGGCAAACAAAAATGATAAACCACTTTAAAAGCTTCAGTTGTTAAATCTATGTCTTCATAAAGCTACTTTAATTTGGTGTAAAAGTAACTATTGGAGAAGTAGCCTCGTAACACCCAGAGAGAAATTCAAAGTGTGTGTTGTCAGCTGAATTTTCATTGCTACTTTGGTGATAAATCAGAGGAAGTCTGTATCAAAACAGCTGCATATGCTACAAAGCAGCAGGACTGAGATTACCATTGTACTCTCATGCCGCGGATCAGACATCGAATTTTGTGCTTCCCCTCCCCTTCATTTGGTCAGGACAGAGACGTCTCAGGCTGAGGTTTGAAGCCTGGAGCTCTATAAAAACAGGTTATAATGAATACCGCAGAAAATGGGAGAGGACAGGAAGGCAATAATCAGAAATTTTTCAGCATTAGTCAGTAAAAAGTAGTGAAGAATTTTAGTAGCTAGGAAGGTAATACTGGAGCATCTGACATAGGTAAGTCATGAAGCCTTTTTCTATTAAAAATCTGTTCTTCAAAGTGCTCCAAAATCTGCATGCTTTCTTAAAATCACCTACACTAGTGCTTTGACTTCAGCTCAGACATAGCTTTGATTCAGCTCTGTCACCTTCCTGCCAGTTGTCTGTCATTTATTTCAGTTTCTGAGTGGTTTTGATACTTGCACACAAAATTCCTTTCAGAGGAAACGAAATGAACAGCTTTGCTCCACACATACTTCTTAAGGATACACAGGGTTGTGAATTCACCAATGGGCCAAACTACTGCACGTTTCCCCCCTAGTGGTTACCTAACACTCATCTACTACTGAAATGCTCCTGAACCCTTAAAAGATCCTGTAGCAATCTGGAGCAGTTCCCATTTTGCAAAGGACCAAATGCAGTGTTTCCATCTGGCACTAACTGCCAGCCCTCTACGTCAGCTACTCCTTCTTTTGAAGAAGATGCTTTTTAGTCCTTTGCCCATCTTTTGCCTGGTCTACATTTTGCTGCCATACTCCTTTCTGAATCTTTATCTTTACTTTACTCCCTTTGTCTCCTACTTTTTAATTTCTTTAAATTCTCTCAGCATGTTGGCACCTAGTCCTTTCTCCCGCAGAAAATTCAAAGTGGTGCAGTTTGACACACAAAGGGATTATGCTTATTCATAAAATTTGTTTGAAGACCGGCAAGATTTTCTTAGGAGTTAGGGTTATATGGTGGCAGCATCAGAACACTACAAACCTCCTGTCCACTGCTAGCTGAGACAAATGGTGATCAATAGCCACTCACATCTGGAAAAAGTTAAGGCATTTTGCAGAAAGACAAGAGCCAACACACTTCAAGCTGGCTAAACATGCCCATTTGTTGGGAGCACTGTGCTGAAACTGCATCTCCACTGGATTTTTTGTTATCTGCTTTCCCAGGTGATCCCACAGCACCATCGTCAAGAGTGAACCATCAGCATTGTTCTGGCTTCCCCATCCTTGTGCCCCACAGAAGGCACTTGCAAGGACACAGCCTAGGATGCTGCTTTACCCCACCCAAACTCCCTCTGCAGTACCTTTTCCAGCTCCTAATACCAAACCAGCTAGATGGAAAAGCAGTACTGATTTTCTGTTCACATTTAATCCAGGCTGGGGAGGCAGAGAGAGGATGATTGAGGTTTCTTGTACAATAATAGCATTGTACTCAGAAATGCAGAGAAGTGCTATATATCAGAAAGCAGAGTTGATGGCAAGGGCTTTCATGCTTCTAAAAGCAATTCTCCCAAAGCCATGTAGCAACTACCTGTGTCAGAAACTACCCACCCACTCCGCACCCTCTTTGAATACCAAGCTCAGTCTCAGCATTAAAAAGAGCCATGAATGTGGTGTACCATGATAAAACAGCCCTGCTAGGCTTCCACAATAACCTCACTGAATGAATGCCCTGTCCCTGCAGGAAGCAGTGGTGAGAGCACTGTCAAAGGCAGAGTTTATCCCCCTGCAATGCTTTGTCCTAACTCCCTTAACCAGAAGGATTAGGCAAGAGCTATAAGCAGGTTCAAGGGAACATGGAACGTGCTTCTGTTCTGAAAGTCTGCTCTGTGCATGCAGGGTGTTCACCTCTTATCTGAGAGTGGCCTGCAAGCACTGTGAGTTTTCCCAAGCATGTTCAGTTGTTTTTCTTGATTTTTATTTCTTCAGTTGGACAAATAGGAGCCCTGCCAGCTTTTTCAGTCAATGGAAAAGGGGCTGATTTATCTGAAAACAGCAAGTTGTACACAGTCTTTGAAAACACATGAGGATGAGTGATCATATAATGAAGCAGAACGCAACACAAATTATAGGAGCCCACAATGGCTTTCCAAATCCCAGTTCCCATCTTCCTAGGCCCATGCAACTGCAAGATAAGGTGCTATTTCCCATTCAGAGGTCGGTTGAACTACAATGAGAATGTTGATTGAGAGTGGTTTGCACTGGTAATCTGGAAGACAGCTATGGTAATGAGAATAAGTGTTCAAGATGGAGGCATAGCAGGAGCCAGACATCACCATGTATCACAGCCATGGCTCTGACAACCTTCTCCAGTTAAAATCTGCATCGTTCATTACATCTCCACTTAACAGAGGTATCTTAATACAGGCAAGTGAGACATCATCCAGGTACCTCTCAATAACTATTGCCAGGTCGGGCAACAGAGTTAAGATTCAATCAGAATATTTTAACTATATCTCCTGGTTGTCAAGAGTTTGTGGCTGAAAGTACCTTAACTTCAGGTTTTTTCCTGATTTTCATAGCTGTAGATTTTGCTGAATCTGACATGTTAGAAGAAAGCACCTATTACTTGGGAACAATAACCTTATACTGATGACTTGTTTCAGCAACATGTAGACAGAGACAGCAATTGCAAAAGAGGAGCTCATAACTAGCAATAACTCCACTGAGCTCTGTGCATTTGGTTATTATTAGTATTACTGATGATCTGAATTGCTACCAGAGAAAAGGTCTAGGGTCTCAGTGCAAAAAATTTCTGAGAAACAGAGGTAGCCCACAGGTCTACATAGCTATATGCAGCAGTGGTAAGTGCTTCTGAAAGGAAAAAAAATAGAAGAGATATTCAGTCCAAGTAAATACTCTAAATGATGTCACACTGCAGTAGGGCTTAAGCAGGTATAAAATGACATACAAACACAAAAGAAAGCATTTTAAAACATACAAAGAACTTTGGCAGATGGAGTTTCATTTTCATTACCTAGATTTTAAAAAGAAGTGAAAGCAAAACAAAAAGTAAGGATGAGAAACAAAAGGTCGAGCTGCTCAGACCTGTCCAAGGAGCACTGAGGGTTTTGAAGTATATCCATTTAGAACACCTTGCAGGATGGGAGTGCAGAAAAGAAGTAGGATAAAATGAAATTAAGGCACTGTGGAAAGATTATCTTATAAATGAAGAAAGGGAAGAGAGTTTTGTTATAACCAAAAGTCAGGTGCCTGCAAGCAGCAGGGGGAAACGATAGTACAAAAGAGAACTCTGATCATTTCTGAACAACCAGAAAGGACTTTCAATTTAATAAAGACAGCAGCACCTAGAGAACATACCAAGACATTCTGCAGCCCTAGCAAGCATCTGGTAGGCAATTCCACTATATTTGACACGCAACCAAACACATTACAATACTAATAACAGTTGTTGCATACATTAGGAGACAAGGGGCTAACAGAGGTTCACATTACACTGAGGAATTTTGACAATGATTGAATTTCAGTAACCAAACCACTCTACACAAAAATAAAAAGCCCAGGCAGTTCAATCTTGCAGGCAGAGGATCACTGTAAAACCTAGCTTCATCAGTTTTTAAGGAAGACATACTGCTCTTTTAAGTAGCATATGAAGAAAGAAAACAGGGCATAGAAAATAGGGCACATTTTGTGCCAAGCATGGTCATCTGAGGTCCACGGTAGGAAAGTTGACTTATTACACTGCCTTGTTCATTCACCTCCTTAAAATCCACTCTGCAAGCTTCCTCTAACCCTGACTTCGGTGAGAGCAGAGTCTACCTTAAAGAAATGAACACTAGCAGAAAAGTCCAGAGGATTTGAACTACTCAGCATGCAAAACTGGCTTCTCAAGAAGTAGTTCTCATTTGTGAGCTCTAATGAATGATTACAGCATTTAAGAAGAAGTTAGGAGAGACAAAGTATATTTTTAGCATTAATGTACAGGGAGTAAGGTACATGCCATTGATAAGAAAGACAGGAAGGCTGTACCAGAGTTGCAGCACTGCAGATGTAGTCTTTGCCTCGCCGAGCTTTTGTTCTTTTTCCCCCCACTGTCACTGATTCAATGCTGTTATCTATTCAATACATGCAATTCATATTAGAAATATAGGTTTTCATCCACTGCACATTCTATTTGCACATGTACAGTTTGTAATCAAAAGGAGTACAGCTCAAGTTAGCCTACAAGTGCCTTAGAAAAGTGCAGTAGTGCTGGCTTTTGAGGCTGGAGCTGGTTATCAGTGTGTTCCAATATGTACTTTGGCAATTAGAAAACATTTTCTCCCTACTCCAGAAAAACAAGCAACCATTTCTTCCTTCCCATGTTCAAGGCCATTCTTGTGAGGCAAATAATGAAAATGTAGCAACAAGCATGTGACTAGCTATGTACTCACATGATACTGCAGCCTGTAATACTAAACAGGTTGGATGATTCTTGCAGAACTCCTTTCCAACCTCTCGCCGAGTTTACTAGTTAAGTTAACAGGTCTCTTCTTCAGGTAGCCTGAGGTTGCTGTGCTACTTCAAAAATATATGCAGTAACAGAGCCTTTCTTCTCCTAATGGACAAACTTGAGGAAAAAAGGAGCTATGTATATTCCTTAACCCAATAGAACTGTTTGCACTCAGTCCAGGACAAGCTAGCTGTATATTTATTTGCTGGCAACCCTAAGGTGTATGAAGGGAAGAACTCAGTAAAATTCCAGATTTAGGGTGGGGAAAAACAACTGAAGTTTTAGTCAGTAACGTGAGCGCTCCCCTTCTTAAATTTTCTACATGAGACTAGAAATGCCTCAGGATGTGATGACTTCTCCACTTCTCCAGGCTTAATTGCTTTTCTCTGTTCGCTATAAGCCAGAAGTACAAGTTCTCCTTAAGGTCTGACTTCTCATTTAAAAACTGAATTAAAATTCTTTGAAACCTTCTAGTGAATTTCCACTTTCATTTTTAAAATAATTGTACTAGCAATTTAATATTTACTATCAGTCTCCTTTGGGAACTCTTAGCAGTGTTTAAGGCTTATTAAAGAAAGTTTACTTGTGCTGAACAAGGAACTTAACAAAAGCTGTCACAGAAACCAGAGCTAAGGGCATAGTCATCCAGCACTAAACATAGGCATTCATTGGGAATAATCTTTTACCACAGGAAAAAGAAATTCTTCACAGCATCAAACAGATTTTTAGAAATTCTCACTCCTCTTGCTGATGTAATGACACGCTCATCCTTCACTGCTCTGAAAAAAAAAAAAAGACCTTTGAAAGAGGCAACCTCCTTCCTTGTCATGTATCCAAGCATCAGTAATACAAAGGTCCCTCTCACTAGAACATCTTGGTCATGTCAGCCTTGATTCAACAGCAGACTGTGTTACTCTCCTTGAAGTACCCCCAAACCATCAGTGCAAATGTAATGCATCTTCAGTCACAGATTTAAGTAGTTGAAGGACTCAGAAGCTATTAAAACCTGTTTACAGATCTAGATTTGACAGTACACCCATGCAAATCCAAACCGATTTTTCATTTCCTGACTGATGTAAAGATGGTGAAGTATGCCTGATTAGTAGCCCCTTTTACCACACAGAAATACAAGGTTGGGAATGGCTCTGCAACCTTTCATTGCAATTGACATTTTTTCTTGTGTAGATGTTGATCTTTTTGAATGGCATTAAGTTATCAGCTGGGCTTTCTGCTAAATGGCATTTTTAATGGTTGTTGAGATACTGATATCAGCCTACTCGTTCTAGTTCTGACCTGAGCCACCTCTTTCATATAGGTCACTGAAAGGTTCTCATGTAGCAACATGGCATCACAGAAGTAGATTCATGCAAACCACCTACAGTCTGAAGAACTTCATATCCTATTTCCAAACTACTGGGTGCACTGGAGCACGATATATTTCACATACGGCAGATATGTGATATGGCAGAAAACAAAAAAGCTCAGAAAGTGATGAAACTTAGTAAAAACACAAAAGTGCCATTTCTCATAAACTTGAGTGTTTTATCAAACCTGGAAATGGGAAAGAAACTGTCCATGACAAATTTAAGGAAACCACATTTCAGTCCTTACAATCAGGTTCAATCAGATAATTTTACAGACTACTTTGTCTTTTTACCTTGTTGACTATGCAAATTATGGCTGCAGACAATAGTGAAAAGGAATTTTGTCATCCCCATTTCTAACAGAACACATCATCTCGACATATGACTGATGAGCTCTGTTTAGCATTTGAGCACAGAAGAGCTCATCTCACTCAGTTCAACAGTAACAAATGTAAGAAAATGGCTCCTTACAATCAAGTTTCAAGGAAACATTAAGATACATCAATAGATTTGTTCAGTACAGGAATATGGATAAGTAGAGATGACAATAAATCTGGTTTTTCAGGGTTTGTGAAACTGCCAGTCTTTTTCACATATTCTAAACTAACACATATTAAAGATGAGCCAGTATAAAAGTAATGGGTCAAACTTCATATTCCTAAACCTCTGGCAAAGCTCCCATCAAATGAGAAGCGCATGCAGGATTCTGGCTTCATAGGTCATGCAAGATTCTGGCTTTGTAGGTCTCAGCATGTTAAATATTTGGCCCTGGGACAGATGGAGTCTATATTTTTGCATTAAAAAGGTAGTTTGATGAATTTTTCTCCGTTTCACAAAGGCTAGGAGCTTTGAATCTGAAAAAGCTTCAAGTTGGCTAACTATTAGTATCCCAATTTAGAGAAAGACAGCATAGTAACAGGAAGGGAAGAATATATATTTTTTGTAGGCAAATCCCTCTCCTCAATGTCATTCAGGTTTGCTTTTGTTTTCACACTTTTCAAGAATAGCCTTGAAAGCTCTCTCAAGCGTCTCTGAGGTAAAATGACATGTTTGTCTGAAATTCCTTAAACTCAAACTTGAAGAGCTGACAGCTTCTTTGGGGTTGCTGGAATCATTCTGCATTTCACAGTTCGAGCTGATTATTACTACAAATACCAGCACACATGGAAGGAAGACAGCAGAGGGAATGGTTGAGTACAACACAATGGAGAGCAGCAGGATGCACAGTGATGCAGGACTTGGTGTGAGTCAGCAATTGAAAAACAGAGATAACATACTATTTGTAAACAGATAAAGAAAAGGATATATGTCAGAATTCATGTTTCATCTTTCTTATCTTTTCATGGCTGCTTCTCATTACTTGAGTTACTGTGACTTCAGTATGGAGTGATGGTAGAGTAGTCAAAACCAAGTTGAAAAGTAGCAGGTGTTTCCTCAGAGGAAGGGGACAAAGTATGAAAGAAAAACCAAAAATGCTATTACTTACAGTTATGTCCAAGCAACCCTCACAGTAATTACTGGACTTTATCGGCATAACACTCTGAAGCCTGAAGGAACATGCCTATTTTGTAAGTAAGTGGATTATTGAGCAAATTATTCAGGGAACTCTAAACTAGCTGCTATGTGGCCAAGAGTCATCTTAAATAAATACAATCAGCTGATGCTCAGCAAGAAGAACAATTTTTTGCACTATCTGACTAATTGTAAACTGGCAAATAAGAATTGCAACAGGGAATGAATGATCACCTGTACTGTTAAAATGACATGAAGCTCACCTCAGGAGCTAGGACAGGCCAGGAAAAGCTTCGGATTAACTGGTGCAGTGGCATGGTCCTGCAGCAGTTCTGTGGAGGGTCTCAGGCCTCCACACATGCATAATCACACCTTAAGATGCGCTCCAGTCCATATTCACTCTCAGGAACTGCAGAGCAAGGGTAGAACAGCTCCCAAAAAGCAGCAGTGCTGGGCTCTGAAGATGACCACAGCACAGACTGGGCAGCAATGTGACCAGCAGGGCATGGTCCCCCAGTCCCAAGCAGGGTGAGCAGAGTAGGAGTGGTAACTGCAAAAAGTTCCCACTCTAGCATCTGGAGTCCAACAACCATCAGGAAAAGGGAAGGTAGTGGGTCAGAGCCAAAATCAATCCAGAAAATCAGGACAAATTCAGGAACAGGACTGTACACAGGCACACCTACAACATAGCTCCAAATAGGACTGGGTGCCCAGGCCTGAGTCCCAGGCAGAGGGATGGGGGAAGTCCCAAGTGAGGCTGATCAGGGCAATTAAGACCTACTGGTGCACTCAGGACTATGACACTTCTTTCTCTCAAGGCATTAGAGGGGAAAAAAATCCTTATGAAACAGCAAAAAGGCCACAGGGAAATAAAAGACAAATTTGATGGACATCTGTAAGAAACTAGTTCAGGACCAGTGAAAGTATGGCTTCACCTGGAATCTCTGAACATGAGGTGGCAGCAAGGACAATCAAGAAGAGAAGCTATTGGTGGCCTAATGCATACAGTCCCAGCCTCAACTTAAAGTCTCATGTTGGGCTCAGGATTGCAAATACTGGTCTAGTGCCGTTCAGCACAGTTCTCGTGGCAAATTGACACTCATCACCCAGGACTCGGCTGAGATATTCCAGGTCTGTAATTTAAGATGTGCCTTCTCTTCCCATCCTACTGTGTCTAGCGCAAAGAAACAGACACCACTAACGAAGGCCATTTTTAAATACTGCTCTCATATAATTTTTGCCACAAGGCCTGTGGTACAGTCCAGAGCAGAAGGTAACTGTAATGCAGTCCAGTGGCTCCTGCATTTGACTTTCAGAAACAGGAAAAAGAGTAGGCACACAGACTTATTTTCAGACTGGGTGACACTGTGGAGCCTTACAATGGCACTGTGCACCCAAATCACACAAAAATTCAGAATTCATCATCACAACATCCAGTCTGTCCATCACAGTTATCTCCCATTGCAGGCAGGCAGCTCACTGCGCTCTCAGACCCTTCAGGACTGCAGGGACGACCCGGAGCAGCATAGTTGCTGCCAACAGCCATATCATTTAGGACCATACTGAGTGTCTGGCATAATGCAAGGTGATGACATTCAAAGCTCACACAGCCTGATATGCGCTGGTGGGAAAAGGATGCACCTCTGGCCTCATCCATCTAAAGGTTTTTTAGATTAGTAGTGTGGATGCTGTCCGTATTGCCAACCTACACTTGTCCTGGGGAGACCACTAGGGATCTCTTCTATAGGCTTCTGCATCTTCATAAACATTGCCAGTTTGGCCATGGGTGCATGTCCGATTTACTGCCTCAAAAACTACTTATCAGTAAAAATTAGCAGTATTTTTCAACTGAAATTGAAACAAATGTTCAATTTCAGAGTAGAAAGTTTTGGCATTACTAAATTTTTAAATTTTTATTTCTTCAGTATGAAACTTCCGATACTGGAACATATTGATGAATTGGCATTTGCATCCATTTGTGTATAACTGAGGTCAGTTTAACACAAACATACCTCAAGACAGCCATCACATAGCCTTTCCTAGGCTGTCACATAACAAATATTTGTTCAGGAAAAAATACAATTCCTTGGCCTATGGCCCTCTTCCCTGAGTCAGAAGTAACAGATACTATGTTATTGCCTGGTGAGATGATCAAAATTAGAGTAAGTGTTGTCACTGGACCCTAAATCTGAAAAAAAAAAAAAAGACAGTGAAGGAAGCAAGCACCCTTTCAACCAAGGACATTGGACAAGTCAGGCATTGCAATGAATATATGGGTTTAAAAAATGGATAACTGTACCATAACTGTTAAAAAACAGTATTTTTTTCCCTTGAATTCATTCAGTCAGTTTTTGCTTATTTTCTTTCTGCTGTTGACTGGAACAATAAAGAAGGTGGAACACATAACATGAGCCTGAGGGGTACAGTAATAAACCCGCAGTTATTAATGATCTGTCCTGGTTCTAGCAATGAGACCTTGACAGCTGTCAAGTCTCACGCACATCAGATGCCTATTGTGAAATGTAGTGAGAATATGAGGTCTGTTATGATTCTCAGTGTTGCATATGCCTGGCCTTGGGAAGTCTGACAAGCCCTTTGAAATTATGCATCATGCACTAATAAGACAGGATTTTTATAGACAGGGAAATACCGTCTTATCATGGGATTTGTATCCTTCCTGGTTGTGCAGCCCTCAGCTTTACAGTGATCATGAATTTGCATACTCTTCCAGTGGGGCACTGGGGCTATCTCCGGGATCCAAATTCAGGGTATTTATGATCCATTCAGTCAAAATATAGGGACATTATCTAGCCATCTGGTTGGAATGCAGTATGAGAGCACAAGGAGTACATAAATTAGTATCAAAGGACCTGATTCTGCAAGATTTTCTGAGTCTGTGGAAAGTAGCAAGTACCATAAATTTCCAATTATTTCAGAATTGCTTAAGCACCAGGTTCCTGTCCCATGCAGGATGCACCAGGATGAGCATGGTAAAAGTAAATGGGTTCTTAAGTTCACACTTACAAGGTAGATCCTGAAGCAAGCACATGCATACTTTTTCAAATTGTCAGGAAAAAAACAGAACTGCACTTCAGAATGAGATAACAGTAGGATCATTTCTCCTTCAAATATATTTTAGGTACATTTGGGACTGGCAAGGAGATACAGTAATTCAAATCCTAGCCACGCCATCACATTGATCAAGGGACAAATTCTAAAGTTCGTTCTTAATATCCTGCCTCAGTGAGGGTTGAGAGAAATTGAGAGAGTAGAATTTGATGTATTGTAACTATGTAAGAAATACATACCCTAAATCATTAGAATTCAGAGTAGTAGTTTCTACATACTGTGACAGTCAGTCAACAGTTCCCTCTCGTCTCTGATCTCTCTGTATTTTAACGATGCCAGGCATTGCAGACTGCACTCCCCGCTTCCAATATCCTTCTGAATTTTTCCCATTTGTCAGTTTACTTCCAATGCTGCCACAGTCATTGTACAAAGGAAGCTACTAGGCTGTTGTCAACTGGTTCTTGTGACTACAGACACACTGTTTTCTTCTAGGTCCCAAAAGACAGAAAGGCAAGTCTTTCCACCATGGTAATGCAACAATGAACTGAAACAGATGATCAAATGGGCAAGGACAGACCTGAAAATGAGTATCGAGGCTGGGGAAGCTCTCTATCGGAAGGACTTGCTACAAAACCGGTTGTTCCACTGCTGGAACAAGCTATTACTGGGGCAGGATTCCTGGCACGGTCACATATCTGCTCCAGCTCATAATGAAGGCCGGTTTTAATGCTTCTTGCGTACACTCTATGCCTATAAAGGCTGCCAGGAAAGTGAAGAAATTTTCAGTCACATGGTTCCCAAAACACTCCTAGCTATTGTGAATCTGTCCATGATTAAATCCATTATGAAAGTCTAAATTGAAAGTTTTGTCAAAAGCTCAGCACAATATCAATATTTTTAAATAATCCATGGAAAATATCTATTTTAAAATAATTCATTGAAACAAGTATTTTTTTCCTCTTTGCTGTGCTTTCAACGAAAGCATTTCAGCAATACATTGATAACTGAAGACTTGAAGGTGACAGTGAAAAATCCAAATGCTATTTTGTCCTGTGTACTGAACCTCATGTAATATAATGTCTCCAGCTTATCATAGACCCTAACTTAATGCCAACAACCAAAGGTGATAGAAGAATAGGAAACCCTAAGGAAAAGTGGAACTTCTGCTTCAGCTGATCAAATGAAGTAATCTATAAAAGTTGAAAAGACTACTTCTATTGATAAAAACCAAATTAGATTGTTAAAAGCTGAAAATAATAATCTAAATGACCGTATGTAGCCTAAGAGAATAAATTTTGAACATATATGATTTTAACTTTGTGACTAACTTAGGCTATAGCAAATCACATGTGTTCATGTGGGAAATACCAGAGTATGTGATAGGATTATTAATGTGTTTGTTTACAATATATATGTGAAAGATGAATTATGTATACTCCTTTGTATGAAAAAGAGTGACACAGATCGTTGATTAAAACAAATTATGTAAGTTACAAGGTGCCTTAGCAAATGTATTTACCAAAGTGCCTTTAAATATAAATGGATTAATAAACATGTTTCAAAGATAAACTGAATTACAATAAGGATGTATTTTGAGGATATTCTCTGAAAGCATTGGAAAATGGGAGTTCCAGGTGTTACAGTTAGAGTGTTCCCACTGGATACATGAAAGGCTAGATTCTTTGGCAGTAAAACCACAGCTAAGACTTTAGCATATAGATGACATAATGAAATTTGTGTTCTTCTCAGACCTATAAACAGGAAGAATGTTACTTAGTGTCAAAATGCCAAGGTAAAGTCTTGTCTCCAGGATTTCAATTGACTTATAGTGGAATAAGATTTCACCGCCCTAAGTGTCCTGCAGTCACAATGGTCAAAGACACTTATCTCGGTGAAGCAGAGAGAGACTGGAACAGGTTTTTTTGAAATTAAAGAAGAATATAATGAAGATTGTGTGGCAAAGGACAGCACAAAACAAAGGTCCATCTCCCAGTACCAAATCAAATATGTCTCAGTGATATGTTAAAAAACAAAGACCAAGAAGTCTAGCATAGAAAGTGTTTGTCTCAGCCTGGGAACATCCATGAAGAGAAGGAGGTAGGATGAGTGAGAAGTGGGTGGGTAAGTGTGCAAGGAAATCAGATAGATGGCTGTTGGAGATGTCTTCTGGAACAATGACCCCTCATTACCTCATTTTAGAATACGTCTGTAGGGAACTGCTGTCACCAGTATCTGGACAAGGCCATGCAAGCCTGGCCCTTTTCTCTCCAGGAGGGAAGCAGGTTAAATGGCACTGATATCTACTTGTTCTATAGACAGTACAATTGCAAATTTAACCCACCCTTGCAATCACAGCAGCTGTGGACCTGCTACCTTTGCATCTGCTTGGATGTATCATATTTACGGTGAACTCAGGTTGACCTTCTCTGACCATTTAATTGCTTCATTTAGAGAGAAATAGCTTGAAATGGATGAGAATAAGAGTATGTCCCTTCTACCACCACAGGATACCCGACAGCTAGTGCATCGGAATCTTCCCTTAAGGATAAGAAATATAAGTTCAAGTCTATTCAGGCAAAAGCAAGACAAAATTAGATCTCCCTGTGCTGGGCAAGTACCTTTGCCACAAAGCTGTCGGATAAACTTTCTCTTCAAATTTCCTGTGCAGAGTCCAGTAATTGGGCTTAGAGTAGATACGCTCTCAGCTAAGCAACGAAGTGAGACAGAAGAAGAACTCCCAATCTGAAGAACACCAAAGAAGGAACAGGTACAAGGAAACCTATACAATCTTGTCATGACAGGGATGCTTTGTGATATGAAGAGTTCTGTTAAAGCATGAATACTTTCAAGAAATCCCCAAAGAATTTCACAAACCTTGGCCTGAGTTTTTCTGCTGGAGTTTTTTACTAGGTAATGTTGGATCACAACAATTTCTTTATCCATCAGATCAAGAGCACCAGTATATGAGCATCCACTCCTTTTCTGCCTCCAGATACCAAGACAAAAGCAGCAATCTTAATTAGTTAAATTAAAATAGCAAGACATATACAATCATTCCTTTTTAGAACAAACCAGCTCCTAAAATGACAAGTGATGCAAAAATAATTAAAACAAGACAGATGTGGGGGAGGAAAAGGAGAAATAATGTATTTAGAATTTGAAGATAAGTAATTAGTTTTGGCAGGTTATTTATTTATGTAAATTGAAAAATTAGCTGTAGCAGGCCCAGGCAGCAGATACAAATGCCTGCTTTGTCCCTACTCACAACAAAGGAAGCAAAAGTTATGGCAAAATAGCCCACTGGATTTCAAAGTATCTGTACCTCCACAGAAAATATGTAAGAGAGTGTTTTCCATAATGAAATATTCCTGGCCAACAACAGACAGAAGATAGCAAGAGACAATCCTAGTAATCTTAAAGTTTAGGGGTTTTTTTTTGGTTGGTTTTTGGTTTTGTTTTTTTACCAGAGACACTTGCCTGGATTTCATTTATTATAGCAGTTTTTCAGTTCTTGAATTACCAGTGCAATATACATTGTCTTCTCAAAATTTCCTACAGTTCAGAAAATAAATTGAAGTGTGACTCAGTAATATAGCTCAGTGGCTGTATTAGTACAGCTGTCTGGAAGAAAATAGATGATTTTAAGGCACTTTGTTTTAAGGTTCAATAACACTATGTTTTATTCTTGTACCTCCCATCCCCTTCAATTAACATGTTCTCTGGAGACATCAGTGGTGGCAAAATTAAGAAATTGTATATAACTTATTGGTGTCAGGTGCTACTCTTTCAATGTTTACAGAGGCACAGTATCATTTTAGCCAACACTAGTAAAAAACCAGGAAAACTGGAGAGGCAGTTGTTAAACCAACACACAATCATTCTGTGGTTTCTAACATACCATTCACTGGCTTATCTTCAGCCTTTCTTCCCATCTTTCTTCCCCTGTATGTATGTGAAGATCTATGGACACCACTACTATCAGAAGGCATCATGACCGTCTGTACAGACGTTAAGGCATCATCTCTTATGACTGAGGCAGGGTCAAATACCAAGAACAATCCTGTCTGTTCTTCAACAGATGGTGCCTTTGTCCTCAGACTCCTCTGTTTGACTAATCACCAAGCTCCAAATTTAGTTTTGGGTAGCAGTCTTCTAGTACCTCCTGATTTACAAAGATTAAAACAGAACTATTTGAGTAGCACCTTCAGACAGTCTTGAGGACTTTAGTTCTGCTTTAAGCACCACAGTCTGGTAGGGGATACAGCCTCTCACCTCAGGACCTCCATTTCCTGATTTGCAGACTTACAAAACGGATGCTGCAAGGCATGCTTAACATCTGCTCTCCTCAAGGAGATCAGCAGCCCAAAGGCAAAGCTCCAAGTAGAAGGTAACAAAAAAAAAGAGTAGTTATTATTGCTATTCCCATTCACTGCCTTTGACCCAGAAAGCCTTTCAACCTTTGAAGCACCCTTGAGTTGCATTTTAAGTCATTGCAGTCCACTCTTTCTGCTCAGAAGCACAAAATAACAGGCAGCAGAAGGACTATAAATCGCTTTATGGATGCTATAAATACAAATAACCCTCACCCATGAAGTTACGTTGGCATTACAAAGATCTAGTCATTTATTTAATGCATGGCACAACCACTCTGCAGTGCTTGGAGGAGGTGGATGACCATGCTGTCACCGAGATTCCATCTTTAGCATGTGAAATGTCTCTCTGACTCATATAACACAGGAGAGAAAAAAATCTGCAAATACAAGTACCTGCAGTATACAATAGCCTTAGAATCATAAGAAGCAATAAAGAGTACTCCTACGTGTCAGCACTGAGCCTGGATAGCTGCATCCTGTGATTTATGTCCTACCCCAAATAACTCCTGAACAGAAACAGAATCAAGAAGAAGAAAAATCCTGAAATAAGTTAATTTAGTAAGCCTTCCAGAGGCTTCAGCTTTATGAAGCACTAAAGATCTGACAGTCCCACTTCAGGAATAAGCTGTGAAGCCCTGCACTTTTTCCTTCGTCAGCCTTCATACCCATATTCACTCAAAAAAATAAAGATGGATTTTAAACTAAATTTTACTGTTAAAGCACTTCTATTTTTGAATAAGTCACTGTTTTGTTACTCCATAGTCAGATTAAGATAATCCAAGACTTCTTGGTGCAACACATAATGAGGTTCCTCTTTTACCTGGAGAAAAGTGATATAGAAAGTCCCAGATTAGATATATCCTTTACCTCCCTGAAAGCAACAGTCATATATCATAAATCATACCTGTATATCTATGTTTTGAGAGTAGAAGGCAGTAAAAAGATCTCTGTCATTAGTTCATCTGTTAAGCTGGATGCATATTCAACTCCAAAAGGCACAGTCTCCATCCCCACCTTTCGTGTCCACATTCCTTCCTGATTGTGATCTATCCTTTATTTATTCATTCAAATTAGCATATTCATCACTCCTATAAAAATCTGTCCCTAGATATTAGCGCTGGATTTTAAATCTTCATGTGGAACAAAGATGATGGCAAATGAATATTATTCAAATTAACAACACAATTCTTGGCCTTCAGGAACCAAGGTTACAAAAGGTAGGAATTACCTTGTTTATTTTGAGTTCCTATTTTCCTTTTACAACCCAGATCTTTTACTCTGCTTTTCATTTCTGAGGATAGTCTTTAACAATCCTTTGCAATAGTAGCCTCTTTCTTCTGGACGGTTAGAAAAAGGTCATGGTTTAAGAGGTAGTACTAGAAATGGTGTTACCCTAGGAGACTGAATAATAAGAGCTGTCACAAGTGAATGCTAGCTTTTTTTTCTTTCCAGGACTGATGGCTTTGGCAAAGTGGGTGGTATAACATCATGGCTTTAGAAGGAGATTGCCAGCCAGGATATGTGGCCCCCACATGTAATAACACATCACTTTTACATGGCCACAGGGAAGTAATTCTTTAAAGAAGAGACACTCCCTTTTTGTTTCTCCACTGTAAAATAATTATTAAAAGGCTTAATTATTTAGGAATTGAAAGGAGCTGTTTAAAGAAGCTCAAAACAAAGAAATTCTGGCTCAGATTAGGAAGTAGACACTTAAGTGCTATTTAGATGCTTAGGCACTTGCAGATCTGGTTCTATACTGATGTCTTGTGTTTATACAGGACGAAACACTTTAACACTTTTAATTAATATCAGCAACTAAAAAAAAATGGTTTGGTGTGAGAATAAGGTTTTTAAATCAGTATTTAATCGCCTTTTGTTATCCATCATTTTGTCTGGATCTTCACTATAGACTATGTAGTGTGCAATCAGATAAGACTTGAAAAAAAGCCAATTTGTAGAATTCAAATATCATGCTAATAACTTACATGATTCCTGTGGAAACTAAATTAAATCATAATTAAGGTTTTGGGGTAAATTGTGTCAATACTGTTACAAAGAGCTGCACATATACACACAGCAATTCTCCTAAGATTCATCATTGGCGTATTGCAGTGGTTGCTACAGTATATTAATTTGTTTGGTTTATTGATAAATTAAACAATCATGAAAGACCTTGATACCTATATAATAGAAAGAAACACATCTGAAAGGACAAGTTTCTCCTGTAACACTATTTTCATACAAAATAATATTCTCACTGAAACTCTACCAGTCCTGAGCCCTTACACTCAGTAACTTTCTTTTAGGGGATCTTCATACATATGTCTTGTCTGTTTTGTAAATTGTTTGAAGTTATCTTTAGCCTCCAGGGAACCTAAATTAAGAAAGAATTATAAAAATCCTGACACTAAAAGAGTCTTTTTAAAATCACTAAAACTAAGCAATGAGGGAACTGCCCCAAACCATTCACAGTGAATAATTTAACTGGGTTCCCAAAATGAAGAACTGCCTAATTAACTACATATTCCCACTTGTGAATGAACAAACAACTTCAACATTTAAAGAGGCAGTACAAGGAACACAGACTGGGAGATTAAGCGTACCTGAAATGCCTGTGGTTAGGGTAGTCCTGTGTCTGACGAAGTTACTAACTAAAAGGTGAGGATCGACAGTAAGTGGCATCCAGGTATCTAATGCATTTCATGGCTCTTGCCTGTGATTTGCTGGAGTGCTTGTTCAGCATTCAGTGCTTATTCAATATTCAGTTGTGAGTTGTCTCCTAGTACAGTTTCCACAGTCCTTCCTTGCAACCTGTCAGTCAACAACTCTTCTGTGAAATTACTGAGAGTCTTCAATCAAGGCATTCTGAAAGTAAAATAAACCCATTTTTTCATTAATCGGGTGCAAGTAAGTTGCTTTGCATCACCTAGAAATATAGGACCGCCTCACTCTCCAGTTGCTTGTTGACTGCCAAGCTCTTCAAGTGTTTGCATCTAGAGCAGACATTGCTTGCAGCATTTCAAAGTTACAATCCTAGATGAGGTTCTGATCATGTCTCACAAGGGTACTCTCACTATGGACACAGAATTTAGTTTCAATTTTCTAGGCAGAATCTGTAGAAGATATGTAAACATTTTTCCAAAGACTTTCCCATGAAGACAAACATTAACTTCTTCCTTCAAAGCAAGATGGCATTTAAAACAACTAAACAAACTCTGTTTTCCCTATTCTTACTCTCAAAAACACAGGATGGCATATTCAAAACCAGTATCTGTATCAGGCTGACATTCAACACAGGAACTGTTCAGGACATGTTGTTAAGTCCGGCAAGTGAAAAACTGGATCTTTAAAAGGAATTGACCTTTAAATAACGTATGGTTCTCAACCTTAAAAACTGTGGATCTGCTACAATTTGCAATCTCCTCAGGCCCACCTACAACAGCTGGAGTGCTAACATTTAATGTAAAGTGGTAACAGTTCATTCTCTCCCTTGCTTTCTATATCACTATGCTTTAAACTGTTATCACTTGGAACAGAGCATTGAATATAAAAAAAAAGCAAACTTGAACATTAAGTGTTAGGAAGAAAGTGAAATAGGAATCTGAGACACGAAGGCCGTATGTCCCACGTACATGACTGCAAAAGGTCAATTTGTCTCTAGGCTACGTGTACCAGCCTTTATGTAAGAAGACTGCTGATTTGATGAGCAGTAACATGCTGCTGACTGCAAATTATTGCTACTCCAAAGGGTGATGCCATTCTTTTAAGATGACTTTTTAACAATTACACAGAGGGAGAGAGCTTTCTGGGAGGGGTTTCCACTACATTTGGATCATTTCTGAGTTTTGAGGCAATTTTTAAAATGCTCTCTGGTAATTTCTTGCTGTCTCTAGGGAATATTAATGTAACTTGCCCTTCTAGGTAGATCATTTGGATAAAGTGAAAACCAGAGACAACAAGTTGGTTAGAAATGGTTTTTAAAAGTGCTGAAAATTTAAGCCAGAATTTATACCCAGGCCCTGTCAGGATCCGGATTTACCAAGTGTTGCTTGGTTGAACACACGTACATCAGATCCTGTGATGAAAGGCCAGCCAGTAGCACCTCTGGGAGCTGCTCACCTGCTAAGGGAAGAACACAGTTTCTCAGAAGCAAAATATGGCTGTAGGGGATAATGAAAGAGGAAGGGTTGGTCAGAAGGATGTACCGTTTTCTATGGTATGAGGTTTACCGAGCATTTCAAAAGTAAGCTAAACTCTAGTCACAAGCTGAGATCCTCAGCTCTGATGGTTTTAATCTCTAAAAAGGACCAGCACAATGTAAAGGGATCCTAGTAGCTGTAGTTCCAGCCAGAGAAAGATTTCTGTAGTACAGCTGCCTAGTGTCCTTCTAAAACACTGCAGCAGACTGTTAGGTTTAGGCTTGGAGAAAAAAAAAAAAAAAAAGCTTATTGCCTAGGCAGAAACTCCATGCTTACAAAAGCAGCTCTAGAAATCTTACAGAGGAGTAAGCTCTTCTCCAAGAGGTATTTTTTCTCTCCTCAAAACCAAGAAAGTGAAGAAAAAAAAAAAGGGGGGGGGAATAGTTTCAAAAGTAAGTGTGAATAGCCCCACAGTGTTCGCCTGAGATCTATCAGCATGTGTGTTAGCTTTATTAGCAGAAGTCACCACACTGCTTGACCCGAGTTGCAGGAGCTTTTCTACAAAGCAACCATGGCTGCAATACCTGTCTGCTGCAAGATAGGATGAAGCTGGGCATCCCCTCACCTGAAAGGTCAGGTCAAGAATTTGATGCCTGAATCCAGGCTTGCCAGGGAGGCAGCGCGATCGACCCATGCCACTAATCGTCTTCCTCCACACCTCTAGCCCAGGGGGAGCTCCTGCCCATTAATATCTCTCTACCATAACAATTTCTAAAACACCATTGAGAGACGAAGCTCAGCAAACACCAGAAAGCTATTCCGAGGGAATTTTAATGCATTAAATGTAGCTCAGGACTGTAAGTCTCTTAAATGATAGTAGCATTTGGTTTGGGATGTTTGCTTGGAAATGTTAGAAGATCTTTTAATAAATGTACTAAATAAGATGCATAATTTAGCTTCTTCTCAGCAGAACACTGGCTGGCTGCCAGAGGCAGTCTCAGGCTTGACTCAATGTCAGGGCTACCCGCTGGCCCAGTACAAATAGACTCATTAAAAACGGCTGCTGCTGTGTGCTCAGGCTCTCTTTCTCCCACTAATGGCTCAGTTTATGCCTCCCCCTCCTGAACAAATAGAGGAGCAGCCTCCGTAGAGGACAATATTCTCCCGTACACACATTCCACACATATGAATGCAGGCAACATGCTGGGAGGTGAAGGAATGCAGAAGAGAAATTATTGCCCGCATGCAGGAAAGTGAAGAAATTCAAGCTGGTTCTATCACATAATACGGATGCTGAGTGATCACGATATTTACTAATTCTAACAAAGAAAGATTGCAGCCCAGATCAAGTCTCCATTTCCATCGTGCCAGACATGGAGACAGATCCATAGGCAGAGCCTGATGTCTGAACAAGCAGCACAGAGAAAGCCAGCAAAAGAAAAAGTCACTGAAGGAGGCAGCTACCCAGGAACAATATTCACGTGCCTCTATTTTCAAGTCCCATCAAGCCTTGTTTCTTTTCTGGATTCAAGTGGGTTTGTGGCTATTGCCAAACCAAATAGAGCTTTTCAGCAGTCAATCACTTCCAGGTTTGCTCTACAAAATTTCTTTTCAGGTATGCCTTCTAGTTGTTAGCAAAAACAGCAGTATAGGTAAAACTGTTTTTTTTTAAACTCATTTGTATTAGGAGAGCAAGGAAATCCCACTTCATATTCCATCTGGACCTCTGGCAATGTCTAACACCACTGTTGTGTTTCTTTCACTCAAAGTTTTGTTTTGTTCCAAGAGATGACAAAAGGCTGATCTTTGCACTGGAGAGCACAACATCAGAGAACATCTTTGTATTCTCAGAGATGGTATGCAATATGTAGTAGTTTAAAAGTAATCGTAAATACAAAGGCTTAAACAGTGTCAAAACACCTCTGTCTCCTCATCAAAACTGAAAACCAGTAATACCCAGAATTATGTTTTTGCTAACTCTACAAGCATCGGTAGCTCCTGAAATGGCCTCAAAACAAGCAAATTCAAGACTCCAGCCAAGAGAAATTAAAAGCAGTCTGCAAGCTCACACACTGTCAAGAGTGAAGTGCTGCTATCAGTCACTGAGGAGTCATGAGGGTATTTGTGGGAGTAATGTTCAGGTACCCGATAAATGAAGGCACCACACATCCACATAACAAAATAAAGCACCGTTCCCACGTTTAACTCATTGTCTGCATTTCACAAGACTAGATCAAGTCTCTAACTGAGAAGCTAGAAAAAACCACCATCCTACCCACTTCTGGCCCAGCGAATTGTGACTTCTTTTTTCCACGATGTGTCACCAACAGTCAGAAGCACCTGCTGTGTCTTCCCACGTTGCTGCCTCCTGGAGTAGCCCATATCCCCACACTAGTCCAAAGAAAAGGCAGGCACATGAAATAAAACTATGGTTTACTTCTGAGAAGAGGAGCATAATAGGCATCTCTTCTCAGGTAAGAATTCTGATGCAGAAACCCAAATATCCAGCCCTCACCTCTCTACCACATCCTTATACATCGTGTTTCCTACTCACTCTGGACTATGCTCCAGAATCCAGACTGCTCTGAGGTGCTTTGAGACCCTGCAAAGAACACAAAACCAGGCTTCTCTCAGAGTTCACAATGCTTGTACCTTCCGGGTGTTATGCATGGAGTGACACCTAGAATCAGTGGGAGAACAAAGGTATTCCTTCATGCTTAATCTCTCTTACTGTGCTCAAGCCTGCAGATATTCCAGCATGCTGAATTTCAGACCTGGAGTCTTTGAATTTGTCTAATAAAATTTGCATATAGCTTTGAAAAGCGCTACAGTTTAAATGTAGTATACCTGAATCACCACCCCATTAAATCTGCTCTGAGAGCATTACAACCCTGCTGAACTAAGTTATTATCAGACTGAAAGTGCCCCCAGAGTTTTAGGTTATTTCTTCTGCAACTACACACCTCCCAAGCATACCCTGTTTATTTACAATCAAACTTGAGATCTCAAGGCAGCCCATTAGCAATCATTCTTCCTTTTCCCAGGTCTCCATTTCCTCTCTCACAAAGCTTAACCTTTGCTGAAAGCGTATTCCTTAATGCTCCTTCTGTATTTTCTTAGCATAAACCCCCCCCCCATTTTAGCTTTCAAAAGCTGAACTGACACACCTGCTAATCATTAGTATCTCTCAATTACACCTGACCTTCTCCTCCTTTTAAAGGGCCTCCTCTTAGCCCCATCTAGTCTATTTAAACAAAAACCACAACCTGTTATTAGGCTAGTTATAGGCAGTGGTTATGCAGAAGGTCTGAAGACAGTTATGTAGTTTTTCTAGATGCATTTTTATTTAGAACATGTAACAGTAGAAAGTACAGTTATGAAGACTTATAAATCTATATGGGATGACAGAAAGGTGAATATATAGCAGGGAATACATGTTCTGCAACCTGTTCACCATATATTGAAACAGCTTTGTCAGTTCTATACAGCTAAAAAAGAAAAACTTCAGAAAAGAAAAACCTCAGAACTGCAATAGTGTTTTATTAGAACTTGGTTGCTATCTCAGTGAATCAAAGAAATCTAGAAAAAGTATAATTTAAGGATGCTGTCCCTTGAAGTACACCGTTATCAGCTCTTCGATAGTCCATTTCAGTCCTACAGAACAGGTCTGCTCAGATCCTAGTCTTTGTGTAATTGTGCAAACTAATTTATCCTTATTTATATATGTGAAAATGTTTAAACCTATTATCAGTTCTGTTGAAAAGGGGTGTTTGGTTCCTGTATAGCTCAAGTAACACTTCAAATTCTGTGCTGACTAGAGCTCTTCCTTAAAGTTTGCCTGTGTACTGTCAGGGACCACTTCTTCATTTTAAGAATATATAGTGCATTCTTTCCCAATTAGATGCTACACCAAAATCAATGGAGTCCTCCTATGCAGCAAGATAGCAAAGCAATGTTCCAAAGCCTTATTGATTTTAAGAGGGCTTTGCTAGGACAGAAAGACCTACTTGTGTGAAATACTTTTCTGTGGCTGGAATTCTGAAAAGGCCTAAAAGGAAATGGCTTTCCTCTAAGGGTTATATGCATTTGTGAGGACTATGAAGGATGTTTTGTGGTTCGAGTGTTACCGCTGCAGCTATCTTATCCTATTTGTCACTGAGAACTATAAGCCTTATCAACACAAATGTACATCCAAGGGATGTAATTTTTGAATCAAGCTGTAGAAAATTCCCTCTCGTCCAAGATACATCAAATTAGCCACTTCTGCTGTGCCAGCATCTAGAAAGCAGCCTGATTGGCAAGACTAAAGAGCAGTCTTTCTAATTACATGTTCAAGTGTTTTAACTCTGCCCTTCCATATGGAGTTTAAGAAAAAACAGCAAAAATTCCCCATTACAGAGGTGCTTTAAAGATCACACTTTAACAATGTTAGTATGTCCAGGGTAAAAATTGCATAGATTTGAAAGCCTGTAGTGTTACAAAGCTTTCAGATTTGGAGAGGTTGAGTTCAAATAAGATGAAACAGATGTATTGCAAAGCTGAACAAATTATTTAATAAGCTATATGTGCTTGCACTGATTAGCTGAATAGACTGAGCAGTTCCAGTGAACATAATGTTACATACTAAAGAATTCACAGAAATAATTCACAGCCACAAAACCTATTAAGTCTTTTTCATTACAAGCACATCCTGGGACAAGTCCAAAGAGAAGAGAGCAACAGCAAGGCACTTTATTTTGCCAAATACTATAGCATAATCATAGGAAATCTGGAGCTGTATGGAATAAATATCCCTCAGCATACCTCAGTCTCTGATTAGTAGGAAATGAATGACAGCAGTGGAGCTACTCAGTCTAATTATCAGTTTTGCTGCATTTCTAGTAAGCTCTTAAAATCTAATTTTGGAAGCGAGATTTTTGTCTCCTGCAGGGAATGGTGGATAGAAATGAGCAAGATTCCAGTTTTTCAAGCCTGGTCATTTATCTGTCAGCCAAGTTCTCAGTGAATTGATAGGTAAGGGGCAGAGCAGGATTTGTGTAAACTCTAATCCACTTTACCACTATTATTGTATACTTTCCCAGGGTCGCAAACTATTTCCACATTCAGACATGGCCCTGCCAATTCCAAGCTCCCCTGCTAAGGCTGGGGTATTAAACAGAATGACTCCATGATATCACGCATGCCCTTCCGTCTATTAGGAGCTAGATCACCAATTAATTTCAGACAGCCACTGTGTGGTAGCACTTTTTAGCCAATGACTGTGTTGTGAGGATCAGAGCTTGCCACTTAGATACCAAATCAATGTTTCATTAAGCTACAGGAACCATTCAGTCACTATTTTAAGTACACATTCGTAATTATACTTGCTGTAGCAACGGGAATTAGGCTTTTGGCTGCTCTCAGCTCTAGCTCTCCTTACCTCAGGCTCTACTTTCTTTATCACTATGCTAGCATAGTCCTCTCCTCTGGCCAGCTAGGAGTCTTGGGAAGATGTGTCTGGGGACACAAACCAGTTAATGACTCCTGATGAAAATTTCTGTAGGCTATTTGCAAAAGTCATTCACTATTAAAAGTGGTAATTTATTAAAAGGAAATCTGGGATTACATGACCAAAGGGGAGCTCAGGTGGCTGGCTCTTTCCAGCAGATATGTATATTCTTTGGGTTATTAGATCATAGCAGATCAGTGAAAGAGCTGTTGAATTAAAGCTCTGTGACTGTTATTCAAATCCAAATTCAAGAAAGTCATGGGAAGGAAGGGAGGAGGAAGGAACTCTTTAAAAACTCCCCTTTCTGTTTCCCTACTTGCTGAGATTACAAAATATTTTCTCTTCCAAAATATTTCAATTTGGTAATTACAAATTTACAAGTGGAAGAAGGATTTAAAAAGTAAAATGGAACCCTTTTCATCTGAAAATACTGAATAAAGTATTTGAAGTTTTTAATATCTATTTTTAGAAACAAAGGAACCAGAACAGACAATTTCCTCCTTTTCAGTCCCAACAAATTGCCATTTTAAGAATGTCTCCCTTCTTACAGGTACAGGGCAGAAACATGGATAGACAGCTGAAGACTTCAAAACATCTCAAGAAAACATTTTCAAAACCCGTCTTTATGATATGCACCTTCCCACAGGGAAGCAGAGGAGTCTCTTTCCTTCCTTTAGCACACTGCCATTTTGAGGTCAATGTCAGATACTGGGTGTTGCTATGGGGACAGTCTGTACCTTGTGGGGATCAAGAGCTAATTACCATTTTTACCCTCTTGCTATATTTCTGAAGCTCTGAGAAACTATGTGATTACTTCCTCTTTGTTCCTCTATTCTACATGGAGCAATCTACAGGGATGCATCTGATTCTCTCTCTCCTGGAGGAATTAAAGAGTCTGATGTCTCCAGTTCACAGACAGTAGCAAAAGAGAAGTGGTAGCAAAGACTCTTGGTGAGGAGGACCTGTTGGACAACTGAAAACTATTTTTTCATTTCATATGTGTTTTTATTCCCCTGGTCACTGCATCTGGAAGCAAAGGTGTGGCAGTTCCTAAACCATGCTGCTCTGATTACTTCTAAAACAGCCTTGTTGTCTAATTATGCTGTCTCTAAAAAATTCAGACTTTTAGGTGCTACCTTAAATAAAACTTTCAAATAATTCAGGCTTCACCTTTGGCTAATTTCATCTTTTCACAGCAGTGAAAGCACACTGGTATTATTTTATTTAGTCTTCTAAAGTTGTAGAAAGCTTCAGCACTGTGATGTTTTGAAGTTCTTGTTTCGCATTATTCCCATTATTGTTGTCTTCCCTTCACTCCATCCTCACAGCCCAAGTAGCCACTGTACATTTCACTTTGAAATATAGCAGTCACTGAGGAGCACAAGAACTAGCTGATGACTTCTCTTAATGAGAACTGAAAGGGATACAGAACCAGAGCAGAGGAGAAAGTGATAATTAGCTATTTTTCAGCCTGTTCTAGACTAGCAGAAGTCCATCACATGTAAAAATAGCTGTGTGGCTACACAGGAAAGCTCCCTACCTTCTTTTGGAATCATATAGCTTTTCCCAGATTTCGGAAGTGGTAGTGATGAAACATTTAAACATGTAAGCTGGGAAATAACAATTGTGAGTAGGCCTAGAAAAAACCAAAATGGCTGAATAATCTGGGAAACAAAAATTAAAGAGAAGACTGATAAAACATAAGGATGAGACTCCTATATTTACCCTGTATGTTTGCATTAATTTGTTCTAGAAGATTGGCTAGAACTTCAGGTATTTATCTTTGCTTTTCTGAATACCTGTATTTGATCCTTCTTCTGACAGATTGAAAAATGGGACAGTGATGTTAAAGTCATTTCAGTTACTTCTTTTTTAGAAGTCTGGTTCCCACTGGAAATCCAGAACTTCGTTTTAAGTACCTGCCTCTCTCTAAACATTACATTTGAGGTCCTGAGTACTCAGTGTAATCAAACAAATGACAAACAGAGCAGCCATTCAAAAATCAGCTCTTCTCCCATGTGACATGAAAACTGTAACTCTGAGGATTCCTGTTCTCTCTGTTTGCATGAAGCACGCCTGAGAATGCCTACCAAAGTCAAACACTAAAGAGGTGCCTACTTAGTTTCAATCTGTTCATTTCACTCATGACCAATGCACTTTTATGCATGAAGAGAACATCAGATGCCTCGGGAATTGAGAAGCAGAATACTTAGGGAGGTCAGAGACTTCTGAAATTAAATGGCAGTTGGACAGTTTTCAGGATTGCTAGCTTGAGCTTCAGTGTAAGATTCTAAATTTCACTTTGATGCCTAAATCCTATTCTGGACACTGACATCTGAAAATATAATTTTCTATCCACAAAATAGTGGATAGCAAACAGACACTATAAGGATAACAGCACTAAATTTAGTAAATGAGGGAAGGAACAGAAGTAGCTATGATATCTTTATTTAAAACCCCTTCTGTCTGTACAGCCAAATTGATTAATATATTTCTCAGGTGAGCTGGAAGCAAGAAATGTATGCACCTAAAATACAAATTAATGAGCACTGCATCATGGTTCACTATGCCATATTGATTAATTATACTAGATAACTGATGCAGATTTAATCACTCTATCTGATGGATTTTGGTAGGGACAGCAGTACTGAAAAGTTGCATTTTACAAATTTTATGAATGTTCTACAATTGCTTAAACTGTTAAAAGGTTCCACAGGATGCTTTTTTTTTTCCTGACAGATCTTGGGAAAAGTCTTCACCAATAATTAACAAGTTTTTGTGTGTCCTCATTGATTTATTTCAAGGTAGTATTTTCAAGTTTTAGTTAGGAGTTGTTAGTATTACAATTGATAAGTTAAAAATACTGTGAGATGTCTCCTAAGAGAAAAAGAACTCTTTGCCTAGATCTGTCAAATTCTTGACCTTAATTCTCTATAAAATGTATTTTATTCCAGACTGTTTCAGGGAAAATTAAACTTCTCAACAGAAGACACTTGAAAATCCTAAGGTTTTCTTGTGCTTTTTCTGAACATCCAGGCTTCTTTACAGGGTCTCATCTTCAGAACCCCATAGAGCAGTCCCTAAAATGAACTACCACTTGAAAGTTAATTTTAGTTTCACTTGCCATGCAATTAGTGCTTTTTCAGACAGTAAATCAAAATTAATGCTTTGGTGCTCCCCGCTTGGCCAGTCAGCAGTCTACAGGCTGCTCGTTAGTGAATTAAATAAAGAGATAAGATGAAAAGGATGTAATGCATGTTGTATCAGGATCTTTGTTTAAATAAGATTTGTAAGGACAATTTTCTGATCAACATAAACAAGAAATTTAAAAGACCATAGACAGTTCAATGAGCAAAATAGTGGGAGAAATCTGAATTCCATACCATTCTAAGTATATCCCCCTGTGAAAAATACTACACACTGAAAGCAGTACAGCAAAATCCTTTTCTAGATCTGCATGGTAGCTCTCAGTTCTTTTACCTTATTCCCCTTCCAGTCTTATTCCCTACTCTGTACCTAGTTTGTTGATAGAGGAGCAGGAGTACTAACAATCAGTTAACAGACAAAAATTTATATTTTTTACCGATTGTTCTATTTTTTTTCTCTAATATGCAACCAATCCATGACTATCTGGTTGGTACTGAGTAGCACAGTAGTCATTTCTCGTTTCACAATGACATGTTTGGTTTAAGTTCCTCCTGCTTCAGCAAACCAATTCTGAATCACTTGAACTCAAATTCTGCTTCCTATCTAAGAGGGATTTAGGAAACATATAGCTTTTTTGATCAAATAAAACCAGCGATGGTGATGGATTTGCATTTAAATGCACACATTCTCTCCAGTTGTGCCTTTAGAAAATATCCTAAACAAAAGGAGTTTAGAATATCAGATACATTCAAGACCAACGAAAATTCCTAGCCTGTTTGTTCAAACCTTTTTTCTGGTGTCTGAGTGGCTGAGAAAGCTTCTCATTATACTACTGAGTAATGAGGGAGTCTTCAAAACAATGCCTGAACTACATTCTGAAGGTGGCAAGCTGCAATAAATTTCACTGAATAGCTGAAAATGAGCCTCTAATGATTTGGAAATGTATTTTCCCATAGTAGGCTCTGTCTGTATTTGCTGCCACTGAACACAATCTGCACTTGTGGCAGCTGATACGAAAAGCAAGAATGTAGGAAAGGAAAGGATACATATGCAGAAGTTTTGTATTACAGAGCTAAGGAGTTAATAGCTTCTTTTTCTGCTGTTTCAGTGAAATTACATTGAGGATACAGTATTTAGTCCTGGAGTGCTTACTAACACAAAAGAACTGAAAGAACAAAGGAAACCTAGGAAAAGATGAAAACTAAACATATGGAGAGACTGATTTAAAGACAATGATATGATGAATGGACTATTATCAGTGTTAGAATTCTTGGAACCGCTTAATTATATATCAGTCACAGGCAAAAATGGTCCACAAAATATGCTGACAAGTCCTCCTTTTCCCCCCTTTTCTGACTTGACAAGCAGATCATTATTTTGTTGAATGAATTTCCTATTCAAACTTGTTTTCCAGATAAATTTAGTGGCTCATCCACAAGTACTTAGCTGTAAAGATTTGCTGTTTGAAATTCCAGCTGTGCTGTTCAGATTTGATAGGCTACAGCAAACACATGGCATGTGTATTTGTTCCCGGGAGGATGCATGCAACCTGGCAAGCTTGCCTACTAGAATATTTTTGGAAAGCAGGCACAAAAAGGGGCTATAGCAGTGCAGAACATTGTGTTCAGACATGCAGGGCACGTTTTCAGGGAATGGTTCTATTTCAGGACCCCATCTTCAAAAAAAAAAAAAAAAAAAAAGAGTCTTTTAAGTCAGGGGAGTGTCAGCCAGGCAACACACTAAGAACAGAAGGATCTGAATGCTAACCTGCTAAGGCCCATGTGGCCATGATGTAAAGTGTAACAGGTACTGGCCATAGAGTTACCAGCCATATGGCAACTGAAGTTGATGAGAAACAGTACAGAAAAACCAGTAATAGACACTAAATGTATTGAGATAAGGACTCATTTGCAGCAAAGGAAAACAAAACAAGATAGCAGGAACAGCGTACAAACCTGCTATGTATTGGGCAGTGGAATTAGCATTTTGAGCAAAAAAGATGGAAGTGCCATCACTTCAGAAACTCAGAGTGGACACACATGCTTCAAGGAAATACCCTTGTTTTCATCAGTGTGAGAGAAAGATGTGCAAGAGATCATGAAAAATCTTTTTACCAGATTTGCATTCAAGTATAAAAGGAATCAATATTTACAGGTTTTGTTTTCAGGCTCCTTCTCCACCCTTGTTTCAAAGAGAGGAATCTGCATGCAGTGAATGCATCTAAATGACTTGCAGCTCATTTCCATTTAGAATGTCTGTTTAAATACTGATTTGACCTCTGGCTGTCTTTGGTGTTGGGTAATACATGTAAAATAGTCACCAAGAATTGTGTATGAAGCGCAAGTTGAAAGGAACATACCGTACCTTCTTGGCTTTTTTTTGCCTGCTTGTTTTATTTTCTCTTTCAGGATGTCAAAGAAGAGAGGATATAGGCAACAAATCAATAAGGCAAAGAAGAATTGGGATATTTACAGTAGAACATCAGGGAAAGGAAAGCTGGGTGCCTCTCATTTCATCATGTAAAAATGAACTCTATTAGTACCTTCCTGGAACCTAGAATGCAATACTCTGGTGCTCAGATACCATGCTGATGAGTTTCAAATACTTGGCTTAATGAAGTAAATAGATTCTTAGGTAGCTCAGCTTTAAATTAAGTTTTATTGAAAAATTTAAGATTTACTACAACCAACATGATGTGCTGTTTCTATTTTCACTATTTCTAATAAAGCTTTGGGAAAGGTCTTTTGTTTTCTTTAATGTTGACTTCCCCTGTAATACTGGAAACCAGAACTTCACAGGAGGGAATGAGAACTGATTATGCCCACGTATAACGAGTGAAATTCTGTGAGTGATCTACCTCATGCAAATAAATACTATTTTGGGGGGGTTGGTTTGGTTTGGGTTTTTTACACTTTTTAAAACTCTTCTTACTTAAAATTCCTCCAGATATTTTTTTTTATGTGAGTCCTATGTCAAAGTAAGATGTATTCATAACTATCTTGAAGCATCTTGGTAAATATTTAACACTACCTTTGTGCTTCTCAGTGCTAAATACAGTATTGTGTAACATAGAAAAAAAGGAGATTCTCACTTGTGTTTAGGTTCAAAATATTCCAAATCTAATACAGATCTCTCAGAATTTACAATATACCATCTAAAATTTTAGTTGAGCCATAAAGGTTTTTTGCCCACAGGAATCAACGCCTTCATTTAAAAGTAGAACTAAATTGCAAATTTTCCTATATGAGGCAAATCATTAACCTTTGCCAAATCATTACCTCCAGAGATAATTAACAGTGATCTTGCAGAAAATCTAACTAATAAAGTAAGCTCTTGAAAAATAGTGTGAAGAACAAATGCGGTCTGCCTCCCAGCTAAGGGACTCACATTCCTGAAGAAATCAAGTTTCTATAGTCTTAAAAGAAAGGCAGGTGAAGCAAAAGAGGATTATTTTAATCTAATAAACCCCCAAGCACTAGTAATATTAAAATCAGCTGTGATGTTAGAGTAGATGATTTATCTTCATATCAAGTAAACTCCAGGTTACATTAATGAGACTATAATTCAATTAAACAATAATAAAACTTTTCACCAGTTACTCAGTAACTAACCTGTCCTGAAGCTGATGAAATATGAATTTGCTTAGTTACATAAGAAAGTTAAAGGCTTAATGTGGGAAGCCAATGCCCCTGTCTTGTCTATTGACTATAGCGCTTACTTCATCTGTTTTTGTCCCTTAGTGATCTCTAAAATATGTGTTAAAATAATGAATTAGTTTACAGGAGGATTCTGGAGATAAATACATAAGAGTAGAGTCCACCAGGTATAGCATACTTTATGTTCTCTCACCTTCTGACAGTTGTATGATCTTTATGAAGTTGTAGGAAATAAATCACTGCAATTTTATCACTCTGTGTAATCCTTCTATGCTTTATTTATAAGAATCTAGTAATACGTCACATTGATTTGTGCTATAGCTCTATAAATAATCAAATAAATTACGAAACTGTATGTGCATCAGAATCAAGCAAATCAAAATTAATATTTGCTACTGTCACAAAGGCTTAGGCAATTAATTTTTTACAATAGATTAGGAAACCTGGTTTCAGAAGAGTGTCACTGCCTTTTCCTCCTAATGAATTAACTCAAAGAATAGAAACTATGGTATCAAGAAAGACCGATAGCCTATCTTATTTATTGTGGTATCTTATGTTACTGCATCTGTCAGTTCCTGAGGGGAAAAATAAGTGGAAATTAGGCCATTCATACTAGATAGGTCAATACTTCTCATTAATTCCTCATTCTGTTATTGGACCCTTTGGGGAGCAGTATGAAACTTCTCACATAGTCCATCTGCTTGATTAATCACTATCCTTCTTGTATTTGGAGTCAGCTACATTTTGAGTGCAAGGTTGACTGCAGCCAGGGGATTAGCTGAGCATCTATAGCATCTCTTCTCAATAGAGCATGTAGCACAGTGCTCTGAGCAGTATTAACGAGGCTAGGGAAGCAGCAGTCATCCTTTGCATGGGCTCATGCTTCAATGAACCCATACCAACAGAAAACAGCAACAGCCAGTAATATGCTGTGCATTTATAGGAAACCAGGATTCCATTTTAACATAAAGGTAAGTGCTGAGGCCTCTGTCATTTCTGTTTTAGGAGGATTAATCTTCAGCATGTATGAACAAGTCCATCTCTTGCACATTCAGAAACAGGAAACCTCATTTATAAAACATGCACAAAATAATGCTTTGCTAATGATCCAAGCCTAGGAAACATGTGTTCTCCACCTTTTCTGCCACTGACTCCTCTGCTTTGAGTAAGACCTTGGCATATTGTTTTTCTCCATTTTGTGCATGGCTACCTCAGTGAGACCTTTTCTAGGTTTGAATTTCCTTCCTCCATTTATTACAATAATAGTGAAATATATTTCTTTATGCCTCCTTTTTTTGGCAGCTGGACCTCTCCAAAGATTTAAAAATACTTGGAAATGAGTATTTTACTACCATAATCTCTCTGCTAACAGAACAGCAGTGACCATGGAGTCACTATTGAATCTGTTAAAAAAAAAAAAAAACATTTGTGTAATCAATAGCTGCAGAATTTTCAAGCTCCTTAAATTGAGCTGAGTAGTTTTCTGTGAGTGTTTTGGTATTTGCTGTAGTTGCAAATCAGAAAACTACCAAAGTAGTTTGATAGATTTTTTTTTGTTTGGGGTTATTCACACATGCAGGGTCTTTAAACTGGAGCTTACTGAGCTGCTGACTAGCTAATTGTTCTGATAAGCTACATGAGATCTTTATTCGCAGACTGGATAAATGTTTACATACTTTTGGATCAAGACTTGCATTAACAAATTTAACTTCCATTTTCTTCTAGAGCTTTTGCATGTAACGCCACAGTACCTTCATGGCAGTCAGCTGAATCTCCAGGATATTCCCAGAAAGTTATGCAAGAGGTATGTGAACATGTAAAAAGTAAGTGCATTCAAAATGCAATATCCTGTAATATTTTGCTCTTATGCATATGGAAGAACAGGATGTAGTTGGGAAGAAAGTGGGGCAGCACCAGCAAAAAGAAATGTCAAATGCTGGAGAGTCACACTGATGGACAGAAATAGAACGGCCTGACCTTAACAAATAAGCCTAATTGTCAGATGGGAGATGCACATGCATACTGAGCTATTAAAGCTAGAGAACATCTGAAACAAATTTAAAGATCCAGGAGACTGGGTCTGAAAAACTTTAGCTGGTGGTAACCTGAAGAGGTGGCCTCAAAGCACACCAAATTTGCAACTGTTATGAATTATGCTCCATGTCTAATCTCCGAGTCGAGCTCTCCGAGTTTTAAGTGTCTCTCACCTATTTATCTGCCAAATTATTTTACTCTACTCTCAGACTTTGATTCAATAGTACATCAACAGGTAATACATAATTAAGAGTGCAATCAATGTCAATACTGAGATAAATAAACTCATTAATGATAGAGTGGCTAATGGTATGAATAAGGGATTATGAAGGAAATTAATATATTCAATAGGATTTAAGAGATTATTATAGAAAAACAAGGCTGGAAGGAAGCTCCAGGGGCTAGATATTCCATCCATGATAACAAGAAGAATCCTGTCATGGTCACTGCACAGCCTCCAATGAAAAGAAACTAGTTTTCTCTCTCACTAAATTCCATGAGAATTTTTCAGGTAAACATCTAATTCCATATTGTGATGACATGAGGATCTTCAAAATTCTCTCCAGAAAGAAAAGCTAAGATTTGCTGAGCTGAAAAAGATATAATTCCAGCCATTTGTTCACATTCTGATTAATTATTCATTTGGAACAGACTTCCCTTGAGTTGTCCTGTTTAGCTCTGGTTAATTCCCTCATTACTACGCCATAATATTGAAGATGTTAATCTCTCCTTTTTATATTTTTTTCCACAGTGTAGAACAGCTCCAACACAATAACGTGTTTGAGTCTCAGCATAAAACAAACTGATGTTTTAGGAAGTCACTAAGTATTGGAATGAATAAAATTATTGGTATGAAATAAGCAGAGATGAGGTTTGACATTTCCTTTTTTCTGTTTCCCACAAAGAATCACGCTGTACTCAGAAACACTTTTCCTAACCTAACTTTCATCCAGCCATCTAAGCTTCTAAGTGAAAAATGCATGTTTTTACCAAATAACATTTCTCTTATTATGTTTCATCAAAAGCATCTTGAACTTCATTGCATCTGTGTGTTACAGGCAGTCATCAAACTTGAAATATGTCTTCCCCAAACCACCAGAACTACTAATCATCCCAGAGAAAGAACCTCCCTGAGTTTTTTAATTCATCACCTTATGATGGTGCTGAATATGATGTCATCAGCAAAAATATATATTTTACTGTTTTACTGTATTTTTCTATTTCTAAAAATAATACCAGTTTTTAAAGTCTTAAAGTACATAGAATTATCTATCTGTTCTAACTAACCAGACCAGCTCTGGGCTGATATTCTCAGGAATAAACAAAGTAAGGAGAAAGTTATTCTCTCTGTATTGAAAAATATAGTGTGATCTTCTTCAAAACAACCATGAGATGACCACGAAAGAGGCTTAAGAGTAAAAAACAAATAGCACCACAGACTACAGGACTACATTGGAACTAAATCACTTTAGTTTACTAGACACACCTGAAAAATCCTAGCTGCCTGCTTTCCAAAGTAGCCTCCAGCAGGATCAGCACCTCTGCTCCACAATTCTCCCTCAATCTGCTCATGCTAGGCACAAGGAAGACTGTTCTCCTTTCTGTTCCTGGCTCCACTGCTGGATGTGGCAACAGAAACAGAGGCCTAAGGTTTACTCCTTAGGTTACAGAAGGAGTTACAGAAACTTGAAGTTTATTGAATGACAACTTATTTCCTGGAGACATTAATTTAAACCACACACTCATATGGAATATAGTAGTTGTTCCTGAGTCTTCCAGGAACCACCCCTGCAATAAGCACAGGGTAGCTGAACTAACAGATAGAGTAACTATATCATCAATAGAAAATCCCATTGACTTCAGATACTATCAGGGATATAGAAATGTTCAGCAACTTCTGAGAGCTATTGCATTTTTTCGTGGTGTTCTGTGATGGCTGCACTTGACCCCCTGACCAGACTGGTGGTGGTTTGGTGCAGGCTTCAGAGGAGGTAAAGGCTCAAGCATACCTGGATCAAGAACTCTTCTAGTTTTAATCTGTTCTCTGAATACTCACAAAGGAGCAGAGTGACACAGTGAGTATCGATGCATATGAGCTTGGATCACCAATCACGCGATTAACACATGAATAGCTTTTCCAAGACTCATTTATCAAGAAGCAAAGTTGTGAGTATGAGTCGTCTCACACATACCTTTTACATTGCATGTAATTTGACTACAACTCAAACACCTTGTCCCATATATAGGACAGTCTAAGAGGGTCTTCTTTGAGCTCTCCCTGCTAGGCAGCGTGGCTACATGGCGGTGATCTCCTCTTGAGCTGATACACCTCTCAAGTTTACTCCTCAAGGCGGAGAGACCTATTACAAACAGCAGATCTTTGGTAAGTGATTGATGTCACGCATAACCTTATAGTATGGTAACTGTGATTACATGTTGAATTAATACTAATGGAATATTACTTTGTATGAGATAAACCTTAAAACATAAACCTTTGCCCAAGTCTGAGACTAAGATTGGACGTAGCCACACCCGTGCTCCATAAGGAGTTAAGAAAGCAGGAGGATCCACTCTGAACCTTGTGATTCAATGCGAGGGTCTTCCTTAGTCTTTGTTTTCTTCCATTAGACATAAAATGTTGTCCAAGTCTGGGACTGAGATTGGTCCTAGCTGCACCCAAACCCTATAAGGAGTTAAGAAAGCAAGGGAGTCCACTCTGAACCTCATGACTTAGCAGTAGGGTCTTCCTTACCCTTTTGCTTCTCCGTTCTCTGTGTGAATCAGTCTAGCTCAGTTCTAATTCAATTTTCCTTTGTAGGTTTCTTCCTTGTAGTAATTAATAGTGAACTTTGCCATCCAACTTTGTTAAGTTGCACTTTTACAACATCGTAATAAAACCACTTTTGCTAATACCTTTGTCAATGGTTCTTCAAGTGATCTAAATCACCCATTCGCGACAAGTTCCAAGTAGTTTGGCTTCAAGTAGAAAACTAAGTAAGCCTTGGGGAGTCTTTTTTCACTTACAAGACGTCTCACAATTTTGGACATCATTGGGATTTCTTTGAAACTCCTATATTTGTAAGTATAGAAGGTGAAGATCAGTGAAATAACAATAGACATGAAACAAACAAGACACAAAGAAAGAAGGATGACCTTCTGTACTATATGTCAGACTGTAGAACACAAGCATTTTTTTTTTAGAACTAAAATGAACTGGGACATTTGGTAACAATGGAAAAGAATGCGACAAGACAAGTGGTATGCAGTGTAAATCCGAAATAAATACTTAGACTGCAGAAATGGATCAGATCCATCAACACGCAAACTTTGCTTTTGTTTAATTCAGCTCTTAACTTTTTGTAATTTGAGCCTCAATACTTAAATTCTGGTACAGATGCAGAGAAAATTTGATTAAATATCAAATGTTCTTGATGAAAGGAAATAAGCCAAATCTTTCCAGTCCCTGAAGATTCAAGAGGAAAAAGCTGGGAGACTTATAAGGAAATTTGTATTTAATGCTTGCACTGCCAGCTAACCACAGGATTAAACCATCCCCCTAACTGCTACTGGGATGAGAAAAGGTAAAATACACATGCTAAATCACCAATATAAGTGTTCCAGAGTTAACAGTCAATAGAAAAATTATGTTCTACAAAATATACAAACCAGTGCCTCCACAGAATAACTCATCCTAAACATTGCAGACAGGAATGTATTTGACAGGAGAAATGCACAATGCACACGATCAGCCTAAAGATAAACTCTACGCACCAAAACCCCGCCTCTATCAAATAGACTACTTCTCTGAAGAAACTTCTTGTTAGGCACATGTAATTTTATTATAAGCCACATACTATCCTATCCTGGAACATATACAGAAAGTCAATCCTAAAACTATAAACTATCCTGGAAGAAGGTCATAACTTGAATCTCTCTTTCAAATTCCCTTTTTTTCCTCTTCAGATAAAGCTCTTCCTTTTCAAAATGCTAAGAAACAAATTTCTGTATGCCCACACACACCAAAGAGTCAGACTGTGCCTACGCAACAAATGCAACATCTTCCAATGCGTTTCTCATACCCACAAAAAAGTATGTTCACCTCACTCCTATTTCAAAGCTCTCCCAGAATGTAACCCACTCCCATCAGTGCATTACATGCCATCATAGAAATTCTGTGAATGAAATCAAACAACTGCTGGTACAGCAGAGTAAACCTTCTCAGAGTAAGCAGTAAGCTATAAAGACCCATTTACAGGCAGGATAATACTCTTCACAAACCAGTCATTTCATCTGACCTGTCAATCTCCAACCTTTCAACCCAGATGTACAACAGAGATCTACAAAACACCTTCAAAAACAAGACTGGGAACAAAAATCCATGACTACTGGTACACGCATGCCGTGGTTTTAAATTGTAGTTTTAAATCCTCTACATGGGTCCATTTCCAGATGCAGGTGATACTGTACCTATTGATGTGGAAAAATGAACTAGTTCCATCCTGATATTAGAGTGACAGGACATCATGTTTATCATTTACAACAAAGGTATCATCAGCTAAATAAAAAATTCCTAAATTGACTGACCTGGACAGCTTTCTGTACCCAACAGTTTTTAGGGAGCAGCAAGGAAAGGTGAGCCAGCAGCCAAGTGTGATGATAAAGTAAGAAGGAGCAGCTCCCTAATCAGCAAGGAGGTACAATGCAGAGCAGGGATTTCAGGTCAGACACTGATTGAGAGACTGACCGGGGCAGACACAGTCCAGTGACCACCCAGCAAGCCTGCTGCAGTGAGGCATGACTGAGGCCAAGCCAGGAAGCCAAACCAGTGGGTCTGGGCAGACTCACGGAGGTGGGACACTGGGCACAGACATAGCTGCCTCACAGTCGTGGTGTGGCACAGGCAGGGACAGCACGGAAGTCTCAGCTAAAAGCAGCTCCCAAGGGAAAGGAGGGGCAGGCCTTCACTTCCAGGTCTATTCACAACAACTCTTGTCAGCAAAGGAGCCAATCTTGGACTCAGACGGCTGAATTCCGTACTTTCGCCAACTGAGCTCCTTAGAAGGGGGATGCCCTCCAGGATCTGGCAACAGTCTTACAAGAATCAATGTGAAGTGCTTTCTAAACTGTAAATGTCAATTGGTAACTATTTCTGAGAGTTGGAGAAATGTCAAAGGCTGGATAACTGCAACTAAGATCTCAATAATCAGAAGGGGAAATCTTGACCAGGAAGCCTCAGATATCCTCAATGAAACACTAGAACACCATGATGTAAAAATTTCTGAAGAAAAATGTGGATTGTTTCAGGGAAGACAGATAGACTTTATTAGATAAAATTTCTGCTGCCTGTAAGTTTTACTAACTTGGCTGTTTAAAGCCAAATGAATTGATATAGTATATTTGGATTTTTTCCACAGCATTTGATTTAGCACTGTAAGATATTTTTTTTACTTTCTAAGCCTCCCTTTCAGAAGCAAACTTTACACTGTAAAGTCTTGCATGGGCACTTAAATGATCTTAAGGAAACAAATATAAGCAAATATCTTACCTCAAGACAGCTGGATTCACCTTTGACACCTTTAAGAGAGAGAAATGCAAAAAAATGCACTTAGTGAAAAGACAGATATACATGAAGTACTTCAACTGAAGCTCTATGGTTAAAAATTTAAAAATACTTTTTTTCCCCTTCTTTTTGAAAGATTATGAATTTTCCTTTTTCACTTTCATTTATTTCACAGTTTTTCAGATGGGCATATGATATAGTCACCTCAGTGTCACTCTAACACAAACTACAGTATGGCAAGTGCTCATCACAGGCACGCAACAGTGACATTTGTTTTCAGCGTACTCCTTTGAGACATTTAGCCTGCAGCCGTGTACAGTACAATACTATAATGCATCCTGTGTATATCATACCACTCAGGAAGGCTAGAATTTAAGCTAATAAGAGCAATTGCAGTAAATATTTTGCAGTAAACACATTTCCAGACTAGGAAACGGATAGCACTCTAGCGTGAGAAAGAGGTAAATAAAAAGCCATGCTCATTCAATCAATAAGTGAGTTCATGCAGGGGAGTTAAGCTGTGTCTCACCAGTGGTCTACCTAGTTCAATATCTTGCTTCTGGAAAGAGCCCATACTTGGTACTTCAAGAGAATGAAAAGCTATTGACAGAGCCCATCATTATATGACAGAAGATTCTTGTCTGACCTGTATAAACACCATACAGGTGCATGCTGATCTCAGCATGAGTGAAGGGCAAGGTTCAAAATGCTTCAGGAGTTACTTTTTCCAACTGAATGACATTGTTCTACTGTCTGTTTTCTCTTTGTACTGTTTTTCAAATACTTATGAGCTCATTATATGAGGCATTGCAGAAAATTACTGCAGCTTCTACTGAAAAAAGCGGGGAGTGTCAGCAATTAGAAACTCTTAAAGCCTAGTCCCTCTTCTCTGCTTTTAGCCATATTGCTCTTGGCATGCAAGTTAGAACACTCTAAACTGCAAGATTGGTCTTGTCAACATATCAGACTAGAGTGCTAATCATTAATAACTCATTCTGAGATAATATTGACAGCTGCTTTTCTTTATTATCAATGCCATCTGTGCCCAGCTCCCCATCTTCTCCTTTCTGCTACTTGTAAGCTTGCACTCCAAATGTTTTTCAGTCTGCAACAAGCAGAATGGAAATAACAGCTTGAGCTTCTTGAGAAATCTCACCAGCCAACTCGGGGAACCCAGAAGAGAAGGAATAATACGATTGTAGAGTCCCACTGAGTTTTCAGCATAAGTCAGCTTTACGACTAACATGCTGCCAGATGCCGTTTCCTAGTAGTGACCAGCTCCACTGTTTCCAGAAACCAATCTCATATGTGTAAGATGATCAACTGATCTGATTCTATCTTGAGTAGTACTAAAGCTTTGATAAGACTGATTAGCAGATAACAGTACCTGTAGCATTTCTGAGTCTCCTTATTATAGTAATAGTGCTATTGCTTTGATCACAAACTTCTCTCACTCACTCAAGACAAATACTCTAAAAAGGTAGCTCCTAGCCTTCTGCTGTGCCACTTGAAGATTTTTCATTTGTGAGTTTCCAAGGTGTTTGCACTTCAGTACAGAATTGATAATGAGAAAAACACTTGTCCTTGCTAGCTACGCTGCATTCCTGTGAGCAAAAGAAAAAAGCATCTTCAGAGGTAAACTTATCATAACTCATCAAAGACAAGTCAACTTTAAACAGACACCTAACTAGCAAAACTATTTTTAAAATTCTAAAGAAAAAGGACTGAGAGTGTTCATCTAAGCCCCTCTTGTGGATCAGCTCGATTGTGATGAAAATGCTGAGATAAAATGTATAATTAGACAGATACTTGATTGCTCTGTGCTAATATTTTTTGAAGAAAAAGGGAAAACCAAAGATTTTCAAAAGAGCCCTAGAAAAACTTTTCAGTGTGGATGACTTTTTAAAGTACATGCATTTTTTATTTTTCAATAATGCTATTTTGGGCAAAGGTGGAACAAACCCAGAGGCCTACCATTTCCCTTGGAAAAAGAAAACTGTCTTGTTTCTAAGTGAATTTGATCACTTGCAATTTTTAATTCAGAGGAAAGAAAATGATAAACTGTGCTTTCTTCATATGAGCTCATTCTGAATGCAAAAATTCAAATGCAAATTCAGTCCAAAGCAGAAAGGTCTGGAACAGATGGCAGAAAGATTCCTGAATGTCAGTTGAAAAGAGGCTGTCAGTGTCAGACAATGATACCTTCAGCAAATAATAAAGGAAAAGCTCTACAATGAAGGAGGAGTTCAGGTAGCTTGTTAAGAGCACTTGTCAGGAAAAGAAGGGAGTGAGTGCTCCCTGGCTGAAGAAGATACACCTCTAATGATCCAAGGAAGAGACTGGGAGCTCAAAAAGCTTGTCTACTTTTCCCATCCTCATCACTGATATAATAAAATACACTATCTCTGCAGAACTCGCCTCTATTATATATCTAGACAATCATAGGTTCAGCAACCTTACTACTACCATGCAAGAGACACAGTTCAGCGTGAGGAGAGGGGCTTCAGAAGGATGATTAGAGGCTGCCACTTCAAGGTAAGGGTTTGATAGGCCTATGGTGGCCAGGCTGAAATAGATGATGAAGGACAGGACAGGAATTACTGAAAGCTCAGTGTATGCAATTATCTCACATGGATGACTGGTCAGGGCTTGATAACATGCTGGCAAATTCAACATCAATGTTTGGGGTTTTTTTTGCTTGAGTAGTGGAGGTTGGCATCTGTGGTCTTCAGTGACCACGTTTTCTGTTTAGTTAGTGTATTGCTCATTTTGCTTCCTCAGCACACTTGACCCTTGACTGTATCCATTAGTAGTCAGCAGAAAGAAAACCGATCACAGTAACACTGCCTCCTATGGCATCACACACTCAGCCTCAATAGAAACAGGACCTGCTAGAGGGATATAATGCTTTGAAAACTGGATTTTGTCTCTCCATCTGTCTGCAACAAGACCGAATCCTGCAAAATCAATGTCTATTTCATGTTACCCAGGCTCTCTGGACCACAATAGGAGGCATTATAAAGAGAGGACACAGAAGGAGAAGCCAGGCTGAGGAGAGCTAACAGCCTACCAGGGTACAAAGCGTGCCTGGGAGCTACTCTGGTCCGACCCTGATTCGGGATTCTGCAGGAGACTGCAGCTGCTTCTGAACAGCATGAGACCTGACAGGTCCACTTTGAAAAAGGAGTAGAAGAAAGGCTCTTTTTTTGTTTGGTCATTACTCTGTCTGTCAAGCTGTAAAACACCGCTCCTCTAGATCATGTTTTCAATACCACACACAAAGTCATCAATAGTTCCTGTTAGTTTTTATAGGTTAAGCACAGGGAACATTTGATCTTATCTCTCAATTCTCCATCCTTTTTCGCCACTCACAGCATTAAAAAATTTAAAAGCCAGCTCAGTCTTTTTCCAGCAACTAAAAGCATGAAAACAAATCTAACTGATGATTTCAATAATACTGAAACTACTTGGGAATAAGGACTGAAAAATCTTTCATTAAGTAGAATTCTAATTAAGACACTGATTTACATGTTAATGACCAGGTGGAAATCTTTAGGATTGGTCTTTTTTTAAATACATATATTGTTTTTATTATTTTTTGTGTTGCTATCATTGCTTTGGTCTATTTTAAATAAAAGGAGCTTTATGTATAAATTCTAGTAGCCCCTGACGTGCAAACATTTAGTTAAATTTCCACTATGCTATCCCTTTACTTCATGACATTTGCAGTCTCAGATAGAATGATTATCCTCTCCCTTCAGACACAATTTTAATGTCAAAATAAAAGGCTTTAGCAATAGTCTTCAGAACTTTAAATGCGGATCTAGGCTTTTGAAATCATACTGGATGCCATGTATGGAAAAGAAAGTGTTGACTATGTCTGTATCTAGCATAGCCCAAATGGCGTGTTAAGTATGTTTTCACTGAACTTGAAATTTGCCAAAGCACAGACTGACATAAGGTCCAACATCAGGTGTCAAATAGAAGAACTGCAAAGATGGAGAAGGGATTTTCTTTTTCTTCTCATTTTAGTAAAAACCCCAAAGCTCTTTGACCTACTAGAATGTCCACCTCAGAAACAGCAACAAAGAATTTCCAGTTTTTGCTGGAGGACATCTGAGGAGGTCAGCGAAAGGCAGTCTGTCTTGGTTAATGAAATACAGATAAAATATCAACTGAATCATATCCAAGTCACTATGACGAATCTCTTCCCTGCATAGAGGAGGGCTCTTTAATGTAAAGAAAAGCTGAATGTAGACAAATCGACCTTGTAGCAATACATGATAGACCTGACACGTATTAGACCTGGCCTGTCCCAGAGAATTCCCCAGACCTGACATTTTGCATGTCTACTGTCTTAGAGGCTACTTACACCTGGCCTGTGCTCAGAATACTTAGAAACTCCTCTTCCCCTTGTAGCAGCTGATGCTTGGGACTCTTATAGGAAAGCACTCAGTGCCATCTGGCCGGCTGGCCATCAGCCACATAACACCTCTACGAGAGCAGATGGATTAGACGGAAGCTGCTCATCTCAGCAGAGTCCTGGAGCTTACGTGTATAGCAGCCAAGTGCACCCCTGAGCAGTGTGCCCTGGGAGTTTGTTCTGGCTTGCTCAAGAGGCAGCCCTGACAGCACACCCAGCAACAAATTCAGCAACGAATTATATGGATGGTTGGTCAATATGACTGTGCCCTTGGCTTTAGGGCCAGCAGTGCAGTGACTCAAGCTGCAAAGAAGGCATGCCAAATTCTCTCATTCTCCCAGCAGTTTTGGACTTGCTGAAATCTCCTGGGCCGTGTCATGTAGGCAGATGAAATTATTATAATGGTAGAAAATAGGTCTGGAAGGGACCCCAAAAAGGGATCTAATCTAAGGCAATACCAACTCTTGTTTCCAATTATAAAGATTTCACAGTCATTTTTCCAGTGGTTTGCTCTCTGTTACTCTTAAAAATAGAAAGGCTCTCCTATTGCCGACACGCTTTGTCCCTTCTCACCATAAATGTTGCTACTCACCACCTGACTGTTTTTTTAAAACTCTAAGTTTTTTAATTTTCCCAAGTAGACTTTCTCTCCACTAGAACCTTTTGGTCAAGTGACTGAACAGGGCAAGAAAGGGTAAATCCACTCCACCTTTAAGAACTCTAGATGGATCTCATGAGGAGGGACAAGGTGAATAACCAAAGGTCAGCTATCACATTTTTTTGTGCCTAAGCTGTAATAAACATAGCTGTGGATTTACAGCTGTGGCATAAAAATCCTCCCTACACTGTACACAGCTCTGTTGCATCCAAGAATCCTAATGGCTCGCTATTCGTCCCTGTTAGCCAGTACACCTCGGAGTTGTAACTCATCTTGCAAAACCTTTGAAATTCCTTATCTAGAAAAGGTTCTATAACCATCTTTCACATAGTCTGTACTACTAATATGTCTATCACAGAACTGTTATTTAAAAATAATTAAAAAAAATAATGCAAATTCTCATATTTTGCATTAGATTGTGAGATACTGGCTAGAAAAAAAAAAGGATATAAAGGACAAGATCTGTGATAAGTTATTAGCTTATAGGTTTGGGTTTTTAAATCTTGTATGTATGTATGTATGTAGTGAAAATATGTTGATATATCTATCTAAAAACCCATATCTTTATCCCTCAGTCCAACTTCTTAAGCTGGTTTAGTAAAAAGACTCATTATTAGCAATATCCACAACACTAAGCCCACTGAAATCTGAAAAATAGTGAATGGCAAGCTTTGGTTTCTATTCACTCTTAGGGAAAATGTAAAAGTCAATATCACCTAAGATTGAAATGATTTATTTATTTAAACTTGCAAGTCAGTAAAATATTCGGGAAAGAAAAAATTCACCTACATTTCCTTTAACTGGCACCTCTGCCAGTGTATTCAGACTAAGTATGCCAGAACCACCTAATGGTTCGGTGGTGAATCCTCTGCTTAGTTTCTTGATCCTGACCTATTTCACCCACTGCTTGTGACTCCTGCCTTACATTCCTTCAGTTGAAAAATCAGTCTTGCCTGCCTTGTCAATGTACATGTACCAACCTTGCCAATGCAATTCCAATCTGTAACTTATATTTTCAGTTTCAAAAGCATTAGCTGCTGTCCATCACAAATGCCTGTCCCAAGTCTGTTATCACTTACTGATCATTTTGAAGTCTACCAAAATGTGCAGCAATTGCTCTGGTCCAATGTTACGTCTTTCAGCTACCCCTTTTATTCATTTTAAGGGCTTTAGCTGCTGAAATTTGATAAGTCATAATACATTGCTGCTGAATACCCACCTCTCCCATGTGCTGGAGGAAAGCACTCTACAGAAAAGTCATAATAACAAAATGTGTATCTGTGTCTCAGAGAGTCTAGCTCAGTCTGGAGTATTATCTTACACTATTAGGGAAAGTCTGTTGCTTTCCTCTCAGTAGTAGTAACAGCAAAATGAACTGGATGAGTAGCTCATGGAATACAACATTTAATGCAAATGTAATATGACATACTTAGAACTGACCAGAAGCAGGACAGCACACATTTCAATCACGTTACCCCCTTACAACTTCACCCTGAAGAAATTAGTATAACAGAGCAATTAACTATCTAGGACTGAGTGTAGTCCAAATTCACATTCAAGCTCCTGTTTAGTGGAAATATATAGTGAAAGGAAATATATTAACCATTTTTCATTTAGGAACAGAAACTGTACAGAGAAATCTGGAAAAATTACTACATGGAACCAGTTCCATGCCAAGATCTTCCACCTATTTCCACTGGCATAATGGCCTTTCTGGTCAGGATGCCAAGTCTGCTATAATCAGCAGAGTTAAGGATTCTCAACACTTCAAAAGATTGGGCCTTAATTGCTGCAAATTTATTTAATGCAAAGGGGGAAACACAGGCATCAGGATTTGGGCCTTTGCCCCAAAAGAGTAGTACAAATAACATCCATACTCATTAGACAGTTGACAGGAGAGTGCTGAGAACTGGGCAGTACAGCAGCTTGCCTGCAAATTTGATGAACTAAAAAAAATAATGAGCTTTGGGTTCAAAAGGTTTCCTTTAATGTGCATCAAGCATTTTCATGAAACACAAGTAACTACACAAATTTGCTATTTAGCAATAATGGGTCATGTCAGAGCTGGCTATCTCTTGATCTCCTGTTGAGATGAGAGCATGCACCACGCACCGGTCTTCTGCCAACATGAAATAAGTGTTAGCAGATTTACCCTTAATGAGCTCATCACACTGAAGTACCAGTTAAAGGGAGTATGTCACAGATTATGTTTGTTTGGTTGCCCTGATGTGTCTTACTTGTTAATTCAACACGTGAGCACAGTGTTGGAGATGGGAAGCACTCCAAATTTGCTGTGCCTGACCAACCTCTGCAGGGACATTTATAAGCTTTCCCTCTGCCTGAACCTGGGGTAAATCATCACAACTCCAGTGTCAACAGTCAAACTAATTTAATCTGGGCCTGCTTTGGGTCTGGCCCTGCACATGTGCATTTTCTCCTCTCACCATCTTTTGTGACCTCTTTTTGTACTCAAAAAAAAAAAAAAAAACCAGGAAAGTTCACCAAAGTTTAGGGTAAGAGTACATTTTCCAGCTCTATTATACTGGTACTTTGAGATCATCTTTCTGTTTATGCATTTACCCTTCTTTTGCATATTGGTATCTTGTAGAAGGCTCAGTCATACAACCTGTTTGGATTCAAAGATGATTAGAGCATGAGAGGAAGATTAGGAATGAGAGAGGACAGCCCTGTGATGCAGGGATACCACTAAATCTGCTGAAAGACCCACACTATGTTCTCTTCAATGTACATGAGAAATCTGGGATCAGTCACTGGGTATTACTACAACATATAATAGCACACACAGCCACATTAGCAGATATTAATATATAGAGAACATCATAACCCTCCATTTCCTCCCTCCTCAATGAACCCATTCCTACCCACCTTGTGCTGTAATGCCTTTCTGCACTACCAAACATCCTTTGTGTGAAAGTAGGGGACTTGTTAGAGGAATAAGATCTTCCAGCCCTAGAGGCATTTTGTATTTTATTTGGTGTGATTTGATTTGATTCCATTTCTCTGTTGGAAAATTCTTGAGATTTCATGTGAAGCCTTAATCCCGTTCTCCTGTATGGGAAGACAGTATGCAGTGCCATATTAGGAAGGAAAAACATATCTTAAGACAAAATAACCTTATATAACCATTTACATACCAGTATATTAATATTCTTGTACATGCATCATCTCTCCTGCTATTCTTTTAACATCAATTTCACTTTAAATATTCTGCCTTGGATTTCATAGAAGCAGCAGTATGTGATAATGCTTTATGAACATTTAACAGCAAATGCTATTTTCACTGAAATAAATTTTGCATCATAGCCCATTTGGCACTTCAAGGCAATGCACCATTTGAAATTGCAAAAGCTTTAGTAGGGCATATAGATTACACAGTAGAATCTCCTCCTTGTCAGGATATGCTTAAATGGTGACTTTAATGGTGAAGATAACTAAAAGGGCACCTATTCCTCCCTTCTTTTCAGTTTTGTTCATAGAGCTATTTGGGAAATCACATTAAAAACGGATTCTTTGAAATAATTCAGCTGTCATAGTTCAACCCCGATTGGGACCAGACTACGCAGTCTCTCTCACTCCCCGCACCCTCTGAGAGAATAGGGAGAGATAATATAAGAAAAACAGCTCAAGGTTTGAGATAAGGACAGGGAGAAATCCTTAAAGTTACCATCACGGGCAAAAACAGACTCAACTTGGGGGAAAAAAATGCTCATTTATTACTAAAACTAGGAGGATAATAAGACAGAGAACAAGATAAACCTCCCCCCACCCCTTCCTCTTCCCAGGCTTAACATTATTTCCACTACCTTCCCCCTCTGAGCAGCACAGGGGGGAAGAAGGAATGGGGGTTGCGGTCAGTTCATTACGCGTTGTTTCACGCCGCTGCTTCATAGTCGGGGGAAGAACTCCTCGTGTTCCTCCTCTGCTCCAGTGTGGGGTCCCTCCCACGGGCCACAGTCCTTTGTGAAACTGCTCTGGTGTGGGTCATCTCTTCCACGGAGTGCAGCCCCTCCAGAACAGCTGTCCCAGCGAGCCCTCCATGGGCCACAGCCGCCGTCAGGCCTCCACCTCCCCCGGTGCGGGGTCCTTCAGAGGCTGCAGGTGAATCTCTGCTCCTCCATGGACCTCCGTGGGCTGCAGGGGGACAACCTGCTCCACCATGGTCGTCACCACAGGCTGCAGGGGAATCTTGGCCAGGAGCCGCATTACTCCTCCCCCTCCTTCTTCACTGACCTTGGCGTCTGCAGCTGTTTCTCTCACAAGAAAAGTTCTTCACAACAGATTGGCAGACACCTCTCAGAATCTCTTCACATCATCCATCTCATCTCCTCTCCACTTCCTGCAGCCGGGCCAGGCTGAGTTGGGCCCAGTTGTACCCCTGGTGAGATGCCAGAGGGTGAGGCCTGCAAGGCCCACAAGGCCTGCACCTCCCCCTCTGCGTCTCTGCCCCCACTCAGCTGCTTCACATCTTCTCTTCTCCCTTTTCTTTTTCCTGTTTTCCCCTTCTTAAATATGTTATCATAGAGGCGTTATCATGGGACATTCTGCTACCAACTGGCTGGGCCTTGGTCTGCCCTAGGCCCAGCTGAGTCCACTGAACAAAGGGGAGCGACTTCTAGCAGTTTCCTACAGAAGCTACCACCTTAGGCCCCCCATCACTTAACAAAACCACAAGATTCAGCTTAAAGATAACTTTTTCTCTTTTTTGCTGAAGAGAGGCTGAACACAGAACACAGTGATGTACACCCACTAACAGTTGTACGGGCACAAAGAAGAGAGAACACAGTGTTGCGTGAGAGCACTAACAAGCAACAGAGAGTAAGAGCTCCTTAGGCCATTTTCAGTGCTGGTAGCCAGTGTCTTGGTACTATCAATGACTAGTCCTTGTGATTCAATGTATATTTTGGTCAATGATCACCAATGATCCCTTGTGATTCTAAAAGTATACATGGATTTTTCATCAACTTGGACTAAATTATACTCCACAAGAGACAATTGTTTGGAATGCGGGTAAAGCATAAGAAAATGCTACATAGTAATAGTGTCAAAGCTGCCTTCCTTTTGAAAGCAAGGAATTTAAGGTCAAAATGAATTGACATTACTTGTAAATTATAAACTCCACCCCAACAGCAAAAACATTTCACTGACGGAAAGAGAGTCGATACACAACAGCACACCTGTGGAGCAGGTTATAGTGGCCAAGCAAGACAGAGTTCAGTAATAGTAAGAGTAGATCAATGAGAATATAAACACTCTCACTTGAAAGTACCAGTTGTAAACAAAAGCTGTTTTGAGCACAAGCTTTTAGTCATGAGGAAGCTGTACTGGCAATACCACTTACCAGGTGTTGCCACTGCTTCAAACAAGATGGCTGGATCCAAGTGTCTGCATGCAGTCTTCACTTCAGACACAGCATGAGATTTCATTATCCACCTTCATAGTCTTCATCATGGCTACGTCTCCAAGTATTTTCATCCTTTCCTGCACTGGAGTTGATTGTCTTGGCTCTCAGAAGGCAGCTATCAGTTTGCTCTTACGAAAAATGCTCTGCACTGCTGCTTCAGACACCACAGAACCCACTACCTCACCTCTTTCCGGGTGTCCTCGCTCTACTCTGTTTATATTTTGCTTAATTGCAGGGGCTGAATTAAAACAAAAGCATCTACTGCTTTCTTCCCCTCTATATACCTAACAGAAATACAAGCGTTACTGCAATACAAGCATGGAGGTTAAGTCTGTGTTTAACAAATAACTCTGCCAAAACTCGACGTTTTTCTTCTATCCTTACTCATGCACAAATGAAGGGGAATTTGGCCAGTGTAGGAGTAAAAACTGAGGATTAAATTCTGCTTCATTCACTCAGTGCAGTACTTGGCTCTGCCAATAGTTCCATTTATTTTGAGCTGTTACTCAAGAGTACACGAATATAGGACTCTGGATGCAGAAAATGGCAGATCTGGTTCACAACATACAAAGTTCCATCAAGATCCATGAGAAATAAAGATTGTTGAGAAATACTGGGTATTATCTTTTCATTTATTTTATGCTTTAGTATCCCCATATTGCCTCAGATTAGATAGTTTTCAATGTATTTCCTTAAGGCAGCAGCACTTAGAAGAATTTTTGCAAAGTTACATCCTCCTTAGCTTTTGGATACTTGTTACCTAAATCAATATCAAGTATTTAATCCTGTAATCAAAGCCTTCGGCCTTCTTGCTGTCTTTTATCTGTAATGATATCTCTTGATCGTCTCCTTTTTAAAATTGCTCTAAAGGTCTTAGGGGAGACATCATCCAGCTCCTTTCAATGCCCTTAATTTCTACACAAACTCTGTCAGAAGTTATGCTCTTTCTTTTTATTGACTCAGTAATCAGCCCTCTCCAGTAGACATGATCCTTTCTTCTGCTTTATTTTGTTTCTTGCTTTTGGCAGCTCCTGCATTCTGTTAAATCCCTTGATGTTTTCCAGGCTTGTCTGTGACACTATATGAATACTGTATACCCCCTTAATTCTGTAGTTTTGTGCTATATGCTTCAAGAATTTGTCTGGAATATATTTACCTTGTACTTTGAAATCCCACAAGTTTATAAGACATAATCTTGAACGTAGAGTACAATAAACTGAATGAAAGAAAAATTTTCCATATAAGAAAAGATCAGGATTTAGGACTGGGATTTAGAAGATCTGGGATTACTTCCCGACTCACAAATTCTGCATGTGATCGTCAGTTAAAGCTAGGTCATTATAAAACAGAAGTCTCTAGAGTGATAAGAAGTTCTGCCTCCACCTATCCCCTCTTCAAATCATTGACTTGGAGATTAATTGGAGAGACTCTCTATGCCCTAGGGTGTCAATATATTGGCAGGATGTTTGAACACTTGGATGCTTGAACACATTAGTCCTTGTGTGCTTCAGAAAGTATAGCCTAGGTCTATGCACAGACCGTACTTGCAAGTTTGCTATCTGCACTTGTAGCCTGTTAGAACTTCCTTAACCCAACAGTGAGACATAACATATATTGTCTTTTTATCTTTATTACTTGCCTTCAATATCTCTTTTTCTTCTGTTCTTCATCTTGACTATTGAGATTATCACTTACTTTGGGCACAAAATGTTTAATTAGACAACAGTTAGGGTATACATGTAAGTATACATCTTGTTCAAACAAGACAAATGCCATATACTTCACTCAAATTCAGTGATTACTATCACTATGAAAAATCCAGATTGCCTTCACCTTTTAAGATATTCAGTACAAATCTATAGCCTTTTATGTTAAACAGTATTTTTGTTATGAAGATTCCTCACCTTTGTTTAAACAGAAGTATCAGGAGAACTTTTGGCTTTTTAAATTTCTCCGGTGTTGAGTGGGATGAAATCCCAAAAATATTTTCAATTCACCTTACAAATAAAATGAATCTATAAAATTATGCCCCTGCTACAGCTTTCTTAGCTGACATCCATCAACTTCTTGAGGTCTTTAGCAGCCACTCCATGGCATCTTTTAGTTTTCCTGATAGTTATAGAGTGTATTAATATTCAAATTTATTAAACATTCTTAGAGCTGTGCTGATACCAAAAGGATCACTTACAGTCTAAACAGAAATGGAGTAACAAATGCAGACTACTCAGGACAGGCCCCACGACGCCAACATGGCAGGAGACATTCAAACAATGAATACACCTGCACTGCTGATCTCTTGGTAATATTCATTAATATTCAAAAAAAGTAAAACCAGAGCCTCCTTAGCCATTTCCTCATTCTGGTGAGTGGGGAATAGGGTTGAGAAATAGACACTAAACAAGTCATTTGAGGCATAGCAATGGCTGTTGAGGTCCTTTGTGACTAAAGCACTGTACCTGTCCCTTAGGGGACTTCCTCTTGGTGCCCATCAGAGACTCCAGCACAGTGTGCCCCGATACCAAGGACACAGATTTAAAGCAGGCAGCAGAATCTGAGTTACTGGAATTCATTTCACTAATCCACTTCATTTAAATAGATTAATTTAATTTATTGATTGTTTTAATTAATTTAAATATCATTAATCACTTTACTTCATTTCTCTAATGACAGAGTCACAGTGGGAGCCAAAACAGCACAAAGCAAACAGAGGCAATCTGGAGATTCGAGTTAAATGTGAGGCAGTTAAAGCTAAATTAATGGTGTAAACACGGCACATTACTGTATTGCAAGGTCACAGCTGCCCAGTCAAACCAGGATTACATCTACCTTAGCTACTTCCAGCACTTTGTGAGGGGAAGTGTTCTGAGGGGGTGAGAACCTGCTGCTATGCAGACACACATTATGACAGAATTTAACCAATAAACTCAAAACAGAAATGCACCCTCCAGCACCAAGTACAGCTTTGTCCAGGAAGGGAAGAACTGAAACGTCTACAGGATGGTTTGGTTCACTGGCTGCCTGCCTGGCCTCCCTAGCCCATCCCCATAGCTCTGCCATCCCAGGGCTGTGTCATAACCCCATTCTCCTTGCTGGAGCTGATCCTAATTTGCTAATTAGCATTCCAGCTCAACCTTGGACCCATCTCCTAACCATGGACCTCCATGATGGCTTGAACTCTGGGCTGACCCTGGCTGCCATCCCCAGGGCTGCTGCTTGGTGGCTTGTGTGGTGCCAAAGCTGAACAAGAGGAACAAGGGAGGTTACTTTCCAGCTGTAGCCTCTCACAGAGGCTGATCAGGATAGTTCCAGCTTGCCCAGGATGAAGCCTCACTCTCCTGGAGCAGTGAGATGATGATTTCTCCACAGAGGCTTCAAGAGCCTGTGGTGGGTACAGCCTGCATTCTGCCACAGTGGGGTGCAGAACAGCAGCCACAGACACCTGCCAGGATCCAGCTCCAGCAGTCTTGCTACGTGTCACACTAGGGATATGCAGGTGGTAAAGAGGCAGGGTGATATCTGGACACAGTCACATCAGGGGGCACTGAAGATATGCTGAGACTTCATAATTCAGTTTTATAACACTTCCGGGTGTTTATCCTTTAACAAGTCTATATAGGGTTTTCCCAGTCCTAGTCTTCCAGTAACTAGGTAACATGTACTTGTTTGCTGATGCGTGTACCTTTGAGATCCCAGCAAATCCAGGCCAGGACTGTAGATTTAAGCCAATTTTTTGAGGAGGTTTTGGTTTTGTTTTCTCTAATAGGATGCCATCCCCATCAAGATTTGCTAAACCTTTTTCTTCCCCTCACCTGTCATCTGAGTAACACATATAAGCAAACCCATAGTTATGATCTAGGTGATACTGTTGCTCTGCCTTCAACTGAGGGATCACAGACAACAGAGTGCAAGTTGGCAGAAAAGTCTATGCCAAATCTGTTAAGATAGATCCAAACTCAGTTTTCTTCAGATACTTCGGTTCCCAAAGAACTGTACATTCACATTGTCTGTTCCAGCTTACTTCTGTGACCTGGTCTGTGCTCCTCTTATTCCCACCACCCAGTAAGTAGAGCTGCTTGTTTAGTTCTGCCGTAATCTCCCTTGTATGTTCTACTTCAGAGTCTCTATTCTATGCAACAAACTACTGGAGCTGATTTTTAGGATACCAATACGCCCACTAAAACGTTTTTAAAAGATGTACAGACCATATCTGCCAGAGCAACTTGGTAATTAAGTTGATTTAAAGTCCAAGTCTCAGCACAGAGTTGCTTCATCTCTCTCCTCACAAAAGTCATTGTCTAATAAAATACAGACAATTACAACTGTATTTTTTAATACATGATACTCTTTTCTCCAGCTCCTGCCACATCTCTGTCTTTTGATTGCCTTTACTAAATCAATCATATCATCTTAATGTCTTATGGATACCATCAAATCCCCATCATCTCAGAAGTCAGGTAGTCTAACTTCAAACACACGAAGAGCAGATCTCTTAGGATGGTGCCATCATTCTTCAGCACAGAATCACACTTCAAAGCTTTGGACACAACTACAAGGATTTTTCTTCTAAAGCAAACATCCACAAATGTCATGCTAAATACTAGCACAGGACTGTGTTTTCCATGTAATTTTTCACCCATTTGGATTGAAATCCACTTCTGCCTTGTGGGTTGAAAACAGACCAGGAGCTACACTGCTCTGAAAAGTTGACTAGTTGACTTGTGTGGCCTATACCCTCACACTAAATTTAATCATTTAAATAACTACGTAGTAGTTTTCTGCACTTCAGTGAAGCATACAAAACAGAACCTTATTACTTTGTAATCTAATTTGACAGTTCCACAGAAAATAATAGCTAAAGTCCTTTTTATCCCTCCCTTCCCCTTCCCCCTTTTCTTTAGTCAAAACTAAACTACTTGGTTTAACTTGAAATTTTATGGGGCATAGCCAACTGGAAATACACGTTTGCATTTTCTTTAATTGTAACTAAACCTAGAAAATGTATAGAGTCGTATTTGTCAGAAGTAGAGACATATCTTAATTACTCCAAAGTTAAAAGAAGGTTAACATTTGGATGTGAAAACCAAGGAACTTCAGCATCTAGGTAAGGTTAGTCAACACTTCTGTACATAGCATTAGTGACCTTGATAACACTGTATTCTGTCTTTTTAAAATGACAATGAAATTGCAGTTGACAAAGTACGTAGGTAGTGGGAGCTTTAAATCTCACTTGTAACAAAACTGAAGTCAAAGAACTGAGATATTTAACTTTGAAGACATCAAACTCTGTTCAGATATAATTCTGATGAGTGCATATTGCCAGGATCTAGAGTGAACAGTGTGAAGGAAGTGAGGAGCAGCTCCAAGTTCCATGAGGGCTTAAATTCTCCAGAACTGGAGAAAACTGGAAAATATCCGAACAGCTTTGTATGTTGTACCTGAGAGGAATACAGGATAATAAAAAACAACATTCTGCGTATCTTGTACTTGCAATGAGTGATCCTTGAGTCTTTTGATGTGGTTTAGCAGCTTCAGTTAACTCAAACTAAGCAGGCTATTTATGAAATCCTAATACAGAAACATGAATTCCAGGCAAAATGAAACAGAGGCTACAAAAACAGCATGACAGTACAGGGATTTTGCAACTGAGAGGAAGCCAAGGAATAGATCTTGTTATTTCTGCGATTTTACACTAAGGAAAGATCAGCTCACAATAGAAATCACACACCAACAAAATCCCAAACGAGGCACAATCAACAATTGACAAAGAAATTTTAATTTATCCAGCACAGACAGCCACTCAGCCCCATAATACAGTGTTTTAGGATACAGTAGCATTCTAGTAATGTAAACATGAAAAGAACTTTGAAACAGAGATCAAGCGAGAAGCACAGCACAGCACAGCACAGCAGATATTACTTGCAAAGACCAAGGTTTTCTTTTCCATTGGAAAGAAGAATATCACTTTTAGGACTGAATTGCTGTTAAATTGGCTATCTCACTAGAAAGTAGAAATCCAAAGCAATTAAGATAATGTCCTAGGATATTTCCATGAAATATAAGTAGTCAAATTCAGTCTTTTTAAATAATTTGTATTTTGTCATGTGCTTAAAAATCAAGCTCTTGTTAAAGATCTCCACTGTAATTCTCTAAGGTTTTAAAGGAATTAATTTCTGGGAGGCAAGTAGAGGTGCATAATTTGAAAAAAAAATTTTATTGTTATATCTTGCAACATTGTATCAAAAAAAAGTATCTTGATTATTATATCTTAAACATTACATCCAATCTATCACAATGAATAAAATAATCTATAAGTTAACAGCATACCAGTGGCATCTTTAAGGAACCAGGTGAAGAATCTACAAACACAGCTGAAACACTGTGTGGCATGTTTCATCAGGATTGCTCATGAATATTTATATCACATATTTAGACTAACGTAAAAGGCCACTGTCAAGCAGAAATCATGAGTCAGATCCCAAGAGCCCCTTGAAAGTTTCAAGCTGCTTTTTCATCTTTGATACTGTTTACTTTGCACCTTTCAGTCATCTTGAAATACAACATTAGGCTCATCTTGCTCTGCCCACAGTACAGATGGCCAGAACCAGCACCTAAAATTCAAATTACTTTTGGTAGACATGGCATGCATTAGAGGTGATTAGGGCCTCCTTTTGCTGCTGTAATTATAATTCTGATATGCCAGAAAAATCTATTGCTTTTAAAATAATTTTTATTTCTAAGAAAAATAATCCCCACCCAATGATTTACCGGTTTCTCAAAAACTTCCTTCTTGACTTACCCTATTTTACAGCATTCACCCCCAAAAATGGTATTAGATTATGAGTACTGAAGTATGGGAAGTGTTACAAAAACAGAGCTCAGGTCTTGTGTCATTGTCTCAGATATACTCAGCAGGAAAGATACTTGTGAAGTGATGCACAGCTGCAGGGAATAAAGCTGGGTAGATTGCAAATCTGGAGATAACCCCACTGACATCATTAAACAAACAAATAATTTTCCCCTATATGGGCAGAGATAATTCTGGAGCAGAGAAGATGACAAGTTCAGAGACAGATCAGGAAGACAAAAGCTAGTCCTTACTACTCTAGAGGGAGCAACTCAAAGGCTCTCCTGTATGGGTACAGGGAATCACTGGCAGAGCTTCTATTACTGCCTCATTCAAAACCCTGTTTATTACAAAAGATCACCAGCTGGTCCTCTTTATCTGATGAATAATGCAGTGGCAAGCAGTAGGAATATCCATCAGATGATTATATGGAAACTGTTTTGATCAGGGCAGTAAACACACACCAGCCACTCTCCATGGAGGGACTCCCTGACATTGTTGTTTCATAAGCTGATAGCTGCTGGCTGCCTTTCCATCTTCTGCTTTACCTTCTACTGTTACATTTAAGAAAAGAAGGTTAGCTTCTCGCTTCCTTTTTCCTTTTTGTCACAATGATAGAGGTTAAGTATAGATAAGAAAGACAATTAAAATGAATCTGTCACACATTTGTTATTCTGATGTGTCATGCTGTATCCCTTCTCTGCAGCAAGCTAACACTCTGCCACAGTAATCTAAATTCCTCACTGTAAACAGCTTGTAGCTAATTTGGTGATTTTCATTACATGTACCTCTGAATATAGCAGAGATGAATGTATATTAAACTAGAAAAACTGGCAGCTGCTTGGGCCTGGAGAAAACCACTGCTTTCTTAATTCAACACCTCACATGGCCACATGGCTGTAATAGTCACAAGCATTATAAAAAAAAAAAAAAAAAAAAAAAAAAAAAAAAAGACAAAAAGGAATCAAGGCCTAAATCCAATCAAGGTACCTGCCGTGTCTCCCAGGCACCTTCTAGCCAAAGTACGTGTGAGCAATCTATTTTTAAATCACAGCACTTTTTTTACCTCTCCCTGACAAAAGACATTTTGTGCCATTCAGTTTCCCCTCAGGATCAGCCAGCAAACAAGCTCAAATGAAACCTAAATCTGCTCCATTTATTCTATGCAATTTGGAAGCCACGGAATACCCTTCAGGTGGAGACCAAAAATTATGAGGTAAAGCAGGTGCTCCACCATGATCCAAGCCTTGCTGTACAGAGGACAGAAGTATAGCCAGGCCTTGAGGTAAAAGAGATGATAGTGAATAAAAGGTGATAAAGCAATGAAGGAGCAGGAGCCTCTCCTTGGATGTTGCATCTCTTCTAAGGATTTCCCATATGTGCCACATAATTAACTGCTACTGTTGTTCACACTGCATTTGTATTTCCCTCATGAAAGACAAAGAAAAGCAGAAAGGATAGTGTTTAGGATAGTGGTTGCTCCAATGTGAGAGACTATGCAAAAATGCAATGTCCTCGTCAATTTGCAGCTCCTGCCTCTTCAGAATCACACTGAAAGTGTCTCTGTTGTCACTTCCATGTGCCAAAAATTATCATTCATTTGGCTTTCCTGAAAATCTGTAATACACATTATTGTGGCTGAGCCCCAGTAGAATCAAGGAAGGACTGAAAGGGAAAAAAATACACAGTTAAGTGTTTAGGATTCATTGTTGCTATAAATCTTCCTAACTTACATTGCTTTTCTGAGCAAACTTTGAAAATCCAACATGCAAAATTCACATGCTGAAGTTCTACTTCATTTCTCACATTTCCTTTTTCCTAATAATGACATTGAAGGAAAGTAACACCCTATGAATCAGCTGCAGTGCCAAAAAATACAGAGCAAGTGTTGGCATTTTCACATTTCATTGATGTATAATTATATGAAATGAAATGACAAATGCTTTCATGCAAAGTTCTGCAAAGGAGAAATTGCATGTAGATATATCCAAGACCATCTTCTAAGTTACAACGTCCTTGTTGGTTCAAGGAATAGACTTCTTTATTATCTGATTTTGATTCACAAACAGAAAAGCAAAGAGACTGGTTTTGTTTGGTTTTTTGCTGAGTATTTTTTACTGTATACAAACTTCATGCAATTTCTTTGCCAAAACCCAGTTATGAAGAAAGGTAGCTGCTGAACAAGCAGCATAGAACAGATAGGTAGAACTTAGAGAAAGGCACAAATCTGACACAAGTTTGTTATCTAAACTATTTTGCACAGTTCTGTAGAAGTACACTGAACAGCAGTGAGTTCCATTATCTGGGCCACTGTAAAGATGATGCCAAAAATATAATTTTCAATTTTTTTATCTGTGAATGATTTAGTTCCATGGATTAACAACCCTAGAAAGCAACAGCTTCTGTATACTGCAGAGTATACTGCAGGATATCACCAGCCAGATGCAATATAGGGGAATCTCTTTCCTGGCCTATAAGCATGCACAGATTCCTACTTGGAGATACCATTACACGCCAATAAACAGAATAATCTCTTGGGGTTAATCTAAACATTTCTTTCAAAATACTCAAATGATCCATTTGATCCCTCTCAACACTAATATTGATCTAAACAGATAACCCAAAGGGGAAAGGTTCCATAAATCTCAGACACAGACCTGCCTATTTTTCAGTCAAAAGCACTCTGACATACTAGCATGGAGTGTTTTTTTCTGTGTTTAATGATGAAACATGATGTGTTTCTCTTCTGTCCTGGTTTCAGCAGGGATAGAATTAATCTTTTTCTCAGTAGCCGGTGTGTTTTGGATTTTGTGTGTGAACAATGTTGATAAAAACACTCTGATGATACGAGTTGTTGTTAATGAGACCAAGGCTTTCCAAGTCTCGTTAAAGACTTGTTAACGTGCAGATGCGGGAAGCTGGGCAAAAGACAGATAGAATAATTGACCCAAACTGGCCAAAGAGAGTATTCCATGCCATAAACGTCATGCTCAGTATATAAGTGGGGGTTGCCCCATGGGAGGGGGCATTCTTTTCTGGCATCCATTTCATTCGGGTGTCCGTTCAGGCACCCTTGGCATCCTTTTTTTCTCTCTTGCTTGCTGGCATTGTACCCTCTACCTTGCTAGCTTGGTGTCCCCCCTTTCCTTGCTGCTCATTGTCGTTTCCGTGATCGCTGCTCAGGACGGGCTGCATCGGTCGTTCGGACATCGGGTGGTGAGAAATTGTACATTGTTCATTTTGTATATTTTGTCTATATTAATATCCTTATATTCTGTTAGCTTTGTAGTTTTTAGTATTTTTAGTAAACTGTTTTTATCTCAACCCATGAGTTTTCATTTCTTCCCAATTTCTCTCCCCCGTCCCGCTGGGTAGGGGGAGGGTGAGTGAGAAACTGTGTGGTGATCCGGGATCACAGTCAGAAACATAGCTTAACTCATGTTATGAATTCAGGGCAAGTCAAAGCTACAGAATTAAATTAAGCTTTCAGATTTCCTCTGGTTGATCTCATCTGCTAGGGTTCAGGGTGTAAGTTCAAGCCCATATTTACTATAGGTTGGCTTAAACACTACTAGTAAACATCATGGCACTCTTGATTTCTAAGCAGTTAGTAGAGATGAGTCACTACAGGAAGCAGAATGGAAAAATCATTGTCTCTGAGTCTACGTACTAAATGAAAACCCTCAATTGTTTCTATAAAGCCAAAACTGGCTATAGAATAAGAGAATAATGTTTCCATGTTACCTATGGGTTTTATGGCTTGCAGTTAGATCCAAATGTGAAAATAAATTAGTTTAAATGGAGAGATCTGTGCAGGTTCCCACTGGCTTTTTGATGAGGGTTTAATCAGAAGGAGTTGGCTGCCACAACACATATCTGAGACAAGTAACAGCTGACCAGTATCTTCTTCAGCTATTTTGAGCATGTAATGGGTTTGTGATATGGTTTTAAAGACTTAATCCCATAAAAAGATAAATCTTTTTTTTTCCTCTATACTATCTCCCTGGTTATTTCCATAAACGATGATATAGCAAAACCTGCTTTTATTTGCCACTAGAGGTGGCAGGCTGATTTATATCAGAGAAAGATCTGGCTTTATCAATAAATTTATCCCCTGCGTAACATCAAAGACTTTGAAAACACTGTGTTAAGGAAAAAAATTGGCCTATCATCATAATATATCATTTGCCTTCTGTCTTAAATATAAATTTATTTTCAGTCCAGCTGGAAAACTATGATATTGACGTAAAAGATAATAGACTATTATTGGCCTGTATATCCACTTTGGCACTTATTTTTAAATTTTAAAAAGTATTCCTCATTCAAGAAGTGCAAGGAAATATAGATGTTAGAAGTTAAATACTTTTTGTTTGGGTTATGTGTATTAGCACCGCTCAGCAATGACATATAGTCAAAGAGTATTTATTACATTTATTACGCAGTAATTACACATCCATAGATGTTTTCAGGGTGTTTTGGAGAGGATATCTTGCTCTTATTTAGAGCAGACACTAATACTTTGGTTAACAGCAGGAGATGCAAAAAAAAAAAGGGAACTGAAGCGTGCCGGTCAAGTTCTGAACTTCCTTGACTGGAAGACTCAGTCTGAAACTATATCCTACCCTTATCCCTATATAAATAGAACAACTACTAAAGACAGTTTGTCATTTCTTTTAAAGAAATGACAAGCCTAAAATGAAGTAAGTACAGAGACAGTTTACCTTTGCATATTTAATAGGATATTTCCTCCAACTTACAGTAAGCCTTAACTGACAATAGGATTAAGCCAATTTAAAAAGGATCAGGACTGAGCCTTCAAAGTTTAAAATCAATAATTTGGAAGCCCCAAAGAGTCCTGCATATCACGACAGGAAGAGAAACTTTGGTGCAGTCAGAATTCAGAGACCGATAATGTTCAGAAGCTAACCAGTGATAAATAAACATTTATATAGGTTGAATTAATCCCAAAAGCTAAAATTCAGAAAAAAAAAAAACCCATTCATAGCCTTGAACATAAAAAGAGGTTTGACTCCACAGGACTTTGCCATTGGGACTTTTACATCCAGATGGACTGCAATCTCTAGGTCCAGAGAAGTTAAGTATATTCCTTATTTACTCAACTGGGTCTTTGAGGTAGGAAGAGTTAAATGACAAGATTCCTGATTTCTTGTTAAGGATGGACTCACTTTTTTTTTCCCACAACAGAATTAAGCTTATAGCTTAATCACACTGTTCATGCAGAAGTCTGAAAAGAGATTAATATATATGTGGATCTTCAATAATTAATGCTTCAATTTTACCTTTTTTCCATGAAAATGCCTATGCTTCATTTGAATATATTATTGCCATTCTTCTTATCCATGTTAGTTGCACTGTGACTTCTGAATTCATGTGTTTTCTAATATTTTTTTAACAATCTTATTCTCCATGCTCAGGGGCTATATTTCCGAGGGCTTTAAAAGCCTATTAAAACCAAAATAATTGGTTACTTTTAATAGTAGAGTGTGCCTGTAAGTATGAGGTCCAAATCCCTAGGAATCATACAAAGAAAAAAATGTACAGACTGCTAAAATCCTTTGACCCCCTCCAACCATTATAAAACAAAGATTTAAAACAGCTTCTTAGCATATGCAACAACTAGCTGAACTTTCTTAGTGTTTTGCCTCAAGATTTCTTTAAAAAAAAAAAAAAAACAAAAAAAAAACCCAAAAAGCAAAAAACCTACAACTTTGCTTTATTGAGTACTTTTTCCACCTGCAGGCAAGGGGCAGCAAAGCTGCCCAGGGAAACAAGGAGGGCTCACTGAGTAGAATCATAGCAAAACTACATCCTTTAAAAAGGCTTGTGTTCAGTAAAAGAAGCCTAAAAGATAGATAGGAGCAAACAAAGCTGTTTCAATGTAAAGAGCTCCATTAAATGCTTGAATGGCCCTTACTAATGAATAAAGCTCTCTGGGATGGAGCAGTGAGTCAGTAAAGCAGGCGCTAGGCTGAGGGGCAGACAGTAGAATGCAATTGCCAGTTAGGTTGCCTTTTTCTGCCCATTCAAGATAATCACTTCAGTGCCCACAATGCATCTTTGTGCACTGAGTTATTGCCACAAATCGAGAGTTTTAAACCCTTTAGCAACAGCTAAAATTGTTCAATTTGGAGACAGGATGGAGAACACCGAGGAAATAGAAATAGCAGAACAGAGGCAATTCATTTCTGCTACAGTCTTTGTGAGGAACAAATGGGCTGACTTGGATTAACGAAGCTAATAATATTACACAATGCTTTGTCCTTCCCCAGTAGTTTCCATCTAAGCCTCTCAGCATTTGCTTGAGGGAGGTAAGCATTTATTTCCCTTCTTGTTTGGGGAGCTAAAGAAGAAGAAATGAAGCTGATTTGTCCAAAGCTGCACAAGTTTCAAAATGAGCTGAATATGTAATCCCCAAACTTGGGTTCCCCTTCCCTAAGGTCATCAGCATTTGCAGAAAGGTAGCACTAGATACTGAAGTTTTTCAATACCACATGGACTGTTCAATTAAAAAAAAAACAAAAAACATTCATTATTGTAAGCAAAAAAAAAACAAAACCATCAAAAAAATTGTGAAAAAGGAATTGTCAAAGTATCTGCATCCAGTCAGTAAAACTAAATTAAACCTTTAACTTCATATTGAGATTTATATGTAGAAGATGGATTTATTTCACCAATTTTGTTGTTGTTTTGAGGGATTTTTAATTGTTCAAACAAAATAAATGAATCTGATTTTTCTACTGAATCAAACTGACAAATACTTTTAAATTAAAATCATACCTGGTGTGCACAAAATTAATAATTTTTTACATTTCCTACACAAAAACTCCTCAATATCTCTCAGAAATTGATACTTTTGTATGAAAAACTTGATTCAATTACAACTTTTTTTTTCAATAGGACAATTTGCAGCATGAAAATTACCAGTGACTTGATTTGCTCTTTTGTTTATATCCATACTATAAGTAACGTGGTTACTTACTAAAAGCACTGTGATAATGAAGTCCAGCAAACAATTTCATCCTAACTTTGAATATGAGAGAGCTCTAGAGCGAGATTGAGACTGGGAAGCCTTGCCATACACATAGTAATTTCAGGAATTAATTCACCTATTAAAAAACTCTCCAGAACTGGCTCCTACTGAAACAAAGCATTCCTAAACACAATGTCAATCCTGTTTAGAAAGCCAGAGGAGTAACAATGATGAAGTCAAAGTCACAGGACTTGCCTGACTTTCAAATACACAAATACAGAATGGTTTTCCACTGGGTTTGCTAAGGTTCTTAAAACTTCTGCCCTGATATGCAGTTTTCTTTTGAAATCAACTTAAAGCCAGCTGTTCGTAATTTTATATTTTGCTTTCTTAGGCTGAATTAATTTGTATCTGTGCAGATTACAGTGAAAGGTAGAAGTTTCTGGTAACTCATGGTAATAACATCAGCAGGATTTAAATTCTGAGAGCAGATTAATTTACTGAGAATCCATTCATATTTTCTTTGTATTGTTGATATTAAGAATGGTTCGATTGCAACTTCTTGGGGAGAGGAAAAAATTCCACTCCTCTAATATACATTAGGAGAAGAACTGTAGGATAAGAACTTAGATTCTATCCCAAATCTTCTGTTACAATTTGGGATAGATAATTTTACCCTGTATTTCCATTTATTTTTTTTTTTGTCTCCAAAATGCAAATAATAAGTGTGACAACGTACCTTCCATGGATTTATCATCATATGGGATGCTCTGGAGAATCCTACTGTAACTATCTATTATTAAACACACTTCACTCTACAAAAAACTGTTGAGCATTTATTTCATTATTGTAGAAAAGCTTCTATGCATTGGTATAAATTCTCTGTGCACATCCCTACTCTATCCGATCAGATTCACTGTACCTACATGCTTTGTTGGTAGGTATCATTAAATCAAGATTTCAGTTAATCTGCATACTTTCTTAAACAACCATTTTCTCATTGGCAGCTATTCCTCTTAGCTGGCACACTACTGTGTGCATAAACGCTAATTACTGGACTTCTGACTTGGCACTTCAGTACTTTCAGATGTGATAGAACATCAGCTGTCCCATGTTTCCTTTCAAAGCACAAGGTGGCTATTTCATCACAGCTGAAATCTTTGAATGTTCTTAAAAGTAAATAATATCCTTCACCCTTGGAAACGGAGAAAGTATGGCAATGATCAGTGATTCACAGTGTGGGATTTTTAAACACTTCAATTTCATCTTACTTGAAGTATTTTATGCCTTTGAAATAAAGAAGCTAACACAAGCTGAATTGCCTCTGTGCCTAACAGCAGTATGTCTTGCATTAATGATCAACTACATCTACATCCAAGAACAGACTTGTGCTAAGAAAAGCAATAGGATTTAAACTTGAAATTATGCTTATTAGAATTGTAGCACTTTTGCACCTCTTTTCACTTACATGAGAGGATCTCGCAACTGGTATAATAATACTATATTTAACACAAAGCAACATTTGTTAGGTTTACAGCTGGACTCAATGATCTTGAGGGTCTTTTCCAAACTAAATTATTTTATGATTCGATGATTTTTACAAGAAAAAAAAAAGTCATGTGGTATTTTTGAAACCCGTGATCAATTAATTCTTAATGGGCATCAACCAAGGAACCCAAGAGGCTGAGCTTTGGGGCTTCTGGGTTCAGTTTTTCCCCAGACTCAAGTCAGCTTCCTCATGTCACTTACTCTTTGCCTCTTTTCTCCTCTGCAGAAAGAAGACACTACTTTATCTTTGTCAACACAGTGCTGCAAAGCCTGTTTGATAGTATCAGTAAATCACTCTTGGTATCTTCAAGTGCAAGACACTCAAAAGACTTTGGCCAGTTGTTTGCTATTATACAGAAGAAATGTACACTGCACTTCCAGCTGTCCTTTAAGATGTACAGAATATAGTGATTTTTTTTTTCTCCACTAAGTCACTAAGTGTAGTCTAGGCTTAAACATTTTTTTAATAGTGTGTCTGTCTTTCTCTAAATAAAGTTGGAGTCTTTATTTTCTTTTTAATGGACCAATACTTGTCCCTTGTTACACAATAATTTGGAAAAAAAAAAAAGCTGAAGATATGTTTGTTTCCCTGAGAAGGTAAAGATACAGAGAAGAATTGTAAAAATGAGCATAGAACCAGAGGACTTTCAGTGCAATTTTAAATGAAACTACACATAGTAACCAATTTTATTACTGAAATAATAAATGTACTTTGACTGTTTCACATAGATTCCTATAGGAAGATGGTACTTTCTACTATAGGACTCATTCAGTCTGATTCAGAAATACAAATCAAGAAACAATTCCTGAAAATTAAAATGAAAATTAATAGAAAAGGAGCATTTTTAAATAGTGTGGATGAAAAGAAAAAACCTCCAGAGAAGCTACACAAAGAAGTAGCAGATTGCCTATTTCTTGATTAACATTTTTTGAGTCCTTAAATGTCAGTCCAGCACAAGGTGCTAGATTTAATACAAGAAAAGCTGTGTGAGCCTAATTGGCCATAATATACACAAGGCTAGACTGAATGTTCCTTCCTGGCCAAAGAAACTACGTATTCTCATCTCCAGCATTATTTACAGATATAGTGGCAATATCCTTCCTAAAAACTCACCTAAGAAGATATGAGTCCTTTGCCTTTTAATTAAATTTAACTCACAAAAAATTTCACACAGATTTTCACAATGACAGACCATTTAAATGACTAGATTGTGATTCCACAGCTTCTGGAGCATCCCTTGAAAAAGGCTACCTCCTATTTCCATGCTGTCATCTTCATAATGCAATACTTACTCCGGCAGAACTCCAGCTCTTCTCATGGAATAAGACCTGAGTAGGGAAAATGATGCATGGCCCTTCTGTGACCAAATGAACACCTACATTTCTTTCCTGAAATAGCAGGCTGCACCGTACAAACTAGATTCATTATCAGCCAAGTTGACATTGCTGCCTATCATCATAATGAAAATTGTCTGGCAGCCTTAGAGGTTATGATGTCATGCCACTTCCATAGTCTGAATTTAAGTTTGTGTGCCAGGTATCTGCCAAGCTGATCAGAATTACTACTGTTTAACAAAGGAAAAGATAACTGAAGGCTGTTTCTAAGAACATATCCACAGGAAAATATTTAGTTGTATTAAGATATTACTGAGACTTTATTTTCTTTGAAATGCATTATTGCCTTCCTGCTTTGAATCAGGCATTAAAGTTTGGCAGGGAAGCCAGGGGTTTTCTTTTGCAACCAGAGATGTGGCCTTTACGGACCTTGTGAAAACTTCTCATTTAAACAATAAGTTTTTTTAAAAACTGCAGCTTTCATGTTCAGTGGGGGCATATTTTAGCAACCTGAAAGATCTAAAGGCCTGAGCTCTGGAGAAAATTTTCCATGTTTTTTGAAGCTTTTGTGCTAAGAGTCTCTACACCGTACTCATACATCAACGCTGGTTCTTAGCGGGTTCCCAAGAAGGACTGTTTAGACTACAGACACAAACCAGAATACATCTGATGAGGCTATTTCCATGTATTCATTCTCCACTACCTTTGCAATCTTTCAGTGATGTGTTCAGAGAGATTTAGACTCTGCTCTTTTTTCCTCTAGTCACACTCGTGAAGAAAGATAGTACTTAGTGCCATAAACATCAAGGGTTCCTGAAAGATAAACTAAATCTTAATTCAGAAAATTGTTAACAAATCACAGCCTAAAATCTTGATGTTCCCACAGTTAATTACCACTGGAATAAGGAAGAAGGAGAGGAGTTTAGGGATACTTGAGGAAACACTGAAGAGTTGAAAAAATCAAATCTATCAACGTTTTATTTACCTTCTTACAAAATTAACCATTTTCAGCATCTACAGATAACTCCAAATATTGTCTCTGAGAGTCTTTTCCTCTATTATTTTCCTTTCTCTACCCTTCTCCTCTGTTTCTAGGTTTATGTCCTTAAATGGTCAAACCAGAATAGCTTGGGTTCTGAGAACTGATTCTAGCTGAGTTCCATCAATGGAAATGAAGTAATTTTGGCACTCATAAAATGATGTCATTACACTCAAAAAGATGTCACAGATTCACCGTAGACATATTCCAGGTTTCTATTACAGAGAGGCAAAGCATGTATCTTAATCCTGGGCAAGAGTTACAGTAAAATCAGTTCTTTGGGTAATAATTATGGTGGTCAGTCAGAGCAATGGCAGATCCATCCCAGTACAACTCAGACAATTGATATTATCTGTTTGGGGACAGCATGTTTTAGGTTCAAATCCAGTTTCTGGCTCACGATTAGATTTTAAACAAACACCCTTAAAGATACAGGTGTGTACAGATGTAGATTTTATTATTGTAATCACTCTTTTTTTTGTCTTGTTAGAGCCTACAAGTGTGACATCTTATGAATCCAACTGCTTCTGTAGAAGGTGAACTCTGCAGTCCTTCTGAAGGTAGCATTTCTGCTAATCTTAGTAGGAGATTCACCCAGCATGACTGATCCCAGTCATTCCTACTAGTTATGTGTTAATGGTCTTTCACTGAGGTCAGTGATCCTACCCTAGTTCATACTGGTACCACAGAGAATCAAGCCCAAAAAGACTACACTCAGAATTCAGGCTTTTGTGGCACCAGAAGTGAGGCAGGAACACTCCAGGCAACTGAGTTGGAGGGTGAATAGTGAGGACACTAGAAGATTTTGTAGGCAGTACAGTTCTGAACTGCCCTTAGACATCAGAGAGGAGGAAGAGGACCAGGAGGAGGAAGGGGGGAAAAAAAAGTTATAGAGTGATCTTCAACTTTATTACAAACATCAACTGGAAGATAATGAATTCTGAATCCAGTTACTTAAGTTCATACTACCTTGGTTTAGGCAATGAAGAAATGAATAATTCATAATCCACTTCAAAGTTCAAAACTGCTCCCTCTTCCCCAGAGGCAGTTGTTGGAGAGGTAACAGTGAACTAACAAGAGGACAAGTGATCACAGCTCCTTACAAAGCTTCATTCTCATCGCTTCAAGATTTTCCCAGCAGTACAGTCAGAAGGAGACCTGAGACACAGCTGCAGTCCCTATCCACACACACTGATTCCAGCTCTGCTTTCATTCCAGTGCATAAAAGTCAAATAGGACATTGATATGGGGTGGCAACAATACAGTAGTGTGTGCAAAGCATTCAGAGGTAACTTTATGGGGGGTGGGAAGATGAACTAGTTTAGAATCAGAACAGCAGGACACCCAGCCTAGGCATTTTGACCCTCCAAATCAATTGATCTTAGATTAACTTCCTGGAAACAAATGTGAACATAGAAATTGAGTTATCCAGAGAAAAAAAAATACTAGTTTATCCACAAAAACCATAAATTTATGAATTGTTTCAGAAGTAAAAGCCTCCACTTCCTGGAAACTCTTTATCCACTACAGACAACAAAAAATCTCAGTGAAGGGTCCAAAATTTTCCAAAATCATTGTAGAATTTATCCAAAATCAGAATATAAGTGCCAGGATATTCTAGAAAAAAAAATTACCTAAGCAATAATTTATGCTAGACTTAATAGTGTAGATCACTGGATAAGAATGAAATTTCCAGCAAAACCTTTTAAGAAGTCAGAGAGGGAGAAGTTCTGATATGATCTAGCATCTAATATTTTTTTTTTTTCATAAAGAAAGACAGATACAAAGTTGAGTAGAAGGTGACAGGATCCTGGATTAAGTAACTGATCAATTTATCTTGTATAAGAATGTCTACGTACAGATTTCTTCTTGCATTTACTTGTCATCACACGGCACGTACAGGACAACCAGATGATCAGACCCAGTCAGCACAAGTTTATGAAAAGCAGGTCCTGCTTGACTAACCTGATTGGTGAAGGGTCTGGAGAACAGGTCTTATGAGGAGCTGCTAAAGGAACTGGGGTTGTTTAGGTTAGAGAAAAGGAGGCTGAGGGGAGACCTCATTGGCCTCTACAACTACCTGAAAGGAGGTTGTAATGAGGTGGGTGTCAGTCTCTTCTCCCAAGCAGCAAGGCATAGGATGAGAGGATGAGTTGTCAAGCGCTGGAACAGGCTGCCCAGGGACTGGTGGAGTCACCATCCCTGGAGGTATTTAAAAGATGTTTAGACCTGGTGCTTAGTGACATGGTTTAGTGGTGGACTTGGCAGTGTTAGGTAAACAGTTGGACTTCAATGATTTTAAAGGTCTTTTCCAACTTAAATGATTCTATGATTCTATGATTTTTTTTTTCCTACAGTGATGTTTGGATAGCTCAACCTAACACCAACAGGAAATCATATTCAAGTCTTTTCAGTGTTTCCAAAGGGGAAACATGTAATTCATGTCTGAATTTATTCCTTCCCATTTGCGGGACAACCGTCCTTTCCTCACTTACTAGTAGAATCTTCAAGGACAAATTCAGCCCCAGTGTAAACAGATATAGCACCTGTTGAGCTCTGCCTGGCTGCTACATTTTATCCATATAAATATAATTCCACCTAAATCTGGCTGTTTCTGCCTCAGATCAACCTATAACACAGGAATTCCTGAGAAAAAAAAAAAAGAAAAAAAAAAAGGCTTCAAAGAGGAATTTCAATGCTACGAAGAATGTTTCGACTTTTCTACCTTCAGTTATTTAGTAGCCACTAATCTGTTACAACTTAGATACTACTGAAGACACAGGAAAAGCTAGAATGAAATAGAGCATCAGGAGCCAATGGCATGAAACCTGGAAGTAAAAACAAAACAAAGCAGAACCCAAAAAATCAGATATCTGCTAAAGAGCACATCTTGTTCCCAGTGCTGATCCATCTTGTGCAAACCTCGTATTTCTTTAACCAGGGGGAATGAACAACAGAGGTTTTCCCTATGACACACTTATGCACTTCGAATAGACTATTTGGACACCTTTCTTAAAAAAAAAAACAAAACTGAGGTCCTGTCATTTTCACCAAATACTCTTTTGCACTCTCCTGCATTCTATATTTACTAAACAGTGTCAATTAGTGTTTAGAAAGGGTTTAGAAAGCAGCTAATGATACTGCAGGTAGACAGGCTAGAAAGAGACAATCATGCAAGCAAATAAAATCTTAGATTCTCAGTTTTTCATTTAGTCTTGCTTTCCTGGGCCATTTTCCCCAATTAACAACATGCAGCATCAAGAATTAGCAATTCTTACTCTCTTGTTCTTATTACAACCTTTATCTCTAAGACTAAAGAGGCATTTAGACAAGTTTTCAATGTATTCAGTGGAGCACAATGCATCTCTTGAGATAATTAATAGCATCACAAGAAATCCTTGTAAAAACACATGCTTGCTTCTCATTCAGAATATACTTTTTCCTCAGTATACTTTTGCGAAGAGTATGCTGGGCATTAAATGAGTTTCTGATCACCCAGGGCAAGGTCAGTGAGACCGTCACTGCTGTCCCAAGCAGAATAATGAAGCTATCAATAACAGTTAGATCAGGGTTAATAAGTGGAAGATAATGAGGGGGAATGGGAGGTCACATTGAAACATACTGCAAACTCCTTGGCTTACAAAGATGTTCTGCAGCAGGGCTGGCTCTTATTTCCACCTTCTGCATAGAAAGAATCTATTTTTTACTATGCATTTAAACTGATTCAATCTTCATCAGATGTTCATTTTCCTGTCAGCTTCAGGCAAATAAGGGCCAAATCCTGCTGCATAATTGAGTTCCTGCAGTTCAGGAAAAAACAAAATGAGGCCACAACCAAGTGAAGAATATTGCAGTACAGAGACAGATAGCTTTATCTGAAACTCCATTGGTTAAGAACAATGAGATTAAAATATCTAGATTTATTTTTTCAATGCATTGCACAAACATACATAGTTCATCCTCACAGCTCTGTAAAGATTGAGATTCAAGGGGTCTAGTTTGTCTTGCAGAGTCTGTAGACAAGGTCATGGCAGAGGTACCACCCCATGGCACACCCATTTGTATAGCCCAACACCTATCACTTTTTTTCTCCCTGAATACATGGTTGAATAAAACATTAGATCGTGCTTAACCTCTACATGTTCTCCAGAAAGCTACCTCCTCTGTGCAAGAAATAAGTAAATTCCTGAGTCTAATGTTCAAGAACATTTTAATTTTTTCAGAGCCCAGCAGCCCAATCCAGCTCAAAATCAGCATGACAGTACCACTACTTTGCAATTACTGACACTTAAGGAATACAAATGCTGCTCTGCAAGAGCACAGAAAAGGACTATGTATGAGCCAAATGTCCCATCCTTCAGTTCTGATCATCTTTGAGCCTTGCCAGCAAGAGTACTAGCTGCAACCACTGCTGTAAATAAAATTTTTAGATGGACTGTGTTACAATGCACTACAATCTGTGCTTGCATGAAAACTTGCAGTAAAACATTTCTTTTCCTTTAGTCTCTGAGTGTTGAAATGGTTATCTAACATAAACTACTGGGTTGATCTGGGTAAGCTTTAACAGGTTAATTCAATCCTCCTAGCAATTTACCAGCAGAGTTTCTGCGGTATCTGCCCAAAGCCATTTTGCGATTTGAGTGTGGTTTACGCTCCACCAGTATGTGGTGATTAAGACTGGCTGCTGACTGAGTAGCAGCTCCAATTCATGACTGTGGAATCCCATGCAATGGGATGCATTAACAGAAATGCCTGTCAAAGTCTGCAACCCACTGTAGAGACCACTAGCTCCCGAGCTTCCAGTCAGACCAAGGCTGATGTGACAACTGCCTTTCCTGTATGACTGGATGATGAGAGAGTCCAAAAGTGTTACAGGGCTGTAATATAGGTCACAGTACAGAAAAGACTGAGATCTGCTACCTTGGGCTTTCCAATCTTTAATTGCAGAGGCTGACTTTTCAAACTCTACACATCTTGTCATCAAGGTTTGGACCTAAAACCAAAAAATCAGCATCCTTTAAACCTATCAGCACTTAATAATAGTGTGCTTTAGTATCAGCATAGCATAATTGGACAGTATTCAAAAGCAGGTTCACACCCTGTTCCCTGGTTTGGTTTTATTTTACTGTCTGATGCAGCTAACTGCGCCTCTTCGTTCTGAACAATGGGGTTATGCGGAGGTCTGGAATTATTGCTGAGGTTGAATCAGAGATATATGTTTGGGAATGGCTTCAGTAAAAAGAGACGCATGCATGCTGTAAAGATGCTGAGTGAAACAAATTGTTATAAGGCTATTTTTCACCTAGAGAATAAAAGCAGCTTATGAAAAATGGTCAATCCTGTTTACTCTCACTGGGTACTTAAGACTCGTGTGAATAAATATTTTACCACACTTGACCACCATTGAGCAATTCTAATTTCTTACATGTCACTATGCACTTCAGCTTCAGCTAAACAGGCTACGACAAGGATTTCTTCTCCCAACACCCCACCACCATCACCTTTTTACTCTACCGGTGTCACTGTCGGTATCGGGATTATCCAAGAGCTGCTCTTTGGATCCACATCCATCTGACCTCAGTTTATTCAGACAAAGAAAGATCAGTTCTCTTTTTCAGCCTCTCCAATGCTCTGTGCACACATAATGAATAGTGAGAGCTTCACCAAAAGGTTGTTATTTAGGTAGGTCAGTCTCAGTGCTGCACTGTTGTTTACACTCCTCATTACTGCATTAGCAGTGAGCTCCCACAGACATGTATCTCCTGCATGCCAGTCAATACAGAGGCAACAGGGGCCCAGAAATAAAAAAACATGGTTGTCTGTTGATTTATTGGTGTAAAGGAAGGAAAAGAACTAGGTAAGTGGTGAATGCAAAGAAAACAGCACTCACTTCTACTTAGATACACATATTTACACACAAATCCACAGTTAACAGTCTGCTGCAGTAAGTGTAAATCAGCAGTACCTTTGAGGAAGTGTTTTAATCAATGTGGATATAATCTGGTTCTTTGTAGAATTACCTATAGTTTAGATAAACATATATTTCCTGATATGTATTCAACTTGACCTAAATCTATTCGATGAAAAGATTCTACTCACCTGGAATACTTTCCAGCCAGCCTTCCTGATTCTCTTGTATCTGATAATTGTTCATGCAACGTATCACACCCACCCTCCAGCTAAAACCTTGCACTCTCTTGCTTTTATATTATGTGACACTCTAGAAGCACCAGTGGCATTTTTCAGGATTTATCTTTGGTAAAATTTCCATTTCCAGAAAAGATGTAGCTAGCTTACTAAGTCTCAATAGCTCTCAAATTAAAATAACAAGTATTTCACAACTAAACACACAAGGGACAGAATTCTACATTATAAGTAGGTGAGTATGGCAACGCAACTGCCAACAAAAATTCATGTCTAAATCTGCATAGACCTGGCAACTAATTGTTACATTTATGAGCAGTCTCTTCAAAAAAGAAATTATAAAGCTGCTTCAGACCTGGTTGTCTTCTTCTTGATGATACAATACAATGAAACACAGTATTCAGTTCAGAAACACAGACTTCATATATCTGATCTGGCACTCTAATGTGGAAGGCACATTGGATAGTTCACATTAAACAGGAGACTGGGTAGACTTCACTTATTGTCAGCATAGTATGTTTTATATGTATTGCTGTTTGGTTTTTTTTTTCAGGGAGTAGGAAGTTACTTAATATCTAAAGGAATTTCTCATAAAAGCATAATGGCATATGTAGTCAACTTGCACCTCCTCCTTTCTTGAAAATATACTCTGACTATGTTGTATCACCTTTTCTTTTTACAACACATTTGCATTTTAAAAGTCACAAGACTACTAATGGAGAGCATATAAGCAGACACTTGCACATACAGTCAAACACGCAATCACCAAAAGATACTCTTACACTGAATATCATATGTTTGTTCACATACTCTCTTTTGTGTTTTTGTTTTTGTTTTTTTTTAACAGTCTGGTATTTTAGCATTGCCAGAGGATTATAACATCCCCACCCTGATGCCACCCAGCTCTGGAATTCTCTTCCACTCCAACAAAAGGTCATGCCGTAATATGCTGTTCTCTTCCATTTCACTCTGAAAGTTTTCCCTCAAAATACATTTCCCAAACATGTGCTCCCTCACCTCAGTTTGCATGGTTCTTGCACTGCATCATCTTTGGCCTTACACCAGGCTTATTCAGATAATCAATGGACCTTTCAAACAGTCATCTCCTTCCTCTTTCCCACACTAGTCTGGCTGAATTAGAATGACAGCTTGTCTGCCCCCAGGGAAATTAAACTGTCGATCTTAATCCTGTAGAGCTGTAAGAGGGCACTTCTCCACCAGGTCTCTCCCTGATGCTGTCTACACAGTTGGAATCTCTTCTCAAAAGACAGAGAAGAGCAATCAATAGTGTCTCTGAAGAAGGTGCCATCACCAGCACGGTAGCACTTAACCACTGCAGTGAACCACATGCTTCTGATTAAGATGCCCGGGCAGGGGCCGATTGATTTGTCTGTCTGCACAGCATACTAACCATGAGTCTTAAACTCAGCAGATTCCCCGCCCTGTCACCCTCCTTCTTCCCCACACTTCTCCTCCTCAGAAAGCAGGGAGCATATTGGTGAACACAGTGCTTAAATCCACAGAGTGGCAGAAGAAATGCTGATACCTGATCTCGCTCTGTGAACTCAGCTACTGAAGTAATGAAGCGCACGGCTACAACTCCTGGAGACACATAAGGAAGAGATAAAAATGGCCTGTTAGATTAGACTTAGCCCATCTCCCTGGAGACTAGTACAAAACAGCTGATTCTTTAGGGCTGCATTTAGTTGACTTTAAAGCGACTAGAGCAATTCCTCAGGAGACTATTCCAGAGCCTAGCAGGCTCCACTGCTAGTAACATGGCGGGGCTTTTTTCCTCTCAGTGCTATTCAATTTAATCTTTTCTGAGTTTTCATGGTGTCATTATTCCCATAAGATCGACTTCATTGGACCACTCAAAGTCACTCCTTTCTTACACTCCTTGCCGATGTTTGCAGTCTCAGATATTTGCCACAGGAATTCTTATTGCCATTAGCTATTTTGGAAACACTGCCACAGTATCATGAGCAGTACACAAATATAATCTCTAAGGATACTGTCTAACCCAGCAATTTCAAATAGAAATGGAAAGGAAGGAGACGTTAGGAAAAGCAGTAAAATAGAAGGACTGGAGACACAGTACTGAAGAGCAGAGCCTGTTGAGGAATCTGATGTGGCAAAGATGCTGTTTAGTTACAGAAGGATATTTCTATGCCTGGCATGGAAAAAGCTCCAGAAGGGCTATTATACTGAATCAGTTTCTGTTGCAGCCTTCTATTAAGACTCTAATTCCTCTTAAAACATCAGTGCATACAGTTTAGTTACGGCCTTGCCTAAGAACCGAGCAAAGTAAACTATTGCCTAGAGTAGCCAGGAAACAGCTGAAGGATCAAACAGCCATTCTGCTTATTTTGCCCAGGCAGGCTGCTGCTCCTGCCACCACCAATTAGGAAAATTTAATTTAATTTTCCCAGCATAGTCCAGCAGTTTCTTTTTTTCTCCCTCTTCTTCTCATTATAGAAGCAGTTCAGACACAACTTTATGCCAACCCTTCATCCTTCTGGGAGACACAACTTACTGGCATGCTGAAAAGGCCCAAAGCATCTTTGCCTTCAGACATTCCTCTTTCCTTCTTAACTTGAAATTTGAATACATCTTCCTGATAACACAAGGAAACATAGTACTTCACTGCAATCACTTCTATGCCATAGACAGTTTATCCCCACACAAACAGCTACTGCAGCACTTAAAACCAATCAGTTTTCAGAAAAGTGCTTAAACAAAACTTAGGTTACAGGTGTCTGTACAGGTTATCCCCTCTGTTCCTTGACAAAATGACTCAGCATGTGTGTTTCCAAATCTTTCTGCAATATCACACTAGGATGCAATTTCAGATGCAACTTACTACTAGCTGTATTTTTTTGGCATTACACCTTTGCATCTCTCAGAGATGCATCTCTCAGAGTTGCAACTCTCAGAGAAGATGTCTGATGCCTTCCTACTATACATGTCAGATTATTTTTCTTCTTACAGGGTAACTCTGTGCATGCAATGAGGGTGGTGGAACACGGGAACAGGTTGCCCAGAGAGTGTGCATGCAATGGGGCACTGTGCAACCTGATCTGGTTGAAGATGTCCCTGCCCCTTGCAGGGGGTTTGGACTAGATGACCTTTAAAGGTCCAACCCAAACTATTCAATGACTCTATGATTCTGTTTCCACTCTCATGGCAGTGGCACAGGCATCTATGGAACTCATGGTCTCTCCTGAGATTCCCTTTAAATTGACCTGCTCCAGTTTAGCAAATGCCTTTGTGCTTGGTCATCTTACCTGCCTAGTAAATCTTGCTCTTCTAATTCAAGAGAATCAAAAGTGATTAACATGGTCTGTATGCCACCTCTGTGTCCTTTTTACTTCAACTTGAGGGTTTTTTTCCTTCCTTGCCTTAGAAGTCTCTCAAAAAACACAGAGGTACGGGTTTTTTGTCTGTCAATATCTAGACTTATTTTAATTCTCTGTGTTGACAGCACTTGCAGATTCCAATAAAAAAACTGTTTTATTCCACTTCTTAGATCAGCAATGTATGTCTCACATAAAACCAAGTTAGTGCAGCACTTCACTTGGCACTAGCTCTTTCCAACTTAATACATTACTATTCATTGTTACATTTTCTGTCCTCTACTCCTTCAACCACACTTCAATCCAGAGTTCCATAGCCCTCAGCTCATACATACACTTAATTCATATTTGAAAGACGTTTTCAGCAATTAGGGAACACAAAGGAAAATAATGCCACTGATTTCTGCAAGCTGTAATATGAACTAAATACAGAGGCAGGGATACATCTCTATAGCCAGTACCATTGGAATATTAGAAAACAGCCTATATAATTATACCCTTGGGAGCTGGCCTGTATCTTAACCACCAGGTGGCAATTTCATCCCATTACATGTTCCATTAAGTAGGCAATGGCCTAAATGGTGTGGAAAGATGGATGTGTTTTCAGTTGCTGTAGTCTATAGAAGGACTGAGAGATTTCCATGGCAGGCAGGAAAAACGGCTTTCAATCAGAGAGGAGAGCTGATGTCTTCACATAAGTGGGATAGTTTTCCTTTTTTAATTTGTGGCTATTCTAGTGTTCACCCACAATCAGAGAAAATCCCTAGCTTCTCACCTGAGAACTAACATTTACATAAAACTTAGCAATCATAAGAGAAGTCCTGATCTCGCTGAAGTTAAAAGGAATCTATTTCCCATTGAACCAGGGGTTTTGATCAAGAAGTGGACATGAAGAGAAAACAATTCTCAGTAAAATACACTAAGTCTCTTATCAGCCCTTTCTCTAATGCAACCAAACCTGACTTTTTTATATTACATGGGTTTTGAAATGATTACATAAATCTTCACTGACCCTCAACATTTTCTTTGCAAACACCGTATTCCCTGAAGTCTCTGACATCTCTTTTCAATCCCAGTGATGTTTGTCTTCATCTCTTCTCCTCAGTAGATCTCCTAGATCTTGGGCTAAGTAAGAAGGAGAATATATCTCCTATGCAAGCCACATCAAGGAGTGACTCTCTCTTCCTCTGAATCATTCATTCTTGATCTTTACTCACAGCATAACAGACTAACTAATGACATACTTAGGCAAGCCCACATGGCAACAGTCAACTATTCTATATTGCAAAGTCTCAGGTGCTGCTCTGCTTTGAGCCTATTTCCAAAAACAGATGGACATTAGAAATCCAGAGTCAAATTTGTTCTGAATTCACTAGTGTCAGTGAGTTAAGATGCTTAAGATTCCTAATAAGCTATATTTCGTATTTTGTTTGTAAAGGGTACTATTCAATCTACTTCTGAATTTTGAGCGTTTCATATTCAAAACTACATGATTTTTATATTGAAAAGAGGGAGGAGTCATGTTTTATATACATCTATATACAAATATTCTAAATCATTTCTACTGAAGTTAAAGCCTTTATACGATTTGACTGTGTTCAACTTCCAGCTTTAAATTTTCCAACTGACTGGAAGGGAATAATTAATGTACCTATTTCACATCATTGTGGAAGTTTTGATAGAAATACCCCACACGTATAGATGAAAAGGTGTAAGTAAACACATTTATTTCCAAATCTCTTTTTCAAACAGGAAAAAGGATATATTTGTGTGATGAGGCTATTTTCAAACCTTCAGCAACTACAGATGAGTCATTCTGCGTTTCCTGAAGTATTCCTGATCAAGTTTGTCAAGCAGAAAAGTTCTCTGGAAAGCTGTGCTCTGGTAGCGGTTATGCATTTTCCACTGATGCTGAAATAGTCAATATTTTAGAGGTAGTAAGTCGTGAGGTTTATGTATTTCCCTTCACTGCTGATATGGCTTGAGGATTCAGTTCTTCTCATGCATAAACCAACACTGTAGAAAGCCAGCTGGAGAGGAAATCTCTTATCCTCTTATTATATTGGTCTCATATTTGAAGTCTGAACCTATTGTGTATGACAAACCCCTGGGAGTATAAAGGGAAGTATTCTTCCAACTCCACTATCACAGAAATACTGTCACATCAGAACAGACTAGTTTCATTTTTCTTTGGTAAGATGATCAACAAGCTTAACCTTTGTTTGAAACCTCTAGGGCTTTAACAAAACAAGCGCTGTGCTGATAGTAGAAAGACCCTGTCAATGCATCCTTCCAGTGGGGCTATTACCAAGTACAGACTGAGCATGCCCTTCCCTCGGAGAAAACCAGCAGGTCGACAACAATGCTTCTATTTCTTTAAGACAACTGTACATTTTCTGAAAAATAGATTTATTAAACCTATATTGGGTTTATGTAGCAAGGTTTTAGTAGCCTCGGTGAGAAGACACCAGAAGACACTCAGTCACAGAACTGAGTGACATTGTTTAGTTCACGTGGCAAACTGATCACCACACAGCCACTCCCCAAGAGAAAATATAACTACAAGCTCGAAGGTTGAGATAAGGACAGGGAGAGACCATTCACCAGTTACCGTCACAGGAAAAACAGGCTTGACTTGGGGAAAACTAATTCAATTTATTAACAATAAAATCAAAGTAGGATAATGAGAGACAAAACCAGAGCTCAAGAACACCTTCTCCTCACCCCTCCCTTCTTCCCACACTTGACTTCACTCCTGAATACTCTGCCTTCTCCCGCCTAGCAGCACAAGGGGACAGGGAATGAGTTTTGTGGTCAGTTCATCACACTTTGTCTCTGCTGCTCTTTCCTCCTTAGGGGGATAACTCCTCGCACTCTTCCCCTGCTCCAGCATGAAGTCCCTCTCAATGGGAGTTAGTCCTCCACAAACTGCTCTAGCGTGAGTCCTTCCCATGGCCTACAGTTCTTCACAAACTGCTCCAGCATGAGGTCCCTTCCATGCGGTGCAGTTCCTCAGGAAGATACTGCTTCAGTGTGGGTCCCCCGTGGGGTCACAAGTTCTGCCAGCAGACCTGATCCAGCGTGGGGTCCTCCACAGGCTGCAAGGGGATATCTGCTCCTCCATGGGCCTTCATGGGCTGCAGGGGGACATCAGTTTGTCCAGGAGCTCCTTGTTCATCCATAGAGGCCACTTGGCATTTTTACCCGACTTCCTCTTTTTTGGGATGCATTGCTCCTGAGCTTGGAGGAGGTACTTCTTTCACTATCCACCAACTTTCTTGGACCCTTCTTCCCTCTAGGGCTTTATCCCATGGTACTTTGCCAATCAGATCCCTGAAGAGGCTGAAGTCTGCTCTCCTGAAGTCCAGTGTAGTGAGCTTGCTGTGCACCCTCTTTGCTGTCCTAAGGATCTTGAACTCTACTTTTTCATGGTCACTGCAGCCAAAGTTGCCCTTGAGCTCCACATTCCCCACCAGCCCCTCCTTGTTGGTGAGAACAAGGTCCAGCACAGCACCTCTCCTCGTTGGCTCCTCTATCATTTGCAGAAGGCAGTTATCATCAATGCATTCCAGGAGCCTCCTGGATTGCTTGTGCCCTGCTGTGTTGTCCTTCCAACAAACATTGGGGTGCTTGAAGTCCCCCCTGAGGACCAGGGCTTGTGACCTTGAAGCTGCTCCTATCTGTCTATAGAGGGCCTTATGCACTTGGTCCTCCTGGTCAGGTGGCCTGTAGTAGAACCCCATGATAATGTCGTCTGTCCCTGCCTGCTCTTTAATCCTGACCTATTAGCTCTCTGTCAGCTCCTTATTCATCCCCAGGCAGAGCTCCATGCATTCCAGCTGGTTGTTGACATAGAGGGCAACACCCTAACCTTGTCTCCCCTGCCTGTCCCTCCTAAAGAGCCTGTATCCCTCCATTCCAACACTTCAGTCATAGAAGCCATCCCACCACGTCTCCATAATGCCAATAAGGTCATAGCCCTGCAGGCATGCACACATCTTTAATTCCTCTTGTTTATTTCCCATGCTATATGCGTTAGCATAGAGACATTTAAGTTGGGCCCCCAGTGAAGACGACTTGCTGGCTGGAGTGTCTGGAATTCCTTTGAGCTGCACTTTAGGTGCTCTTCTACTTACCTGTGATCCTTCCCCAGGTTCTGGGTACTTGTTTCTGGCACTGGTGCCATACTGACAGGAGTGGGATGGATTGTGGTTCCCCTCCCCCAGCAATGTTAGTTTAAAGCCCTCTTTACCAGCTTAGCAAGCCTTTGTCCGAAGATTGCCTCCTGCTTCTCTGTTAGGTTGACCCCATTAGTCCCCTGTAGACCAGGTTTCTCAAAGCGAGTCCCATGGTTTAAGCAGCCAAACCCCTGGCTGTGGCACCATTCCTGTAGCCATTTGTTGATTTGCCAGATTTGACTGGCCTTTTCAGGCCCCTTCCCTTTGACTGGGAGGACAGACGAAAAAAGTACCTGTTCTCCAGAATCCTTATCTGTTGCTCCCAGGGCTATGTAATCTTTCTTGATAGTTCTCAGGCTGCTCCTGGCTATATCACTGGTGCCCACATGAAACAGCAGCAGTGGATAATAGTCAGCAGGCTGTACAAAGATTGGTAGTCTCTTGGTGACATCCCTAATACAAGCTCCTGGTAAGCAGCACACCGCTCTTGAGAGTGCATCGGGGTGGCAAATGGGTGCCTCTGTACCTCAGAAGAAAGTCATCCTCTGTTATCACCTGTCACCTTGTCTTAGTTGCACTAGTCATTATATGAGCTTCCCTTTTCTCAAAATCAATAAAGAACCTACAGGTGCCTCTTAAATCTGCTTGGGGACAGGCAGGTTTGCTTACAGCCATTGTCAACCATCTCATGAACCAAGACTGATGAAAGCATTTTGCAACCAGGCCAGTAATTGAGAAAACTTACTCTTGAGACAGCTGCTTAAAAGAGTTGTTACTAGATGTTGCCCCTCTACTCTGCCCTGGTGAGACCCCACCTGGAGTACTGCATCCACGTCTGGAGCTCCCAACAGAAGGACATGGACCAGTTGGAGAAGGTCCAGAGGAGGGCCATGAAGATGATCAGAGGGCTGGAGCACCTCTCCTATGAGGACAGGCTGAGAGAGTTGGGGCTGTTCAGCCTGGAAAAGAGGAGGCTCCGGGGAGACCTGATAGCGGTCTTCCACTACCTCAAGGGGGCCTACAGGAAAGATGGGGACAGGCTGTTCAGTAGGGCCTGTTGTGATAGGACAAGGGGTAATGGGTTTAAATTAGAAGGAGGGAGGTTTAGATTAGATATTAGAAAAAAATTT
>WHYT01017714.1:342311-371263 GCA_009806455.1 Tetrax tetrax | reverse complement strand
GGAGCACCTCTCCTATGAGGACAGGCTGAGAGAGTTGGGGCTGTTCAGCCTGGAGAAGAGGAGGCTCCGGGGAGACCTGATAGCGGTCTTCCAATACCTCAAGGGGGTCTACAGGAAAGATGGGGACAGGCTGTTCAGTAGGGCCTGTTGTGATAGGACAGGGGGTAATGGGTTTAAATTAGAAGGAGGTAGGTTTAGATTAGATATTAGAAAAAAATTTTTTACAATGCGAGTTGTAGAGCACTGGAACAGGTTGCCCAGAGAGGTGGTGGATGCCCCATCCCTGGAAACGTTCAAGGCCAGGCTAGATGAGGCTCTGAGCAACCTGATCTAGTCAGGGATGTCCCTGCTTCTTGCAGGAGGGTTGGACTAGATGACCTTTGAAGGTCCCTTCCAACTCTAACCATTCTATGATTCTATGATTCTAGATACCTTTAACAAGAACTGCATTATAAATCCCTTCAGCTTCAGACAGATAATATTAATTTTTTTTCACACCGGTGGCACATCAGTGGAGAACACCACTTCCCTGTTCCACAGTTCTGATACTGACAGCTCTACAAAAGAACATACGGAGGTGGTGCACCTGGCCAGTAAATAAAGGGGAGATCAGAGCATGTTCACTAATTGGGAAGAATTTGCCAAAGGATATATTGTATTTGTCTTGTCACCAGATCAGATGTGTGAACTATTCACTTATTAAAATGGGGAACTTTAAAGCAGAAACAAGCTTCTCAAGAACTTAATTAATCTCTGCTTAATGTTGCTGTGTATGAAGTTTTTAACACCAGTATAGAGAACAAAATACTTTTTGCCTACATGTGAAAATGGACTTCCACCAACTACAAACCTCATAGGCAAATTCTAACGTGTAAGTCCTGATTTCAAAATGGCTTTGATTCCTAGTGGCACCCTGCTTTTCTCCCAACCCTGTTCTCAGTATTATGTTTTCTAAAAAGACTATGAAATGCTTACACAGGAAAACTCAGAGAAATACAGAGTATTTCAGCCGACAGTTCAAAAACTTCTTTGTTGTCTGAAGTAATTGCGGTACATTTTTCCTACCTCACAGGAAGAAGGGTTGTCTTCTGAATGCATTTTGAAAGCTTATTCTGATCATTTAGTATGAAAATAAATAGTGGTGATGCCACTCATAAATATAAAGAAAATATATGTTACAGATGTAGAAAATCTGTCTGTACTAAATACACGTACTATATACACTTCATATGCTACGTATACACTAAATGCTACAGAGACTTTTTGAGAGTCTGAGTCATTTCAAAACCTATTTCAACAAATCCACTCATGCATTTGCAAGTACCACATTTCTTAATAAAAATACACTGCCGCAGTCTTGTTTTATTTTTAGATGCTTACAGCTATCCTCTGTAACAATAGGGAACATGCTAAGGAAACACAGAAAGGTGTATAGAAATACTAAAATGATTATAAAATAAAAAGAAAAAAACAAAATACAATTATTTTAATGATTTTCCACCTCTTTGTTGTTAGATTTGAGAATTCTAGTACGCAGTTGACATTTCAGGTATTCCAATATGACCCTCTCATTATATCTGCATGTAGCAGAAGATGAGTGCTTTAGTCAGACCAGTGCTTTCACACAAATACCTACATGCTTCATAAAAACATCCCTAGCATTAGATGGGTGTTCTGCTTTTGTTTGGTGGCGGGGGGCCTAAGGTGGTAGCTTCTGTAGGAAACTGCTAGAAGTTCTCCCCTTTGTTCTGTGGACTTGGCCGGGCCTAGGGCAAACCTGCTGCTGGACAAGGCCAAGCCGATTGGTAGCAGAATGTTCCGTGATAACGCCTCTGCAATAACGTATTTAAGAAGGGGAAAACAGGAAAAAAAAGAGAGAGAAGATGTGAAGCAGCTGAGCGGGGGCAGAGAGGGGGAGGCGCGAGCTTTGTGGGCCTTGCAGGCCTCACCCTCTGGCCTCCCGCCGGCCAGCCGACTGGGCCCAACTTGGCCTGGCCTGGCTGCAAGAAGTGGAGAGGAGATGAGAAGTGAATAAGATGTAAAAAAGATCCTGAGAGGCATCTGCCAGCCTGTTGTGAGGAACGGCTGCAGACGCCAAGGTCAGTTCAGAAGGAGGGGGAGGAGTAATGTGGCTCCTGGCCAAGATTCCCCTGCAGCCTGTGGTGATGACCATGGTGGAGCAGGTTGTCCCCCTGCAGCCCATGGAGGTCCATGGAGGGGCAGAGATCCACCTGCAGCCCGTGGAGGACCCCACGCCGGAGCAGGTGGAGGCCTGAAGAAGGCTGTGGCCTGTGGAGTGGAGGGCCCGCTGGGGCAGCTGTTCTGGAGGGACTGCACTCCGTGGAAGAGATGACCCACGCCGGAGCAGTTTCACAAAGGACTGTGGCCCGTGGGAGGGACCCCATGAAAGAGCAGGGGAGGAATGTGAGGAGTTCTTTCCCCGACTATGAAGCAGCGGCATAAAACAACGCGTGATGAACTGACCACGACCCCCATTCCCTCTTCCTCCCTGTGCCTCTTGGGGGGGAAGGTAGTAGAGATAATGTTAAGCCCGGGAAGAGGGAGGGGTTGGGGGGAGGTTATCTTGTTCTCTGTCTCATTCTCCTGCTAGTTTTAGAAATAAATGAATAGTTTTCCCCAAGTCGAGTCTGGTTTCGCTCATAACAGTAACTTTAAGGATTTCTCCCCGTCCTTATCTCAAACCTCGAGCCTTTTTTTCCTTGTATCATCTCTCCCTATTCTCTCGGAGGGTGAGGGGAGCGAGAGAGAGATTGCGTAGTCTGGTCCTGATCGGGGCTGAACTACGACAATGGGTTTCATTGACACAGGCTAGAGTCTGGAGGGCACAACAAACTAATTGTGCATATTATAACTATTAACAGAAGAACTCTTTACTATCCAGATCTTAAATATGTCTGTTTGTGCATCTTCCTGAACAGACATTTCTTCCTAAAATGTCTTTCATATAATACAAGGCTTTCTGACTTACAAGGTAAGTACTGAATTTGTTACAGATGTCTATTTTCTGCCTGTTTTAGAAGAAATATTTTTACTTTTCTTTATCTGCATTATCCTGCTTCCAATGTCAGACATCTCTGAAGCATAAAGAAGCGAGTTGTAGTTTTCTCAAATTCATTTAAATGTAGTCTTTGGAAAACAGCCTTCACTTCCACAACCAGGACCTGAGCTGCTGCACTTCTGTTTTCCCCGTTCGCAAGAAAAGCCCCTCATACCCTCTCTTGTGACTGAACATATCTTTTTGGGGCTCTGCACTCATTTTACTGTTTCAGATTAAAACCAATAAGCAGAAAATAGAGCAAAATTTAGTAACAGTCTGATTTACAACCCTTCCCAACTGTTTTGCTGCCATTGCTTCTTTTAAAAGAGAGCTTTCTATTCCTCAGACTTTTAATGGGGGTTTTATCCCATTTTAAGGACTCCCAGTTTTGAGACTCATCCAAATAATATTTCCTGTTAAGATGTTACAGGATATTTCTGAAATGGTTGCTATTCAACCATGTAAGAGCAAAGTGCGTGTAGCTTTCTCTGTTGGGGGGAAAAGTCTGGATGAGTTGCTTTAGAAGGGGTTTATTTCTCTTCACACAGCTGGACATGTTTTCCTTCAGCAGACTCAGGCTTTATAAAGGTCTGTTCCTACATCTTCATTTAATACCCAGCAGTAGCACTTTTCAATATATAAACCACTAGCCAATCTGACAGAAGAGCACTACTCTTAATCTAAAAGCTTCTGGTATAAGAACATTTAATCTATCAACAATTAACCACAATGGTTTTTGGGAACATCTTTAAAATTTTCTAGAAAGATTAAATGCTACCACTGTACATCAGTTTCGTTGTAGCTGTAACTTGTATGTTACTCCAGGAGGTTTCAAAAAGAACAATATAGTTTGTGTTCAAATTAATGTTAAAAATTTCTCTCTTTCTTTCTTGTTTCTGCTTCCTGGGTCTATGTTGTGGACTACCCATACTATTCAGTTGCCTATGATGTAGATTTTCCCAGTTTCATTACTTTCACAAGCAGACGAACATCAAATATTCTACAATAACTCATATTTATTTCATGTCTGGAGAACAGCTGACTAATCAAAACAAAAGATAAGCTGTCACAGTATTAATAAAAGGATATTTATAAAGCAAATCTTTATACAGAAGATGCCAACTACCATAATAGTCTATTCTATTCTCAGACCTAACAATGTTTACTTGGCATTATTCAGTACTTTTTTCATAGAATAACTTTTACTGAAATTGGTGGTCCCTGTAAAATTTCAGGGAAAGGGGTATCTCCATTGTGTATCAATTTCAGAAAGCCATCAGACTGCAATTTATCTTTTTTTAGGTTTAAGCCTCTAATCACGAATACTGTTAAGCTAAAGATTTTTCTTAAAGTGTTTTTGTTTCTATTGCCTGGTAGTGCTCTTCCTAACAATTGGCACCTGCAGTGGCTCTCTAACTTTTTTTAAGGTTGTTTTTCTTAAGAGCTGCTCCATAATCTGAGACTGAATCATTAAAAACTGCTAAATTGATTTTTCCTGATTCAGAGTAAGCCTTTTGCTTTTTTATACACACATTTTTACCTGACATTTACCCATACTTTTTCAGTCCTGCTGACACACACAGCATGATTTGTTGATTTTCTGGGATCTCATTTATGAGTTCCCTTAAATAATCACCCACTGGATGGTTCAAATCTCCCATACGATTCATGAATGTCACATCACCTGTCAAGGTATTGGCAATAATCTTGCATTTCTATTAAAAAGTGCTAAGTGATTGTAAGCAGGAATGAAATGGGCTATGAAAATGTTTTTATTACTAATGTGTAACTGTCATTGGCATTCTTCAAAAGCAGGCAAACCATTTCATCACATCTACAATTGTATAATGAACCCTGGTAATTACTGGGAGGGAGAACAGTAAAAGCGTTTGCTGGGATCAATGAAAGTCCTAAAAAAAAAGAAAACTCTTACTCTTTAGCCACATTTACTACATGAAGAATTTTAGAACAATTTTGTAATCGAGCATTTAGCAGGCTTACTGATTAAATTGTTATATTAAATTAATCTGCCATTTTAACCATCCAAATGGAAAGAGATGCCACACATGTTAATGCTATCCACACCCAAAATAACTGAGGGAAGATAATGTTTCATTAAAAGTTTTGAGATGTCCAATAGAATATTCCATGCTTTTGCTTACAGTAAGGAATGAAGTATCAAAAAAAAAAAATAGGAATAGATGTCATCATCAACTTTAACTCTGTAGCACAAGAGTTATCTCTTTGCAGATAGTACGTAACTGGGCACTAAGGGTTATGACAGCCAAGTCTTTTTTAGAGGAACCCCCAACCTCCCGCCTCAATTCAAGCCATGCTGTTCTGTGCTCCCAGTGGGTCCTATTGGCACATTCTCATCTTTTGAGATAAAAGGCCTTTTTCTGTATCTTGTAATAAAGAAAAGTATTATCCCGCATCCTTTTAAAGTTTTCACTCTCTTTTAGAGTAAGAGGAGGCACAACCATGCAAAAAATAAATATTAAATTGAAACTCTGTGGATTTCCTGTCTATTTACAGCAAGACCATCTAAAAAGAAGGACTTGCTTTCAATTCCTCACCCTGAAACTCATAACATTTCTCAATACTTTTTCATTTGCAATACACAGTAGCCACTGAATAAACAGAGATGATGCCTGCTATTCCTGCTTTGAGGAGGAAGTACTATGTGCTCTAAGAATAAAAAGCTGCAAATAGCTGTGAAGACAGATGCCTGGGTCGTGCACTGAAAAGGATTATGATGTCGTCTTAACCATATAAATTTCTAGCCCCTTCTTATTACAAAGTAATTATATAGTAAAAGAACTATACTTTATGTAAGTTAAAAGCTGAAAGTCTTGTTTCAACACATTCAAGAAATTCCACTTTTTCTCTCCAGCACATTGATATCAACCCTATAGCACCTCAGATTCTTTCCAAGCACACTGACATCAGCTCCACAGTATCTCAGACTGGGTAAAGGACCAACATAACACTGATTTTTTTTTTCCTTTCAACCTTTCATACACAGTAACAACCCATTTATGTCTGAAATCTCAGCAGTGAAACCTCAGCAAAGGTTCACGAGTGGAGTTCAGAGTTTCTAAACAGAGCACTTAGAAGCTGTACTTCTCTGCTAGTTCTTCTGACAGGTTAAATCCTTCAGCAGCTTTCCAGCACTGAAGCAGCCAGGTGAACTTTGAGAGTGCACACCATAAAGGTTTGTATTTCCTCGAGCTGCAGGTCCATGAAGGTCTTCATAAAGGCTAAAATGTGTTGCCTGTCTTCTGCACACAATGAACTCACCAAGAATATTCTTTTCTACTGAAGTGCATCAAAGAATCAATCCCCATGAGCTATCAATGCTCATAGTCAAAGATGTCCCTGCTACTTGCAGGGAGGTTGGACTAGATGACCTTTGAAGGTCCCTTCCAACCCAAACCATTCTATGATTCTATAACACTTCCCTTCACAGATATGACTGCTTGCTCCATAAGAAAAATGACAAAACTTTTAATTTGTTTATTAAGCTCCTGTGGGTAACCTACTACAAACTACAGACTGAGGATGTCTGAACCAGTTCTCGGTGCTTGCATGTGCCATGTTCAAGTAGATGGCACTGGACCCTGCACGTGTAGTTACAGCTACACAGTTTTGTGTATCTTGCATGATTTTTGTGCTCATTTTAGTCCAAACAATTTGTTTTTGCTGCTACTACTATTTCTGCATACATGGAGACTCAAACAGAAAGAGACAGGACAGTAAAGAAAGCACAGGTCACTAAAAATATTATTTGGATCTGCTATATGCTACCTCTTATTGCAGATGAACATGCTAGAGGGGACAAGATTTACATCTGTGCAACCTCAACTACAAACAGATGTAATTTCAGGCTAAGCTGAATTCCTTTATTCTTTTAAAGGAACTTATTGATGTAGTTGAAGAAATCCATGTTAGAAAATCCCCTTTCATTTATTGTCAGTGAAAAGGACAGTCAAACTGTCAAACAGCAAACATCACTGTAGAAAATAACCTTGCAATCATCCATTTCACTAACAAATTGCTACATCATTATGCCTAGGGCTTTCCAAAGCAGTTGTCTCAGTACCTGCCTCACACTGACAAAGCCAAATCCTTCTGAACAGATCCCACCTCTTTCCCCCAACCACAGTATGCTCAATTCCCCCAGGTCTTCCCTTCTCCATCAGCACCTGTGGTAGGGCCGCTCTTCACCTTCAACCTCACCAAGTTTTCTTGTGCCATGAGGAGTCAGATCTCCCCTGGAGAAAAGACCTCTCTCTGTCCCTACCTTCTTCAGCAGGCTCTCTGCCCTTAGTAGCAACTAGGAAGACACTCTGTTTTTCAAAGGGATTTTTGGAGCATTCCCCCCTCCTCAGCTTCCCCTGGGACATGTTACGCTAACGTGTCACCTTCAGAGTCTTTCCTATTGTGAGTTTGGGGTTTTTTTTTTGTCAAAAAATACCCTTTAGCTTTTCTCACCCTCTCAGACAAGCTCCTACTCTTTTATTTTTTCTAGAAAAGAGTTTGCCACCTGAGACCCTCACCAACAGTATTTACTCTGTTTAAAAGATTAATTGTGTCAATTTGAAGCTTCTAGACTTGCTGGTGTTTAACATATCTAGTTATATACCTGCCTGAAGGTAGTACTTCACCTAGAATTTTCTTTTTCATTTCCTGTCCCTTGCCCATCCTTCACATATCTTGTCACAAAGCACAGGCTGTACAGTCTGGCTTGCAGAGGCTTTACTGCTATTATGAAAAAGGTTCAATGGCCCTGATCATGTCTTCTTTTTTTTCAAATTCCTATCAGGGTATATCTCAACAGATGTTACAAGAAATATCATGCTGGATATAACCTTTTATTTAGCAGTAGCTGCTGAGGTGAAAGTCCTGGGAATCCTATCCTCAGTCCTGAAATGTATGCTTAGGAACTGGAAATCCTGAAAAACTTCGCATACCCATGCAAGAATATCTACTTGTTATAAGCTCTGAAGTATCTTAAAATGAAAGCCTGAAATCAAGCACATCTAAAGTGTATTTTCGTACATTTGTCCACAAAACTTGAGACTTTTCCTCTCCTTAGGTCTCATTTTATTTTTTCCAGCTTCTCAGCACCCTGAGGGAATTCTGGTTTTGCCAGAACTGTTATTATTACACTTTTATTACATAACTAAAATAGATTTGTAAACTGTAAGATGTACAATACGGTTGGAGTTTTTCTTGAATATGTATTGATTTTTATAACATTCAGAGCTAACTGAGATACAATAGCAGAGAAAACAAACAAATAGAATGCAGTATTAGCACACAGGCTACAGATATGCAACCTGCATCAGAGACTCTCCTGCAGATTTTTAGAAATTTTTCTTTCTCCTTCAGTCTTAGTCACAAGTGGTCCCTGGCATTCCAGAAAAAAAAAAAAAAAAAAAAAAAAAAAACAAAAAAAAAAAACTCTGTTTTTTTGATTAATGAGCAAATAAAATGTTAGTGTGGAATCATGTATGAGAAATACAATAAATGACACTAATATTTCCAAGGGGCGTACTTTTCCGGCTAAAAGTATTACAAAGTATTAATGTAGTATTGCTGAGGGCAAGCTGACCTTGCCTCATGAATTACTTGAGGATTCCAGTAATCCACTGTTAAAGAGAAATGCCTTAAAGCAAGATATAAGCACTGATTAGTGAAGGTAGGTATATATAGTTTTTCTATCTGAACACATATAAATGTAATTGTAAAAGTAGTTACAACCAGTACTCCAGTTTTGCAGCAGCCAGTTGTGGGAATTTTCAGACAGAAGAAAACAGGTACATTTAAAGGACAAGTTTTCCTATTCTGCAGCATCAAGGTTAACTTAAATCAAGTGGCAGTGCAGTGTGAAAATTTGAAAAGTCCCAGAAACATTCTGTGAACTGATGATGGAGATGCCCACCATCCCAAATAACCTCATATTTTACTATGAAATTTGCAGCTTTTTTTCCTTCTTTGTAGTAGCAGATACAATTCTCAAACTGTATGATCCTGTACTTAAAGGATATTTCTGTGTTACTCCGACACTTAGAAGAATAATTACATTTTTCCTTCCAGTCAATCGCTAGATATTCTTTAAAAGCAGAATCGAGAGTCACAAAATCAGAGGCTGCTAGAATCTCTGGTAGAAGAAAAAACCTTCATCTATAGCTGTAATCTCAATATATTTGTGGCAGAAGTAGTAATAGCTGACCACTCCCTGAAAATTAATATTAGTTACCTCATGATTCTCCACGTCCTCCAAACTCACATTCCTTCTTGTGACATATTACACTTTTTTTTTTTGTTTCTTTATGTTTGATACCATTTTGAAACTTCAGGGTCATGAGACTATGCCCTAAGACATAACTTTGGCCCCAATCTCTTGTGTGTGTGCATGTCTTTGCCTGAAGAGACGTCATTACAATAGATAGCTTCTTCCATTTTTCACAGAATCCCTTTGGATGGAAGGGACCTCAGAAGGTCTTCAGTACATCCTCCTGATCAAAGCAAGGTCAACATTGAAGTTAGACAAGGTCACTCAATGTTTTATTCAGTTGGGGTCTGAAAAAAATATGCTTGCACCCTCCCTTTTTCAGTTGTAAGGCTTCAACTTGGGGTGGCTTCTGAAAACGTTCACTAAAATTGGCATTGTTAGGCCAACGATGGGAATCAAAGCCATGCGGATTCACATCTAACACCACTTAAATTCTATGCCTTTACTACTTGGCTACCTGGTATATGACTTTTTAAATGTAATGTGATGTACTTAATACCTACACAGACAGGAACCAATTACAAAAAGACAAATATGTGTTTTCATCTTATTTTATCACAGAGGTTAAGTTTTATTACAAGTCATATATTTGCTTCTTTAGCACCTCAGGTTTTTCTTTCAAATAAATGCTTTTCAAAAAGTAGTTTACAATTTCTGTTACAAATAATTAATTCTTTGTACTGTGTTAAACGTTCATCAGTCTGTTCAGTTATATTAATCAAAAATCATGATTTAAGACCTCAGATTCTTCTGCAGCTTTTAAGGAAGCACCATGGCAGGTTTTTTTAACTAAACAAAGGGTCTGTCACAAGCAAAGAGTCATATCCCAGAGCTAAAATAACATCAAGAACAATTTCCAGGTTTAGTTCAGCGTAGGAAAACCATAGATTTTGTTCCGGGTTTTCTTAGTGATGTGCAAGTCATGCAAACAAAAATCTACTGGCCGAGGGCATCTGCCCCACAGATAAATAAGGAGTGTGTGACAAGGGTTTTCCAAGAATATTTCATAGCTAGGAAATGCAAACACCTTATAGCTTTTGAAGTAATTGAAATGGCTCTTGTTCCCTGTCCCGGCTGCAACAGGCCTTGTTTTGTGAACCTTCAGCAAACATAGCATGTGAGGGCCTCTTCATCTTTCACGTAACTACTACAAACTTTATCTGCACTCCACAGGTAGCCCACATGCAAAAGCATATAGTAATTTGCCTAAAGCAGCTGCTGAACAGAGACTTGAAACCAGATCTTCTAAGTCATAGTTGTTCTCTGACTTCCTTTCTCCCTGTCATGGTAGGTTTTATGATTTCACTGCCACACTAAACCCAACATGCATCTCTGACATCTGAAGACACCAGCCATTACATCAGCCTCATAATCAGAATGTCCTCAAGGAACTATCTGGTGCATGCACTTGTCACTAGCACCTGCATTTTTGACTATCTGTATAGCATGCTTCCTGTAAGTTCACTGCAGAAAAGTTCCGCATCTTTCCTCTCCTTCTCCTGCTTTTGGTTAGCAAAATAATCACTGCAGGTAATCTGACAGCAGATGATTAATGCAGGGAAGGGCAACTTGTCTTTCACAGATCTGTACCTAATAAATCCACTTATGCTTTTCCCCTTGCTTTGACCAATCAGTTTAAAATTCATGAGATTGAGCCACACCACTTCTGAGGGCAGCCAAAATTAAAGAGCCATTCATCCTCAGCCAAAAAAAGAAAGTCCACTCAATACTCTGAGTCTCAGTCTCGACAGTGACCAAAGCACAGAGTTGTTTTATTACACCACCAGCACAAGGGAAGTTTATGGGGCCCAAACACAAAGTCCTATTGTCCTCTTTGCCCTGTCGCTATAAGCTTTCATGTAAGCCTCATCACAAGCTTCGGCAGTAGAAGGCATTTAGAATAAAATACTAATGTTCATAAACTTCTCCAAAATCTTTAAGTCCAAACATTGCATTTCTTTCCATGAAATGTCAGGGTTTCAGACCTTTAACACAGTAGGAAGAATAAGTGGGGCAGAGCTGCTGTAACTGTGCAATCTTTGCTGAGCCTTCTGCAGCATTTCTTTCCCCAGATCCTATTTAATTGAGATAAAGGTCATACTCTCATGTCAAATTAATGAAAGATAATACAGTTAGTTTTCTTTAGAGATGTGTCACTTCTTAGCAGAAAGCTTCAGTGAAACAATGGCTTGCAAGCTCCTGAGGATACAATTCTTATCTTGTGCCTTTTAGCTGTCAGTCACACCTACAGCACTCTTGAAACAGATGCGGTTGGATGGTTCACCTGGGTGAGCTGTTCATTCAAAACCCTCATCAAGAGGAGACAGATTCATTCCGAGTACTCTCAAAGGTCATGGATCTCACACTGGCTCCTGTCTGTCTCTCCGTTTCATTCTTCAAGCTAGTAACATTACTGCACAAAAGAGCTAATGAATCGGAGTCCATGGTTCTTGCCTCCTGCCTCTCTCTATCCAGTAAAAAAAAAAAAGGGGGGGCCTAGCTGCAGGGATCCCTGCTTTCTGGGTCCATGTGAACAAAATCAAGGCATGAGCTGCAAGGAGAAATCAGCTCTGTGATGACTCCTCTTAGCTCCCACTGGATTTGTCCCTGGGATACATAACCAATACAGATGTTAGCAGGAGGAAAATTCCCTTGGAATGAAAGAAAGAAGCTCTGGTTAAATGCCTTGACAAGGCTGGGGAGAGAAGGGCTTTCACCACATCCTGCCTGGTTTTAGACAGATGGAGCTACTTCTCACTTCCCATGAAAACTACGCTGACAGCAGTATCTGAAGGGCTTTGCAATAAGCTTGTTGCAAAGCACAGCTCTCCCTGTATTCCTTGCTTCCAGTCAAAGGTCCTAATTCTTGCACCTGATTTCACTTCCTGTAAAAGTGTTGTACCTCTCACATGCTGCTATACATTTAAAACATCATTCTGGAGCTCATCTCCCAACCAGCTTCTCTCTGTCCTCTCCCAGACTATTTTTGAACTGATCTGCTGTCAAGTGTCTTGTCTTATATTTGTCTTGCCTTATCTTAAAATACAAGCTCCTTGGGGCAGGTAACATGTCTCTTTGTATGTGTCTAAAATGTGTGCGATTTGATCCCACTCTATAAATGTTTTAGAATAACAATAGTACCAGAGGATGCTTGTGTATCTCAAGTGTCAGGCCAAATAAAAGACAAATATTTTACATTCTAAATATTAGCTGCTAGAGTCTTCTATTTGTAGCATAATTGAAAGATATTACTGTAATTGGTTAGCAAAGCCACCAAAGTTTCAGCAGAGACCTTTGCAAAATGGAAATGAATGAAGCAGCTATGGAAATGATATCTTAATAAGAATAACGAAATTCAAACCCCTAGTGCAAGTACCATGTATAATCCATTACATGGAGATTAGATCAGATATAAATACCTCAAGGATGTAAGATTATTGATATGACATAAGTCATCTGGTTTTGTAACCACGAAGTGGAAAACAACAGACATCTAGACACAGCTTTTTCATGGAGGGTGAGAAGAGAATTAAACAACTTGCACTGTTGGGCAAGGTCTTACCCTATTCTGGGCGCAGCTTTGTTGCTGGGGTTTTTTTCCTTCCTGTTAACCTAGAAAGTATTATCAGGACCCAAATCATTTTTTTAATTAATTGCCGGGATCTGAAACTCAGTGGATGAAGGTTCAATTCCCAGTCCAGCCACTGTGTCAACCTCTTTATAACTCAGCTGCTTGCTCATGAGATGAAGCAGTAAAGCTTCCCTTTACCACATACATGTGGAGGAGACATTTGGTAATCTTCATGATATGCTAAAACACTGCATTAGTGCTGGTACTGATGTACCAGCGACAGCTGGTATGGCTACAAAACCACAAAGACAAAGGAAAAGGAAGCATTAAGACTGGATTGCAGAGCATAGGAGCTGAGGAAGGATTGACTCCTGGAAGAAGCTACTCCTCCCAGGGAACTCAGATGAAAACTGGTACCAGTTTTCAGTACATTATCTCTTAACTCTAGAAATTCTCTGTTTCTCATTGATTTGGAAGTGAAAACAATGAGGGTTAAGAAGTTTCCTAATTGCTACCTGTTCAGCTAGGCAGAAATCCTCAGCCAAGTACAAGTTATTTCCATGGAAATGACCTATCCTGACGTTTTTATCATTCCTATTTCTGTTGTTGTCCAGCACCTTATGAACCAGTATCAAGAAGGGAGGCAGCTCAACACGAAGGCAGCACAGATAGCCAAGAATTCAAAGGGTGGCAAAAGTTGGAGATTGTTTATCTCCCTTTACAAAAACTCCAGTGCCTCCTTAATACACCAGAGAACAAGCAACTGAGCAGGATCTTGAACCCAGATCTTTAGACACTAGGCAGATCTTCCTGATTTCACCCAAATCTTCCAGTAGCTCCAATTGTAGACAGCAGAGAGGACATTTTGCAGCAAAATGTGTTTCAGTTATGGATAGTTAATGATCATCATTTAATGACACACCATGATAAGGGTAGCTAAGTTAAAGGAACAGCAAGAAATACGATGCTCCTACTGTGCATTTACCGTAGCCATCTTTTAGCCTGAACCAGCCATGCTGGTGGCAGCTGTAACACATGCATTGACACTGCACCTAAGTGCAGGCACTGCATTTCCAGTCATTAAGCATAGCTGGGGAAAAACATCTCTTGCTTAGCACAGGCCCAAATACACACAAAGCTTCATTACAGAGGGCACATGACTATGCATTTTCAGTCTGAGCATGCTATAATCTATCTCATAAGATTTTGAAAGATTTCTGTCTTGTCTGGGTTTTGTAGCAAGTCAGTCAAAAGCTCCTGATTAGAAAGGTCTTTTGTCATGCACACAGCAGAAGACTACAGGACAGCTAGGATAATTCACTGAACTTGGATAACAGTGTACAAGTGATATCCTTCAGATAAATACAGATCAGGAGTACTTAGCTGAAAGTAAGGTCATAATCTGCAATAATCATTAATGTAAAACCCAAAATCCACAGTCTTACTTCCTTGCTAAGCACTAACTAAACCCTTTGATCTCAAGGGCTGAGTCTCCTTTACTCATAACGTCCTTACCAGCAGATTTCTAGCCATAAAGTGATTACAAGAATTAATAGATTCTTTGTAAGGAAGAATTGCACCAAGTAACACAGGTTGCTCTAAAGACACTTAAAGAGAAGAAAGGCATGTTTTATTTTCTTGAAATCTTTCTGACTTTACTCCAAGCCAGTACACTACAGTTGTACAGCATCCTTCCACAATGACTGGAAAAGTGCTTATCATTGTAGGAAGGAACAGCCTGGTAACGTACAGCCTGCTTTTTGACACTCATCCTGAGGTTTTTGTTTGCCTGCCCTACTCCTGTCCAACACAAGGTGATCCCTGGTTCTCTTGCAGAACTCCTCTTTATGCTGTGCATTTTAGGCTGTCCCCACTTTAGTGATGTGTCCTTTATACAGAATTCATTAATGTCTGAGTCATTACATTTGTTCAGCAGTTAATGGGAAATATAAAGTATATTAATATTAAGCATGTTAATATTAAGCATACCCAAATAAATAAGGCTAAGAGGAAGAGGCCTTAATATTTGGCTTTCAGTAACTTCTCTTGTCCTCACTTGTTACTGTCTATGTATATTCTAGAGAACAAGCTGCAAGGAAGGGAAGGAAGGCTGGAATAGGAAGACACCAGAGGCACTACTCCAGGGTAGCTACAGGTTACTCCCAGGTACCTGTGTCAGCAGGAACAGTGGTCATTTTCAGCCCTGTGGTGTCGTAAGTGTGACTCCGAAGTGGCTTGCAGGCAACTAGTGTGACAAATGCCACAGCTTGGAAGCTCTTTTTGTGTCCTGGACATTAAGGAGAAGTTGGAAAATCTGGATTTCTATTCTTGGCTCTGTCACTGGGTTATGCTGTATGACCTTAAGGAATTTAATTTTTTTTTCCACATTTACCCACCCCACTACATCTCTTTTTCTGCCTCCTCCATTCAGATTGTTGCTCCTCAAGTCAGATGCTACAACCTCTGCATATTTGAAAGCTTCTTGATGTAGTGAGGATCCTTTCTGGATAGAGAATTAAGTCTCAGAAGTCATGAAATAGGAATATTTCTCCTTTTTAAAGTCTTTTAGGTATAACCTGACTGAGCACCACACACCAGGTGCAGACTCAGTAGAGCTACTTGCCAGCTCCACTCCTGGCTGCTCCAAAATTTACTTTGCTGCTATATTACTCTTGTATCTAATCAAGATAATATCAATGAAGTGAGACATTGGGATGAATGAAGACTTCAGAAAATATAATTGCCTTCAGGAGCAAAAGATTCCTGTGTGAATTTAACTTTGTCTGTCTGGTTTAAATGTCATAGCATTTTCCTCTCTTTCCCCTCACCTCACTCTCAGCTTCCAAGATCTGCCAACTGTTTGAATGAGCAGCACATGTTGACAAGCAACCTTGTTGGACCAGTTTTTATATCTTTACCTCATTCCTATGAATGTTTTTCTATTGTTATTCCATTTGATACTTCTAAGATATTCAATTCAAACAATGGGCTCACTGAAAAAGCCCCCAGTATCTTGCAGGAAAGACTAGAGAAGCTGACGTGGTCCCTTTGAGATCCAGTCTTTTGCCTCCAGTATACCTTGCTATTGAATCTTGTTAAATCACTGTTACATTTGCTATTTACTGTCAAACTTTTTTAAATCACTATCTTATACCAATAAAATATATTGTTGCTTCTCTCTTATGAGTAAAGTGCATTACTCCCATCTGTGACAGTATCAAATAAGATTAGTTACAAGACCAATCTTTGAGGAAATCTGCTAATTACCTACATCCAATTGGTTCTTTTTCAAATTCTGTTCAAATTCTGTTGCCATCATAAAGCCAAAAAAAGCAAAACTCCAAACCCTCTGTTAAAAACTCAAAATCTAGGTTAGAACAGCAAAAGATCTTTTATCGCGTTTCCCACTTCTCTACATGTATTTAATTATGCTTTCAGTTAATATTTTTACTAACAGGCTGTATCTATTGCTCATAGATATATAGCATTTTCTCCCCTTTTAATTGCATTATTTTTTATCTTTTCTGGTATTTGACTTGAAACACAGGCTACAAGTCTTCAGCACATATTACTACAATCTCCCAAATAAAGCATTTTATGCTCTTGAGTTTTGTTTTTAATTCACTGTAATCTTTTCAACTTTCATCGCTTCACCTTTCCTAATCTTTGTCTGTACCCTTAATATCAATGTCACCATCACTATTATTATCAAAAAAAATGTATGAAAGAATTCGGTTCATTTTGAGGTGTATCTAAATTACTATTTCAATCTCATCCTCAATGAAGAACAATTTGAGTATTCTGTCTTCTCATTTTCTCTAAAGTTTTAAGAACCCATTGCTGCACTATGCAAGACCTAACTCAGCTTGACTTCTTCAGTTCCCCTTTTTTCCTACACTTACCAGCTTGTTTTGCTGATTGATGCTTTTTTCAATCCTTATTTGAAGATATGTTTCATTTGTTTCCTTGAACACACTTCAAATGAACACTTATCTATATTGTCCTCATTTCTTCTCATCCTAATCTGTTCTCAGTTCCTTGACAGAGAATATTGAAAATTCAGTTCTAAAATGCACTACAGGATAGTTGTGCTGACGAGCATTTTAGCTGACAACCAGGTCTGAGCCCTATTTTCCATGCCAGAAAATCAGAACCACTGTTGCTTACACTACAAAGGCCAATTCTCTAGCCACCTGCAGAGAGCCCTACTTTAACTAAGACAAGCAAGATATTTTTGGTATTTCGGCAATGAATGTAACTCGGCATTTCCTGTGCAGATCTCAAAGATTTCCTCGATCCAGTCCTTGCCATCTAGGTAGACTCTCTATCTTCCATCTTCTTTCCAGATTCAGTTATCCCTATGTCACTCTCTTTTATACTTGTGTTTATCATTTTCTGAAGGTCACTCCTGGAACACAGTAATATGGTCAAGTTTGTATTATACATTTATAAATCAACCTCAGATACTCTAAGGAAAGTTCCAGGTTTTTTGAGTATTTTAAAAAAATTCTTAACTTTTTTTTCCCCCTTAAATTGCTAAGCAGCAAGAAAACTCAATACTAGGGCTGCAATCTTTTTAATTATGCAGATAAAGATTTTTGTGGATGAGTTACATACAGTAATGTCTTAGGATAGGAATATCCATTGCTGGAGGGCTAATTCCATTCTTTACACTCAGGCTAGTCACTACAACCTTCACAGATATTGCTTTTACTTCTCACAAGCTTCTCTTCAAATTGAGTATTAATAGACATTTTCACCTGTAAGAGATGGTCCAGATAATGAAGATGTGTGGCTAATTATGAAGGAAGTCCAGCCACTGTGCTTAGCATAATGCAGTGGGATTTACTAGTCACTCTGCCTTAAGGAGCAGTTTAGATTCCTTTTAATTTTTAATATTACTTTCAAATCTCCTTCCAATAATCTGGAAACTTTTAACTGCAACCTGCATGCTTTACCCCTTGGCAGCAGATGACAGATATGCATCTCCAACTGCTGAGTTGATGTGAAGAGTGTTAGAAACTTACACATGGCTACATGCCTTCATTTGTCAATGTAAGCTTGTGAATGACAAGTTGTGTACCCTTAGTTAATAGTAGCAGCTGAGGACCATAAGTTCTACTAAGTACAAAACCAGTGTTAATGTTCAGAGACTAAACAACTCCACGTTCCTGCCAACCTTTGGAACCATCAAATGCAATCCAAAGCTACTCTTCTCATTTCTGTCTATCACCATCCATGCATCGGGTATATATTTCTTTCCAAGGAAAAAGAAACCATCCCAAAGCCAAAAATTCAAAGCATAGAAACTATTTTCCTCAATACTGGATCTTGATCAAATTGAACTGTGAAAGGGTACTACTACTTTTTGGAAGTAACACTTGATGCCAGATTTCCAACATCCAAGATGGCAGAAATCTTACTGAAGGATCAATATCACTTTAGATTACACGTATTTAGATTACATAGTTTAAAAGTATGGAGTTTGCTCTAACTTCGCTTTACTATGTAAGTCAGGCAAAACTCAAGACATCAACTCCTGTTTTCACCTAACAATTTGTTACAGTCACTAAGCTTATTATCCAATCCTTGAAAACACTTCTGATCTTGTTACAAAAATGGCAAAATATACTTAGCTCACTCTTTCTCCTCTACATCACAGCTCATATTCCCTTAGGAATATGCTTCCCAAGGGTGGCACATAATCATCCTCCAGTGCCAACACCAGTGTTCTTTCTGATCAAAAACAAGGGGAAGGAACATACCCATTGTAACAATAGATGACGCTATCAGTTGAAAACCATCTGAATGGCTTTTCTAGTGATGTTTGTGCCTATCCCAGCTGCCTGCACTAGGTTTAATGCAGCCTGTGTGAACTGGTTAAAACAAGGGGAGAATAGGGCAGTGATACAGCAGGTGGAGCCACAGGGAATTAAATTACAGCGACACACAGACTTTCTATGACTAGAATAGGAAATCCATTCACACAATTTATTATTTCTGTTTGAAATACTGAACTCCCTATCTGTATCCTTAAAAACCCACAGACTCCATTTTGCATATCAGTGCTGTCTTCATTCTCTCTGCTTCTCTCTGAAACACACATTTCTAAAGCTTAACAAGAAAGTGCCAATAATTTATGCAGCTCTGGTTTTATGCATGCAACCTCTAAATAACAGGCTGAATCACACCCTCCCAAAAAAAAAAGCAATTTGTCAGGAAGAGATCATTTTTTGATTGCAAAATCAGCCACAAAGGTGTATGATTATACAAGGCAACTGATCCAGGAGTCTGGAGGCCAGGAACTCCCCTGTTTCAAGGAGTTGTCTTTATAAGCTAGGTGGAGCATGAGTGCTCGTGGCAAGAGAATTTGTTTGATAAAGCAGGGATAGCCCTGCCTCCCTGGAGTCAAACAACACCCAGAGTCCAATAAGAGTGAAGAGTCTTCCAGTTACACCATTGTTTGTTAAACAATTTCTCTTCTGTTTCATTTGGTACGTAAAACACTGACCCTTTCTAGACTTCTGCTCCCAGTCTGCATGTAGCTGTTGCATATGCCTGACTTGTGAAGCTGTTAATCTGCAAGTTGTTTTTTGGGAGCAGGTGTTTTAAGTGACAGAAGAGTGTGAAAAAAATCAGCATTGCTCCTGTGAGCTCCAGCTCAGTGGGGTATGCATAGGCATCAAGCAGGCCTGGACCCTGGAGCAGCGCCTGAATCTAGTCCTGGAGGATATCATCCACTTGGTAGGTTCAATGGCTGAATCCCTTGCCACTGTGGTCACTTGAGAGGGCAAGCTGACCGTACTTCAAAATATTTTATTTGCTTGTAAGATTACAAAAAGACCTCTTTTTTTTTTTGTCCTGCAGGATCCTACTCATGGTACAAATAAAGAAAATTTCTTCTTCCCTTCATTATAACCCATGGTACTGAGCTACAGCAATTAAAAATAAAGAGAGCGTTCAAAAGGGGAAAAAGGAGTTCCTCCAGGTTTCTCTGCTCTAATACAGAATAGCAGCTTCAGAGGCACAAAGAACCAAATAAGTCTTTTGGAAACACACTGGTTTGTAAGCACATACACGGGGAGTGAAGTGTTAGGAAAACCAAGAATAAATCTGAGCGCTGTATTTTGCAGAGAAATAATATGAGCCTCCCAAATTCTCTTCTTGCTTGTGTTTTGAGGGGTGCACAGCCAAGGCTTCTATCGATTACCCATATGCGGAAGTGCAACAGCAAATAAAATGAAAAACCCTTCTGGATAATTGTTATAGAACATGTAGGCGATCTGGGGGAAAAATCAGAACAAGAGATGTGCCAGGGGAAAAAAAAATAATGGTACTTAAAATGCCAGCCTCCAGTGAGCCCCTCTGCTTCCTATGGCTTATTTTTCCACTCACAGCTCCCACCGTGGACTGCTGCTGCCATCTACTGCCACCTGCACTGCCAGGAGCCGAGCTCCCCTCCTGGACCCTGGCAGTGGGACTGGGGGTCAGAAGTGGGGTAAGGACACAAAATATTTTTGGACAATAAAGGAAAAACCATTTCCAAGGAGAGAAAGCCTCATAGCCAAGATTAAAAACCCAAGAACATCTTTGTCCATTAAAGATATAATGCAAAAACACGTTCACACTCTGAGGAGGAATGCCTAAACGGAAATGCTTTTGCTTTCAAAGGGGAAGGGAATTTCACATCTGGATCCACCCTTTCGCTGTGCAGTGACCTAAACCTATTCCCAAGGCTTTAAAGTTCATTAGTTTAAGTGACGTGGCTGACAGCTTATGTTCAGCCTCCATTAGATGATTAAATGATCTGCACAGTAGGAAAGCTAAGGACGGACAAAAAGCCTGGAAGTAAGTCCAGATTTCTTAATTTAGTTGCCTGTTACACCTATTCTAGGAACAGAAGGCTTCCTGCACCTGACCCCAGCTTTAAATTCCCATCCACAAAGACTCAGAGAACAGACAAGCCTTCAATTATTGCAGGTATTTCTGAATGAAATCTGGAAGGAAAACACACTTGAACAGTGTGTAGTGAAAGACAGACTATGGGAAGAATGGGAAGAAAATTTGGCGATGGAACTATATCATTATTCTGGTTTTGTTTAGTGAGGGGGGGCCTAAGGTGGTAGCTTCTGTAGGAAACTGCCAGAAGTCGCTCCCCTTTGTTCTGTGGACTCGGCTGGGCCTAGGGCGGACCCGCTGCTGGACAAGGCCGAGCCGATTGGTAGCAGAATGTTCCGTGATAACACCTCTGTGATAACATATTTAAGAAGGGGAAAACAGGAAAAAAAAGAGAGAGAAGATGTGAAGCAGCTGAGCGGGGGCAGAGAGGGGGAGGCGCGAGCTTTGTGGGCCTTGCAGGCCTCACCCTCTGGCCTCCCGCCGGGCAGCCGACTGGGCCCAACTTGGCCCGGCCTGGCTGCAAGAAGTGGAGAGGAGATGAGCAGTGAATAAGATATAAAAAGGATCCTGAAAGGCGTCTGCCAGCCTGTTGTGAGGAACGGCTGCAGACGCCAAGGTCAGTGAAGAAGGAGGGGGAGGAGTAATGCGGCTCCTGGCCAAGATTCCCCTGCAGCCTGTGGTGACGACCATGGTGGAGCAGGTTGTCCCCCTGCAGCCCATGGAGGTCCACGGAGGAGCAGAGATCCACCTCACCGGGGCAGGTGGAGGCCTGCAGGAGACTGTGGCCCATGGAGGGCTCGCTGGGGCAGCTGTTCTGGAGGGACTGCACCACGTGGAAGAGATGACCCACGCCGGAGCAGTTTCACAAAGGACTGTGGCCCGTGGGAGAGACCCCACACTGGAGCAGAGGAGGAATGCGAGTTCTCCCCCCGATGATGATGCAGCAGCGTAAAACAACGCATGATGAACTGACCACGACCCCCATTCCCTCTTCCCCCCTGTGCCGCTCAGGGGGGAAGGTAGTAGAGATAATGTTAAGCCCGGGAAGAGGGAGGGGTGGGGGGAGGTTATCTTGTTCTCTGTCTCATTCTCCTGCTAGTTTTAGAAATAAATTAATAGTTTTCCCCCAAGTCGAGTCTGGTTTCGCTCATAACAGTAACTTTAAGGATTTCTCCCCATCCTTATCTTAAACCTCGAGCCGTTTTTCCTTGTATCATCTCTCCCTATTCTCTCAGAGGGTGAGGGGAGCAAGAGAGAGACTGTGTAGTCTGGTCCTGATCGGGGCTGAACTACGACAATCATGTCTGTTACGATCCATGAAGAGATATTCTAGATTTCATAACCTCTGAATTTAACACTACTTCATTGCAGGTGGCAGCAAAGATTAGACCGAGACCTTCCTGATCTCAGTTCATATTTCTTCTCTGTTAATGTTATATAGCAGTCTTCATTAGCAATACTGATCTACACAATGGTTGCAGAGGGCTGAGAAGCAAAATAAATTAGCCTTTCCTGTTCTCTGTGCAGCTCTTGTTAGACTGTTCTCATTGTCTAAGCCAGTTGAGTTTAGTAGTCTCTATCTTGACTTTGTTACATGACCTGCAGTGCACAGTTGAATAATTTTAAGTTGATTTAAATAAGCACAGTTATAAAGTAGGGTTTTGTTCCTTATACAGTTTATCTTTGACAGCAACACTACACCATGTGGGCAGTTTCTACATGGATTAAAATGCAATCCAATCTGTATGACTAACATTCATTTCTGGTACTATGACTCCATAAGAATGCCATATCTAAGCATGTCATCATCTTCATTCTACACAAAAATCTGTGATATAAGTAAATACTAGAAGATAAGTTATAATAGTACCAATGCTGTGCCCTAGCAGTGTGATTAAGCAAAAAATTGTCCACATTGACATAGCATTGAAATATTCCCAGGATGTCACTCTCTCTTCCCTCGTCTCCTGCAGAAGCTGAGGTACCAAAACATGCCTGAGAAAAAAGCGTTTGTGGGCCTGCCTTCCTCTACACTTCAACAGAGAGATTCCCCATAGACCCAGAGAACTAAAGTTTTAGAGAAACTTGCTGAGCAAGAAAGATTAAAAAAACCACACTGGAAAGCCTTGAGGTATGTGGTGGTATTTTTCTTTCAGGTTCCTCTTCAGGATACAAGTTTTTCCTAAATGTGTTGCCTGAATATTTCACTCCTGATATGGAAGCTGACTTGAGTAGCTGGCCTTCCTTGAGACACTGTCAAAGGCTGTTCAAACAGCAACAATTAATTTACCTGGTTATCTGAGGCTCCGAGTAATTTTTTAACAGTGGGTTTTTTTTTTCTTTTTCTTCCAGAGTATTTGTCTCTTGCTCAGGCTTTGCTTTTCATTATGTTCCTGATTCTGTGTGCCTCTCCCTCACCTCACAGTAGGCCAGAAGAAAGTCCCATTGATGTAAAGCTTCTGGAGGACCAGAGGACCCTTTCACTCACTGTGTTTCACAGCATTTCAGGGAGCTGTCTGTGAAAACTGTGTTTTCCAACAGCTCACATGAGTGAGGAGAGTGATGTTTTATTCTGGCCAACAACAGTGACTTTGGGTCTTCGCGTGGAATAAAGCATAACTCAGAAGAGTTCCTAACCCAGTGCTCCACAGATGCTCATCCCCTCACATAGCCCGCAGAAGGGGAGGTGGGAGCAGGTCTGACACTGCACTCTTTTGGCAATTTGTTTCTTGGCCACACTAGTGAACCTCACGGACTCCGAAGCCAGAGCCAATGCTTCCTTGCAGAAGGCAGGATAAATCCAGTATAAGAGAGATTGTGTTCCAAAGGCTGTGCAATTTAAATTGCTAAATTGGCAAAGTATTATTAGCCCCATTTACAGGTAAGAAGGGAACACCACTTGGTCCTCTGCCTTTCCTTAATAATACCTTGTCTGTATGACAGAAACTACACATGTTGCAAAGCCAGAGCACTAATGCAGAATGAACAAAAATATTATGTGGCAATGAGTCAACAAACAAAGATGAATCATCTATTCAATTAAAATTGCCAATAGAACTAGACAGCTACTATAAATTATTCCAAATTGTACTGATGAGTATTCACTGGGTATATGTGTCACAGAAAGCCTTTTCAACATTTCACTAGATGTTCTCCATCACCATGGAAGTATCTACGTATATTTAATTTTCTGCACAGTTTGAGTTTTTGTCTTTGCTTGCGTCTAAGAGCTGAGATAAGTGCTCATCACTGCACAGGAAAAAAAAAAAACAACCCAAAACCACACAACATTTCTTTTCCTTTTAAAATCTGGCAGAATCAGTTGCAGGAAAAAAAAAGTTATTTGTGCTTACGTGCTGTACACTGTTACCCCATGTACAACTAGTAGACCATCACATCTGTCATAAGAAATTTAAAAAATCAAGGGTCATTGAACACTGTGAGTTGTAAGAGCAAACCAGCAGAAAGGGATTCTTGCAAGTGTTTCTGGAATCATGACACATAGGACAACTTAAGAGGATCAAAAACCCTTGGCTTTCCACTTCAAGCCATGGTGAAAAAGAAGGTTGCTATGCTGGAGTACAATCAAAACATTCAGAGATTCAACTGAGTCAGAATTTTCAAAAGGGATTTTTTTTTTTGCTCTGTATCAGTTGTTTTATTTTTCAGCTTATGTTTTTTGCCACTGCATTTACATAAAACTGGATATGCTTATAAAAGAATATGGGAAAACAAGGAACACTAACATGGTATAGCACAGATCTAATTCTGCCTCTCCTCTGGTATCCAGTTTTGACTTTTTCAAAGCCATCCCTAATGCAAATTGATTTCAGGAATAATGAATTTATGAATTCATAAATTCAATAAAGGTCACACTCTTCCAAGTTACTAGCGGTCTGATCATCAGGTGCGCTCTGCTGCTATATCTTGACCACTTACAATGTTTCACAATGATTCCTTTCTTAGAAATAAAGCGCTGTCCCCAATATATTAATTCTTACTTACTACCATTCTTTTGGTTGCTCTTTTACTATATGACAGGCTCTTCATCTTTTCTCATGCTATTGCTTAGAATTGCTGTGTTCAGTAAAGCACCTGCTGTGTTTCTCTCAAAAAATGGATGCAATTCATTGATGACTACAATGATCCTTTTACACCTACTATAAATCAATGTTGCTGCTTTTCAGATAGTCAGTAAAGACTGCTGAAACTTTGAATGCTTTCAATGAAAGGTGCACAGTATGTTCAAACAAATGTCAAAAAAAAAGACACAAAAATGAAATAACCCACTTCCCCCCTAAAAGACTGTGGCTTCCTCAGAGCTGAAAATGGCCATTAGCCCGGTATGACTACTTTGCTCTGCTGCAGAAGTGATGGGGCCATAACCCGTTTACCTCTCAGCACCTGTCTGAACTTAGTTCTCCAATTCTAAGAGATATTGGCAGCCTTGCTCCTGACTTTTGCTATTTATAAAAACTACTTCTATTTTGTCAATCAAAGGTTTCTTCTAATCTGCCACAGGCACAAGAGAGTGAGAGGAGGAAGTGGAAAATAAATGAAGAGAAGTGCACTGCAAGAGGCCATCCAACAAGTCTGCATCCTAGAAAAGGACAAGTCTAGGTCTTTTAAAGGTCCAACTTTTCACCTTGCTCCCAGGACTCCCAGCAAGTGAGATACACTCTAGATGACAGAACAACTGTCTCCTTAAGATAAGACACAAAAAAGCTCCAAACCATTAAAACTTATTCCCTAGTTCTAGCCTGATTATGGATTCAGAGGAAAAAGTATCCATTCTTTCAATTATGAGAAAGATTTCCGGGAGTATTCTCCACCTTCCTTTGAGGCTTGCAGTTCCACTACTGACTAAATCCGTTTCATCCTGGGAGTTGAATCTGTGCACAAATACTTACACTGCAAAAACTAGTCTGCTATTGCATGAGCTGAAAGAGGAATTTCACTGGTTCTCCAGCACGTATCTGCTTAGGTTTACAACCACTTCTGGTTTATTGATTTTTAACTGGACTCTCAGTGGTGGAGATAAACATGTACCAGGAGTTTGCAGGTTCAGATCCTTATCGATCATCTTTCTTTTCTGCTGGCAATTAACATCGCTCAGACCTCCTGGCACATTAGGTTGAAAAGCAGGTCACAGCTTTAAAGTTAAAAATATAAAACAGTCAACAACTGAAACTCAACCACGAAAAATATCAGTAACCTCCTTTTTGGCAGAGCTTTCCCTCACCTTCAGATACCTCCCAAGAGTTGGATGCAACTGAGTAAACACTTTCTCTAAGTCATGTTTGTGAAGGTATTTTGTGTGTTGGTCCCTAGTATCTTGTTATGACCCTATGCAGCAGATTTTGGGACGTTATCTCATTTGACCTCTACTGCAGACAATAAAAATTCCGATGAGAATACACTAGTTGTCCAATTTAATTTGTATCTGATGCAACAATTCTCAAATACAGTGCTCATTTGCACAGAGTGTTGGACTTTAAACAAAGTTTTGAATGCTGAGGAAATTCCACTGTGTCATCCTATTTAGACTGGTTAAGCAATTTTACTCTGCTATCATCTCAAGAAGCCTTGTAGAAGCCAATAGATTTAGTCCAAAATTACTACAAACTGATGAAGAGCAAAATGCATTGCCTTTTTGTAAAGACTGTAAATGCAACTTTTTACTCTCAGGTAAATGATGATAGATGCTGTATCTTATTTTCCAACATAACATCCCTCACAAAAGCAGCCAAATGGAAATGGGATATGACAACATAAATAATATTCCATCTCCATGTGCCAATGTCTTCCTGCTGTCAAATCAATACAAATATTTAAAATATTTTTACAACAGTGGCATTTACATGCTGAAGCCTTACAAATGTCTGCTGTGTGTATAATGCTGTGTGGTTTTTTTAGGAGAGATGGGGAAATATTGTTAAGCTTAATGCAAGGAAAGGAGATATTTTGCTTAGTGTGCCTTACCGTGCAGTGGATCCCAAAGTCTCTCTTCCAGTAAGGCAAATAAAGGCTTCAGTTCTGACGACTGTTATGTCTACAATCATATTTAGTAACTCAAATAGCAGTAATACAATACAATCTACTTGAGCAACAGGTAGGGAAGCAGGAGGGGAAAACTCCTGCCAACTCAGGATCAAATTCAGTCATCCTTCTCATGAATGAAACAGCCACCAAAATCAAAGTAAGGTCTCAGTAAACCACAAATCCTTCTTTGCACAGCCATCTCTTTGAAAACTCTCAAAAAGTAGATCAGAAGTCTTATGATTTAACTCAAGATCACCCATTCTTTAAATGAAGTGATTAAATGGCTATGCTACACAAAATACATACTGATAGGGGAAACTCTCATTTCCATCGAAGTGTTATGTTATCGTCTATGTAGTTGCATGTGATATTCATGAAGCCAAGTGGCTGAAAAACATTAAAACTAGTTTTATCACAAATCTTTTCAAAAGATTTTCCCATTCCCTGGAGTATGTCATTGCTCTCCTTGAGACCTTTCTGATGGTAATGGGAGAAAAGCCACATCACGCATGAAGTGCTTCATGTTGTCTTGTAGCATGATAGCTTCTAGCATAGAAAATGCCTATTGAATATACTATTCACAATCATTAATCACACATTGAGTCTATGCACTGAAAAATGGGAAGGAAGAGAGAAGGAAGGTGGTCTGATAGCACCAAATCTCTAATCTTTCCTCATTTTCTTAAGGGAAAAGTGGTCTGAGTGGCAAAGACCGATTGAACTTTTTTGGCTTTGGCACTCATTGGGTAGTGGGGATGAATCTGATATTCTGAAGAAATGCAAGACAGCCACCTTTCTGCAGTACATCTAACACCTGTTCTTTTAGGGTGGCACCATGCAGTGCTAATTCAACCATTTTTATTTCCTTTAAAATCCAGCATTTTTCCTTCCATGTTATAGTACATAAAATAGAGCTGATATTTTTAATACTTTCCCCTCTCCCTAATAGAGCTTCTAATTAGGCACAGTTGCAATTATATGTAGGTGTAAAAAGCAGACTAAGCATTATGAAAACATCAGCACTTACCACAGTGAAGTATATGGCTTTACAGCAAGATCTTCTCTACAGGGCACAGAATGATATCAGAGAGCTACAGAAGATAAAAGTCACATAAATAACTTACTTATAGAATGCAAATATGATATGTTTTTAAGCTGCCTAGCAGAGAAACATGAAAACTGTCAAAATATTACCCAGCTACTTCAAAGTCCTGTTTCTGCCACTGACCAGCACCAGATGCTCCAAAGGCAAGTTGCACACATGAAGCATTTGCCTCAAGCCTAAAGGTCCTGGTAAAATGCTGAAATCTAAAATTATCCCAGGCTCTGAGAAGGCTTGCAGATCATGTCACAGCAGGACAGTAACAGGACATGCAGTAAGTTGGTTCTTTACTCGCCTGCCTTCACCTCTGCCTCCATTTCAAACTTTGGTTGTTGGGTTTAGGCCCTGAGGAAAACATTTCAAGAACCTTCCCTAAAAAACCCAGTGAGACTAGTGGTACTTATGAAAACTTTTGGTAATTTTGTTCCTTAGATTAATGTTCCTTTCTCATATATTGAGAAGCTATTGCCTTTAGTGATGACCCACCACAGTAATTCTCAGGGTGTAATAGCTTGTGTGAAAAACAATTATCTCTGCTTTGAATTTCTCAGTAAATTTCCATATAAACTTTCAGACACATTTTTCTATTAAAAATATGCTAATATTAGTAAAATTGACATTTTAGACAGGAAGAAAAATGTGCATCAGAGTGCTAAAGAGGAATGCTTTTGCTGGATATGTGCTTTTCCCAGAGAGATTCAACAGCCTTGTATTCTACCCAACAGTTACCCAGGTTCCTACACCAGCTCTTCACTTGCTCACCTCTTATTTCACACTTGACCTATTTTGATCTTTTTCCATGGGTGCAAATAGTAAGAAGCCCTTTATTTCTTGAAGATATATTTAGGTGGGTCTCATCTTGATTCTTTCCAGTGAAATGGAAGGCAATTCAAATTGTGTTGGGCACCTATACTTGTGCTCTCTCACTGCAGAGATAAAAGCCCAGAAAATCAACTTTTTTTTTTTTTTTTTTTTTAAA
>WHYT01017714.1:326469-342291 GCA_009806455.1 Tetrax tetrax | reverse complement strand
GACCAGACTACGCAGTCTCTCTCTCACTCCCCCCACCCTCCGAGAGAATAGGGAGAGATAATTTAAGAAAAACGACTCGAGGTTTGAGATAAGGACAGGGAGAAATCCTTACCGTCACGGGCAAAACCAGACTCGACTTGGGGAAAACTATTCATTTATTACTACAACTAGCAGGATAATGAGACAGAGAAACAAGATAACCTCCTCCACCCCTCCCACTTCCTGAGCTTAACATTATCTACCTTCCCCTCAAGCGGCACAGGAGGGAAGAGGGAATGGGGATCGCGGTCAGTCCATTATGCGTTGTTTTACGCCGCTGCTTCACAGTTGGGGGAAGAACTCCTCACATCCCTCCCCTGCTCCAGTGTGGGGTCCCACCCATACGCCACAGTCCTTCATTAAACTGCTCCGGCGTAGGTTATCTCTTCCACAGAGTGCAGTCTCTCCAGAACGGCTGTCCCAGCAGGCCCTCCAGGCATCCACCTCCCCCGGTGCGGGGTTCTTCACGGGCTCCAAGCTCCAGGTGGATCTCTGCTCCTCCATGGACCTCCATGGGCTGCAGGGGGACAACCTGCTCCACCATGGTCGTCACCACAGGCTGCAGGGGAATCTTGGCCAGGAGCCACATTACTCCTCCCCCTCCTTCACTGACCTTGGTGTCTACAGCTGTTTCTCTCACAAGGAAAGTTCGTTCTTCACAACAGGCTGGCACAAGCCTCTCAGGATCTCTTCACATTATTCATCCCATTTCATCTCCTCTCCACCTCTTGCAGCCAGGCCGGGCTGAGTTGGGCCCAGTCGGCTGCCTGGCGAGAGGCCAGAAGGTGAGGCCTGCAAGGCCCCGGAGGCCTGCGCCTCCCCCTCTGCGCCTCTGTCCCTGCTCAGCTTCGTCACATCTTCTCTTCTCCTTTTTTTTTTTTTTCTGTTTTTCCCTTCTTAAATATGTTATCACAGAGGCGTTATCACAGGACATTCTGCTACTAATTGGCTCGGCCTTGGCCGGCAGTGGTCCGCCCTAGACCCGGCCGAGTCCACTGAACAAAGGGGAGCGACTTCTAGCAGTTTCCTACAGAAGCTACCACCTTAGGCCCCCCTCACTAAACAAAACCACAACACTTGTGTCCCCTTGGTTTAGAACTGCCTTCTCTCAAAACATACTGGCCATATTCATGCTCCGTAGCACTTCCCCCTGGGTCTCCTTTCAGTTGTATATGATTTCTCTGTGGTCCCGCGATATAATTACAGTCGGTTTGTGCATTCCTTAGAGTTAAGAGCCAAAAAGCAAACACACACTTACATAGTGGGGATGACTGGTGGAAAAAAATGCTTTAGTTTCTTCTTTGGCCCTCATTTATTTAAGACCATGCGCATATTTATTTTGACTGTCACCATTCCTGCAATCTTAGGTAGCTTTCTGAAGCAGATTTACTACATGTTCCTATCCTCTGCTGGATTTCCTTTGCTCAAATATAGAAGTCATTTCACAGAGCATTATTACTAGTGCCTCTCTTTCTTCCTTCAAATCGAGCACATTACCTTTCTTACACACTAAAGTCCAAGCATGCCCCGCCTAATTCTAGACATTCGACCAAATACACAAGTCACCCTCAGCTCCCCCCATGCTCAAAGGCAAGTGGTGGGGAGATTCCTCTAAGCCAAGTCATCTCAGAACTGCATTATTTACTGTAAGTATCTGCATTTTTCTTCTAACAATATGGATGCCAAAAGCAATCTTATTTGAGCATACTAGTTGATACACAAAAGCAGGAGGAAAGGCAGCCCCTAGCAGAAATAAACAGACTCCCACGACGTCTCTCAATGCAGGTCTTAAAGGTAGATAATTCATAGGTGATGCTGGATCTCTCCATCAGCGAATCCTTTCCCCAGGACCAAAATCCAGGCCCCATATAAAGTTCAAAACGAAACTCTTCCTATGTGTCTTGGCAGCTAGTTTCTATAGGAAAATATTAACTCCAGAGTCTCAAGAAGCTGCCGACAAATATGAATTCACAGATCAAACACTCAGTGGGAAAAAATCCCCCTGTAAGTACTCTGTTTCCTGATAGATACCTTCCCTCCTTTGCTCTCTTTCAAAGAATGCAGTTACTTAACAAACAGTAAAATGCAGGACATACACAGGGTACAGATGTACCAAGAAGTTATTCACTGTCTTGACAGCTCTTATGACTGTTACTGTGCCTCTTGCGCATTGTCACTAAGCAAAACACATGCTCTTTAGACTACAGTTGTTTCCAGTCTAAAGAGTTGGTATGGAGACCATTTCACCCAAAAGTGAAATGATGAAGTCAGTCACTGAAGTCCTGAGGACAACATTACGGAGTTCCTCATCAGGACTCAAGAAAAGGCAGCATAAGATAGTCTCTGGGAAAATCTAATCAATCCTTCACAAGAAACTTACGTTGGCTTTGAGTTTAATCAATATCTTAGAAATTGCATGCAAATTGACTAGCCGCTAAATTCATTGTTAGTGTAAATGTTATGAAACTCTATCTTCGCCTTGTAAGCTGAGAAACAACAAAAAGATGATTTACAAACTGGACAGTCAGTATATCAGCATATATAGAGTAATTAAGAGAGCTCTTTGGTTTTGTGTAAATCTGAGCTTCCTCCTACAAGGGAGGATACTTCTGATACTTCTGATACTTTCTGATTCTTCCTATGTGCCAAAAAAGGGCTTTTACCTTTACACGGTAAGAAACTTAAAGAGCAGTAACTCTCAAACCTCAAGCTAAGGGACAGTATGGTGCCAATCTTCAGATGTGGTTAGGAAGAAATTGCTTACAGAAGTGTTGTGATGACCTGATTTATTCTCTGGTAGGGACTATGGAAAATATATCACACAAAATATTGATCTAGATAATCAGATACAAACTTCCAACACGATATCCTATATAGTCCTTTACACTGTCTGGGCCACAGATCAATCTGACGACAGGAACACTGTCGTCACCAATAAAGCAACGACAAAGGAAACAACTGAATGAAAAAAAAATAAGTTATCATTGTGTCGTGACTGGATCCGTGCAATGACAATGCCTTAAATAAACCGTCCATATGGAGTATTTTATGTCTGATTCAAGAGCATTTCTGTATGCCGACCTTATAAAAGGAGACGAAAGAAAAAGCCTGGAACACATAGATATTGTCTCTGATCAAACTCATTTAAAATGCATCCCATAAATAAGGATTTTAAAAGAAAAAGAGATAGATTTTGTCCAATGTATTATTAAAGCATAATGGAGTCCCCTAGGTCCCAATTAGGAAACTGATTAAAAAATTTGAGTTTAAAAAGCTGCAGGTAGGGAGTTCTACTCTCAGCTGCCTTGAATTAGCATATTGATGGCACCACATCTCTAGCTAGAAGGAAAGGCAGAGAGCCAGCACACATTTTGCCAGGCCAGCACAGCGCTTTCTGAGCACTCCTGCCTCAATCCAAGGAAAGAATTACTTAAACAGCCAGGTCTGACCAGCAGCAACAACAAAAAGTTACAGTACAAGAATGTACTGGGCAAGTATTTGCTGGTAGTGATACTAGGGGAAAAGGTATTGTGATTGGAGCGACATGAAAAAGAACAAATGCTAAAATAAAACAAAACCCAGGAGGTTTCTGGCTTGGATGTGGCAGGACGTTAATCTATGGCCTTCATCTGTGACAGAGCTATGACCTCAGTTTTGTCATATGGCAAGGTTCTGGCACAAACCCAGGAAGTCGTATTCACATGGCCCTTGAAATCTGGGGTAACTTTTATCCTCTTGAAAATTTAGGACAACTGATCACAGTTGTTTCAAACTGGAACCAACAAAAAGGTCGTTTTAGTTGAATATTACCTCAATTTTCTGTTCCAACCTCTTAAACATTAGGCTGATTCTGGTATAATGCCTAAACCCACTTTCATCCTGGAGGCAATTTGCCTGATCACTCAGTCACTTACTGAACCCTACAAGTCTTTGTCAGCACTGTAGACTCTGTCAATAGGTACACTGAAAATTCCGCGCCGCCTCCCCCCCGCCCGGTCTGTCCAACTTGCCTTTATACATGTCTCTTCCTGATCTAACACAGCATCCTTCAGCCAGAAGCAAAGGGGAAACTTGTAAGGCACCTTTGTGCAGCTATTAAGGAAGCTGCTTAAATAAGGTCTTGGTGAGCTAAGGGAAAGCACCAGGAGAGACAGTTTTGATGGGCTGTGAGAAAAGCATAGAAATTATAAACTGGTGAAACTTATGGAAATGTGCTCTCTGATAACTATTGCAAGAGAAAAGGATTAAAGTGACCCAAGTTTGGGTGGAAATTGGGTATTTTTATGTAAAGAATATCACTTTTGCTTCAGGGAGATCATTTGGCAGGAGACATTGGAGGGTTTGCATTTCATCAGGGATTACTCCGGTGGATAAGGTTTAACCAAACACACAACTCTGCCAAGACCTCTGATGGCAGAGGTGAGGGGAAAATTTTTTTTTATTACTTTTTTAGTACCTTGCGCCATTGCTAATAAAAACAATAGCACTGAAGTACCACCTTTGCTTTTTCTTTATCTTGGATAACTCTGCAGTCTTTAAGTTCGTGATGGCAGCCCACTGGAGAAACATGTGTCCAAACACAGCGGGCATCTTCCTTGGTTTTCAGTTCAAGGACTCCCTGGTCTCTGTAGCTTCTCAAGTTACTCTCACCTTGCAAAAATATTTTTTTCAGGGTTTGAAATGGCTCTTCTCCCAAAAAGAATGCATGAATAAAAAGAACAAAAACGCAAACAAAGCCAAGAAAGTCATGGTTATAGCTCCCACAGCACCCATAACTCAGCTCTCCCCAGGCAGGCCATTGTAATATTGAATTTGCTGCTAAACCTATAACTTGACTGCACTGTGTGTACAGTACATTATGGTGGTTTTGACCTGTCAGCTTGCTGTAGTCTCCTGGCCCCATTCTGGTCTCCATCATGATCTCTGTCATAGGTCCTAGACTAGACTCTTATGAGGAAGAGGATTTTGATGGTGTAAGGATGGAAGAATGTCCTAATGCTTCTTACCTGCACAGCCCTATGTGGAACTGTGCCACAGAATGGCTCTGGGAGAGAGGACATACGCTCACGAAAGCAGACATAGTAAGTCACTCAGCTCTGAGTACAGTGAGCTCACACCATGCAGCCAGTACTGCTGTTTCCGTGCAGGAACAGCAGTCCCTGATATTTCTCTGCCTCATTAATGCAATCCTCAGTGAAGGTTTTTGAATCTTCTTCTCTGAACATCCTTTGGTTCCTCCCCTGAGGAACTAACCAACACCACAGCTAAGTCAGTACTTTTCACCTGCTGCTTCTTTTGAGAAACGTTCTTTTCATTTCCTAGAGCAAGGTGTGCCTGTGCCTAGAAAAAAACATTGTGTCTTTGTGAAACACTCTGTTAAGCCTATACAACTACTAATTACCTCATTGCACATGGGCTGAAACAAAGCTGTTTTCCAGTTCGTAAATGCATACTTAACAGGATTCAGAGACTATCTAAAGCTAGCGCACTTTCTCTAGACATGCCACGTAAAAATGTCAAGTGATGCCAACAACTTAAATCCAGGCTCTGAAAGACTCTGTGTATGGGAGCTGCCATTCATGCATGTAAAAGAAATGAGTATACAAGTTCTTTCACATCCTGTCCCCCAAAGACCTCATGCTTTATATCTTTGAGTGTAAGATGAAAAAAAAGACGTAGTGTTGCCTGCTATGCTGCAGACAGCAAGATGAACACAAGAGACCCTTCACACAGCAGTGAATGTTCGAGAAGTGTTCCTGTGAAGAAAAACAACTCTTTGTGGAAATCCCTAGAGAGTTGCTAACTTCTAAAATTGGATGTACATTCTGATGAAGATACACAGAAACAAAACAGTCATCCTGGTCAGACAAAAGGTTAGTCTAACTCAATATTTTGTCTCCAGGGATACTGTAAATGCATAGCGAAAAGTACAAAACTAGGGCAAGCACATAGCAATACTTTCCTAAATACTCTCTCATGCTCCAGATATTTGTAGGTTTAAAACTGTGCATTTAAAATATGCAATCCTTCCCTCAAGAGGAACTCAGGTCATGAAAGAAGAATGAAAAGAAAACAGTTTCTAAGAGTGGATGCCCATATTGCCACAGCAACATCAGTTGAGCTCTTGAATGTATGCACAGCAGAGTTGCTATTTTGAGGCATGAGGGGAAGAGGTGCTCTCATGCTAACCCTGTAGAGACCCTCATGGTCAGGTAGGCCAACAACAGCTCTTGACTACTTCTTTAGACCTATGAACCTAAATTCATAACCTTTTTCTTTTATAAATCAACCACTAGAGTGAGGCAAAGAATAATTATCTTCTCAAAGACCCTATATTCACCTATAGCTTTTTATTTTTGATAAAATGCATTGATGTCTTAAGTGTCATTATCTTTGTTGCACTGAAAACTAAGATTCTGCTAACTTCTTAAAATCCTTACTGTCACTGAAGTTGGTAAAAAAAAAAAAGAAAAGAAATTGTCTCAGAAAACTGTATTACAAAAGTTTTGCATTTATAATACAAATCAAGTACTCATCATCTCAAAAATTTTAGTGAAACTATATATATTTGGAGAATGGCAAAACAAAATGACGATTTGACAGACTTTGCTGTCAGTTCTTTTGATGTTCATAAATTTCAAAAATTCAATTACAGTAGCAGGGTTTCCATGAAGCTTATTATATCAAAAGCAGAGGAATACACAGTTATGCAATTAAATAAGCACACAGATCAATACTTATTTATTTTAGCAATGATGTGTAAGATCCAAAAGGGAAAATAAATACAGGTCTATGGGGAAGAAGAAGAAATCAGAGTTCGTTCAATCATCTCTTTACAGTTGCTTAAAAGCATTTATAGAAAAAAAATCCTGGGATGAAAAGCTAATATTTTCCTATATTACATCACTCAAATTTATATTTCATTTATCCTAAATGGACTGGAATATCTGAAGTGCAGCATGGCACATCTAGTGGCAGCTGGGTTATCAAAGAATTCGAGTGATGTTTCTAGAGCCCGGAACAAGTGATTTGCACAAATCTTACCTACTCTGACTCTGCTTTTCTAGCAGTAAACAGAGTTAGTGCCAAGTGATATTATTACTAATTCATCATCCTAAAGCTGACAGTCCTTCTAAAATCACTCGAGAGGGCATACAGAAATCCATGGCCCTGTAGCATTGTGTCAAAGTGTTGCTGCGTTACAGGCTCAAAGAGAGAAAGCTCCGCATCCTGCTGAAGTCCCGTGCTAATCCACCTGGCGCCCTACGGCCAGGCCTGCAGATCTAACCAAAAGCGAAATTACTGTGCATGTCCCCCTGTTGCTCTATTCAAGGTAAAATATTGGAGATTTTTGGAAACTGAAGAACTACATGAACAAACAGAATTTCCATGGGCTGATTTCTAAACAGCCGTATGGTAAGCCATACGAAATGCAGTGAGGAGAGCTCCAGAAAAAGCAATCGTTCTATCTGGAAGAGGACACAGAGAATGAATGTACAAAAGCTGCAAGTATCTACCTTGTGTGAGGTAGAGTGAGGCCACGAAAGCCCTTTCTTGGAGACGGTGCATGTGTATCATTTTACTATTGCAGTTTATTTCCTTTGCATAAGCAGTGTTCATCTTGCAAGACTGCCCTGCGGAGCAGCAAACAACTCTGGCCGCAGACCTGTATTTTAACTAGGTTTCATATGGCTGAGGCCAGAGAAGCAGAGTCAGGCAATTAGTGGGACTCAGCTAGATGGTCCTGGTCTTCTTATGTCAGCCCAGACGTGCCCTGACTACATGGAAGCACCGAAAGAGAAGCCAGAGAATCAACATCTCCCTCTCCTGTATGTTTCTCCCTCACAACCTGTCTTTTACCAGATCTGTTCTACACCATGCGTATACTATCTAGAAAACTATAAACTCTTAACACTGGGGAGTAGGAACTACATTTTTGTTTGGTGTTTGCATCTAATACAACAGAGTAATTAGTACTCTACACTTTACAACAGCCTATTTGTTTCTCAGGCCACTGCTTCAAGCTGCTCTGACTTCATGTTTGCCAGCTGGTTCTGTTGCCCTGTGCAGCCTGCATAAGACACGCGTTTCCTCTGAGCCAAATCACCCGGTAGGGGAAGAATCTGGTCCCTGCCCAGATGCAATGAATTGGCTGCTACTGTCAACTTATTCAAAATTTCGCAATGGCAGCACTGCTCCTAGCAGCTTGTTTTATTAGTTCCCAATTTATATTAACTCCATATGCTGCAGTGTATTAATATCTCTCTTCCCTCTTGCTTTTAGAAATAAAAAATGTGATTTATCAGCAACCTCTTTATACTGCCAGCATATAATTGCACGTGGGTTAATTGTTAAAGTTCTGAAGGAGCTATACTAAGGGATCAATCCTTTTATTGCTGTAGTAATGAGCTTCTAATGGTTGGCTGGCTAGACCTCCCGGCCTTCCCAGGGAGGCAAGCTTTAACCATCCCCTTTCTGTCTGCCCATTAATCACTGGTCTCCTGTAATAGTATATCAAGGGCAACAGAACTCCACTACTGAAAATAGCGAGTAAAAAACAATACTCATTGCATCTCATTATCTCCACTAATACATAAATATAGAATCATAGAATCATAGAATGGTTAGGGTTAGAAGGGATCTTCAAAGGTCATCTAGTCCAACCCCCCTGCAAGGAGCAGGGACATCTTCAACTAGATCAGGTTGCTCAAAGCCTCATCCAACCTGGTCTTGAATGTTATATTATATAATAAAACGTTATATTATATAATAATAGCACAGATAATTTCCTTACATAGCTTGAAAAGAAGCCCTGGATGGCTCTGGCCTTAATAAGGACACATCAGGTTTGTCTTCTCTAGGTCACTGATCCACATCCTGGCCAGAGTAATAGTGACCTACAGTCATTACCAATGTAACTGACGGCATGTTTAAAAGTTCACACTCTGAGGAAGCAGTCTGGCATCACTGACTGTTGTAACTCTCATAGTTGGTCACTGAAGAGCAACAGCAGGTTCTTTCTGCAGGCCAGAGAGCAAACCTGCTGATTCAGCTGCATTCTCAAGCCTGGAAAAAAACTGAATGAAATTTGGTGCTGAAAGGAACGTTTTATGTTTGAAGAAAAAAGTCAAGAAAAAAGGAGAGGAGCTGAAATTGCTCTGTTCAGAGCTTAATGGAGCTTAATGCCCATTACGAGTTACTTGGGATAGAACAGGGATGGGCCTGCTGTCCCATATGGTCTGTCCAGTCCTACATTACCAAACCAGTGACCTGAGAGATCAGCTACAGATACCTCTTTGGGACTTCACTTAGTATTACTAGTAAGACTTAGGGTTAGCTAAAATCTTCTACCACAGCTATTGCACCTCCTGCTGAAAGGATAACATACATAACCACACCTATTTAAACAGGCATAAGTTGCTACAAACATGGTTCCTCATCAGAGCTTAAAGTCTCTTATGTGTTGGAACCAAGGAAGTCACCTGTCTAGGCTGATCCCCAGTTTAAGGCAGCTGAGAAGCCATCTTCTCTCCCTGCTATAAGCCAATGATTCATGGACAAAACAAACTCCAACCTGAGACGTATGACTCAAGTGTTTGCCATGTTTGGTGAAAACATCATCTTTTAGAAGATCAGTAGTCTTTTTTTCCTGTAGATTTTAGACCTCATTTTCATGACAGTACCTTTCTCAGTTCCTGCCAGCAGGAACGCATAAGAGGCTTTGCATACTGCCAAGCGATAAGATTTGTAGACTCAGTAAAATGGAGAGTGATCAAGCGAGCTACTTTCCTCAGGTCTCTGCGTAGGAATGGAATAAAGCAGATGGACACGCACTACTGACAAACCAACAACCATGCTGCACAGTTGCATACTGTGTCCCAAGGAAAGCGCTCTGTATACTCCAGCCAGGATGTTACCAAGCAATTAAACTCCCTCCTCACTGAGCCATCCACTATTAGGTGAGGATTCTGTGATTCAGCTCCTTTTCAGGCAATGTTATTTCTTTTCCATTTGAAGGAACCTATACACTATCTTACAGGCAACAGCAGCACCGGACTGGTGGGAGGTTACACACAAGTCTTTTATGTTCTGTCATAAAAAACAAAGGCTAGACTAAATAACACTAGGCTTACTGCAAGTAAATGATACCATCAGATCTTGTGTCACATACTATTTCTACCAAAGTGCAGAGATTCAAATGATAACAACTGATGAGTGCAGTGTGTTTGAGGACCTGGTCTGAGGGAAGGAAGCAGTAATTTGGCTGTTCAATAAGCAGACGTAGCATCTAATTTCCTCACAGTTACCTCACGATCTAACATGCAACCCACGTAGCTGTCCTTCAAAGAGGAGGACCCAAAAAAAGATTTTTGCAGCCTACTTTTTTGGAATGGAATTTCATCACCAAAAGCAAAGACTGTTCTAAATATTGCTGAATAGGAAAGAATCTGAAAAAAACACTGTGATTACAAAAATCAAATGTTTCCTTACTAAAAGAGCTATGTTTTGAGAAGCTAAACGGCATGGTTTTAAATTTCCCATCTTATGTGCTCCGATTGACTTCTTGGTGCCACCACCACACATTTGCCTTTGCACCTGACACACTTCCCCCATCCTCCTCCTCACCTCCCATATTCTAAACAGTTGCAGTGCTGTGGTTTAACCCCAGCCAGTAACTAAGCACCACACAGCCACTTGCTCACTGCCCCCACGAGAGGGATGAGGGGAAGAGAATTGGAAGGGTAAAAGTGAGAAAACTTATGGATTGAGATAGGAACAGTATAATAATTGAAATAAACCAAAATAGTAATAGTAGCAGTAGTAGTAATAATAGGAAGAAGAAGAAGTAATGCAAAGGAAAATAACAAAGAAAAAGAAATAAGACCCAAGAAAGACAAGTGATGCAAATGAAAACAATTGCTTACCACCAACCAACAGATGCCTAGCCAGTTTCTGAGCAGCAGCCCCCCAGCCAATCCTCCCCTTAGTTTTATTGCTGAGCATGACATCATATAGTACAGAATGTCCCTTTGTTCAGCTGCAGTCAGCTGTCCCAGCTGTGTCTCCTCCCAAGTTTTTGAGTGCCCCCAGGCTCCTCGCTGTCAGGGTGGTATGAGGAGCAGAAAAAGCCTTGACTCTATGTAAGCACTGCTCAGCAGTAACTAAGACATCTCTGTGTTCCAGCACAAATCCAAAATGTAGCCCCATACTAGCTATTATGAAGAAAATTAGCTCTACCCCAGCCAAAATCAGCACAAACAGCCAAATAACGAACATAGGAGAAGATAGATTGCACTACTGACAGCTTTTTTGAGCACCGCATACTGTATGTCACTCACTGCCCATGGACTCCTAGACAACTATTCTTATCGCAGTCTCTGGAGTTCTTCCTCAGACAAGGAGGGATGCAAAGATGCCCTTCACCTGGAGCCACTGAAGAAATTTAAAGACAAGGTGTCATCAGGACAGTGATGGCACTGCTGTCCAGTCTGCTGGCTTCAGTGACTCTATTTTGGTTGAAAAAGTACAAGAGCAATCCTTAATATCCTAAGAAGACACACAAAATTTGTGATCCGTCTCTGCATGAAACAAAGAGGCTAGAGGACAGTTGTGAAACTATACATTTGCTTCTAGTTTCTGCATCTAGAGTCTAAATGTCTTTGGTAAGGGACAAAACATTTTCCTTTAATTTTGGCATGCAGAGATACAGAAAGGAAAACAGAAAAATGTGATATTTCATTTTGCTTTCATTCACTTGCCTGGGAGCAGCAGCAGCTCTTCTGCCAGTGTTAGTGCCTTGAACGCTAGACTACTTTATTTCGTGTTAATATGCTCTTTACCTATTGCAGCAATCTGCTGGCCTTCTTGACAAATGGCCATGGTGCCTACACTGGGCGCTGGACTCATTGCTCTTGTAATGGAGAGACAGTCTATCCAGGCAATATATGGCCTGTCTGCCAGCCCATGGTTAGTCCAGGCTGTCTGGAGCAAGTGAGATCAAGTACACAGACGAGAGCTTCTACACACACACTGCTTTCCCCAGTGGAAATATGGACACAGATTCTGAAGAATATGTCTCTGACTTTTCCACAGATTATATGTTGGGGCTCTTATGCTTTCTCTTGCAACTCTGGAAGAAGGCACACTCCTGATCACCTCAACACTGAACCACCTGTACACTGGGGTTTTTAAATAGACACCCAGCCATTCAGGGACTACACTGAGTGGAACATAGGGTTCAATATGTGGTAATTTTTTGTATTAATTCAGTCAAAATCAGAAAAACAAGAATATTTGTTTACACAGAAATGTAAGACTTTGGCACTGTGGTAGACAATATTAGTAAGCAAATTTTGCTTTAATCTTTTGATACCCTTTATCATTCAGATTAGAAGGAGAACTGGTAAAATGCAAAACTTTTCTTTTTATACTTTGAATGATCAGTAGTGAGAAAAATCTTTTTGCAAGGGCAAAACAACTTAATATTTTAAGATAAATACAGACAGAAACATCTGAAAGATAATTTTATAAAAAGAATCTTCTGTTCTTATTTATAGACTTTCTTTATCTGCATAGAGTTGAGCTCTTAGGTTCCCATCTTCTGTGGCAGGACAGGCGTAGAATCCACCACCCTTCACCATCCTCAGTAATGGGACACAAACTGCTAATGAACCACCCTGCTACCAAGACATATTTTGGAAATGGACACAAAATTAACCTAGTCAGAATTATCCATTACCCAATTCTGTAACGTATTCTACCCTTGTTCTTTGCTTCAGTGCAAAAAGCACATAAAATGAAAACTGCACCACACAGGAACTGATGTACAACGTTTTGCATTATTATTGCTGGCAGCAGTATAACCGGGTGCTATGCCCTAATTTTTAATTTGGTGCCATTTTATGACCAATTTTTTGCCTAAATTTAAGCAACTACAGGAAAGGTAGCAAAGCCTTGTCATCTAGAGGCCAATCTGTCTTTGGCTGTCAGCTGTACAAATGCATAGGGTCTGCACGAACTTCTCTTTAAGAAGCCTGAGTGATAGCCATTAAGAAACCCAGGTGCTGTGCCTGCAATGGCAAGAAGAGCGATGTAAGCCCCTGCCAGCCCTGAGCTATGGAGAGCAGAGCCTGTCCAAAGGCAATGAAGTGCACTGTCAGTGGAAGCTGAGAGCTGAATCAACAACTCCTGTTCCATCAGACTTTGCTTCTTAAGCCTGTTACTTATTGTCTAGTAAATTGGAAGTCATCAGGATTAACAAGCCTTCTGTTCAGGAACAGGAACAGTTGGACAGCAAGTGTAAAATGCAGCAGTTAAGAAACCAGCATCCAAGGCCTTATTGGATCCAGTAAATTAAAGACTTGCACTCTCCTTCGCAGCACTTACTACCTAGCACTTTAGGATAACCACCCCTCCACCTAAATTTCAAATAGGTAGAGGTGTATCTTAAAACAATTAGCAATTAATACAGTTGGCATGAAGGGGAAGCACCAGAAAAATTAGTATCGTCAATCATCTTTCAATATCCACTGCAATATCAAATAGAAATCCCATCTCCATATTATGATGCAGCTCAGAAACTGAACTACTATTGCTATTAACTGAGATAAAACCCAATCTACAGGATTTCAACCCTCATTTGAAATTCAGTTTATTAAACGCATCTCCCATTAAACCAGTTTCATTATTTAAACAACATCATGTAATAAAAATACCTCAAGATTAAACTTACCATTTAAGTGATTTAGCTGTAAGTCACAAGGAAAATGGTCTCGCATATCTCTTCCAAGCACAGACTAAAATACTGTTGCACAACTTGGCGTGATTTGCACTCTCTGCTTGAGAGGAGCCTGGTCGTCATATATTAGGGATACAATTCAAACTAGGACTAAGCATCCTTACATGGAAGACGCTCAGCATTAGCATCAACTCTTAGAATCATAGAATGGTTGGAGTTGGAAGGGACCTTCAAAGGTCGTCTAGTCCAACCCCCCTGCAAGGAGCAGGGACATCCCTGACTAGATCAGGTTGCTCAGAGCCTCATCCAGCCTGGCCTTGAATGTTTCAAGGGATGGGGCATCCACCACCTCTCTGGGCAACCTGTTCCAGTGCTCTACAACTCTCATTGTAAAAATTTTTTTTCTAATATCTAATCTAAACCTACCTCCTTCTAATTTAAACCCATTACCCCTTGTCCTATCACAACAGGCCCTACTGAACAGCCTCTGTCCATCTTTCCTGTAGGCCCCCTTGAGGTATTGGAAGACCTCAGGTCTCCCCGGAGCCTCCTCTTCTCCAGGCTGAACAGCCCCAACTCTCTCAGCCTGTCCTCATAGGAGAGGTGCTCCAGCCCTCTGATCATCTTTGTGGCCCTCCTCTGGACCCTCTCCAACTGGTCCGTGTCCTTCTTATGTTGGGGACTCCAGAAGTGGACGCAGTACTCCAGGTGGGGTCTCACCAGGGCAGAGTAGAGGGGCAGAATCACCTTCCTCGACCTGCTGGCCACGCTCCTCTTGATGCAGCCCAGAATGCGGTTGGCCTTCTGAGCCGCAAGGGCACATTGCCAGCTCATGTTGAGCCTCTCGTCTACCAGCACTCCCAAGTCCTTCTCCTCAGGGCTGCTCTCCATCCATTCTCCGCCCAGTCTGTATTTGTGCCTGGGATTGCCATGACCCAGATGCAGGACCTTGCACTTGCACTGGTTGAACTTCATGAGGTTGGCACGGGCCCACCTCTCCAGCCTGTCCAGGTCCCTCTGGATGGCATCCCTCCCTTCCAGCGTGTCGACGGCACCACACAGCTTGGTGTCATCGGCGAACTTGCTGAGGGTGCACTCTATCCCACTGTCCATGTCGCCGACAAAGATGTTGAACTTCTTTCATATACAGGCACAGCGCTGTTCAGGCTGCACCCACTAAAGGGGAGAACCTGACACAGGTAGTACAGACCTGTCATCATCCAAACATCATGTAACAGGTCAGAAAGGAGATGTACCAACATTAGTCTTATGGGCCTGGAGATGATGCACATGGAGGCATTGTTCACTCTCTTTTCTAATACAAGAACAAGGAGAAATCAAAGGAACATTGTGGGCTGTAGATACAAAAGAAACAATAAGAGATTTCTCCTCATATAGTTAAGCTGTTGAACTCGTTGTCACAGGACATGGCAGCTGCTACATATTTGCAATGACTCAGAAGGCAATTGGACTAAATCCCAGAATAAAAATCTTCATGATTTAATAAGTACAAAGATTCTACCTCCAGCTGACGAGGTACCTTGAGCTGCATATCACTGGATGCTTCAACAGTGCATTGGGGAATTTTTACTACAGGCTTAAGCCAGTTCTTATAGTCAACCCTAGGCACGCACAGTTGGCCAGTATAGGTATTTTGTGTTCTTATCCAAGTACCAAAGGGATAGACATCATATAAAATCTTGGGTAAACAGGATGGAAAAAAAAAAAAAAAACCCACACAGAAATTACTGTTGGATAGGAATAAGGCAAGTTACCAGAGCTTTGAGCTGAGAGCCCATGCCTCTTAGGATTATGTACATATGCTTACATAATATACCCAAGTCTCTCTGAACCTTAAAAGTCCCTTAATTTTCAGGAGCATCAAATTCATTCAGATATCCTAGAATATTAATTGTAAAACATGGATCAAGTATGTACTAACTCTTTCACTGTTCTAAGAGAAGGAGCAGAAATTTTGTTACTGCCAATGGAAGAAAGGATTGTCCAAGTGTAATATTTTTTTTTTTTTTTTTTTCAGGAAAAGA